>CM064578.1:54423824-54864395 GCA_032716605.1 Paralithodes platypus
TAGACCCAGGTGAGGTTATAGGCATGTGATAAAGACGCTGGAACTCCTGTTTCATTTGCTTGGCCTCTCTAACTGATTTTCTTTGTGCCTCATTTACACTGAGAGCAATCCAGCTAGCTCTCACAAACACCTCCTCATATCCACCTCACTACACTAAACATGCACACCACACTTCATTCCTCCACACCAAAATTTAAAAAAACAAAATGATGAATTCTTGCCCGGCCTCGGAGTCCCCAGGGGGGGGGGGGTCCGACCATAAATGCCCCCACACCCGACCGACCATCCCCTGACGACCCTACAACATTTCCTGGACCTCGGCCTGTTACTCTTTCTATTAATTTCTGCAACATTCGCGGACATTCCTCTAACTTTCACTCTGTTGACCACCATCTCTCCTCCTACAAACCTGTTCTTCTCTTCCTCACCGAAACTCAGGTGTCTGTAGCAACATCCAGCAGCCCCTTCTCTGTATCCTCCTACTTTCTCTATCCTAGTTTCAAAGCCAAAGGCGGATGTTGTGCATATGTGCACAACAAACTCACTTGCTCTCGTGTTCCCGATTTCGACTCCTCTGAATTCTCAACTTTATGGCTCAAACTTTCCTGTCATTCTCTTACTAAATATATCTGTGTTGTCTATCTTTCCCCTAACTCTACCAACTTTCCCGAATTCTTTGACTATCTAAACTCTACAGTGGAACACATTCTATCCATTTCTCCTTTCTCAGAAATCTCCATCTTAGGAGATTTCAACGTTCACCACCGCCAATGGCTCTCCTCTCACACTACTGATCCATCTGGTGAACAAGCCTACGTCTTTTCTATCCTAAATGACCTAGAGCAGTTAGTTCAGCAACCCACCCGTATCCCGGATCGCATCGGAGATCGGCCCAACATTCTTGACTTGTGTCTAACTTCCAACCCTTCTTCTTATACTGTCGATATTTTCTCTCCTTTGGGCTCCTCCGACCATAAACTTATCTCTGTCACCTGTCCTATCTCTCCAGTACGGCCACCCGATCCTCCTAGCCGGCGGCGCTTGTGGCACTTTGGCGCTGCCGACTGGGAGGCTCTCCGGCAGTACTTCTTTGATTTCCCATGGAATGATTTCTGCTTCCGTGGCCGAGGACCCTCGGAGAGTGCTGAACGCATTACCGAGGTAATCCTATGGAAGCATACATTCCATTCTTTTTCTCTCCGACTAATGCTAACAAATCTTGGTTTACTCACGCCAGTTCTACTGCTGTCCGCAATGAGGAGGAAGCATTCAAACGGTACCGACACCTTAAAACTCAAGACTCTCATTCTTCCTATGTTTCTGCCCGGAATCAAGCCAAATCTGTTCTTCGACTTGCCAAACACTCTTCCATCAATAATAAATGCACTGAACTATCCAACTCTACCTCTTTCCAAGCTTTCTGGCATCTAGCCAAAAACCTCTCCAACAATTTCTCTTCCTCGTCTTTCCTTCCCCTTTCCCACTCTGATGGTACAACCATCACTTCTTCCTCTGACAAAGCTAAACTCTTCGCTCAAACTTTTGCTAGAAACTCCACCTTGGATGATTCCGGTGCTATTCCTCCCTCTCCACCCTCCTCTCTCTTACTTATGCCTAATATCCTAATCTCTTCTAAAGATGTACTTTCTACCCTCTCTGGGCTTAACACTAATAAGGCGTATGGTCCGGACGGTGTTCCTCCTGTTGTTCTCAAAAACTGTGCTTCCCTGCTGACTCCCTGCCTAGGCAAACTCTTTCGTCTCTGTCTATCCTCTAACGTCTTCCCTTCATGCTGGAAATGTGCTCACAGTCAACCTGTCCCAAAGAAGGGTGACCGCTCTCAACCCTCCAACTATCGTCCAATTGCTCTCATCTCTTGTCTTTCTAAAGTTTTTGAAACTATTCTTGCTTCCAAATTTCTTAAGCATTTCTCTTCTCATAATCCGCTTTTAGATCGCTAGTATGGCTTTCTTAACACCTTACGAGCGGCCTATGCGGTTTATTTATGTGTACCGCACAGCGGGGTGTTTTTAGCCAAAATAGGGCTGTTTACGTGATCATTTTCATGCCTAAATAAGACCCAGAACGTAAAACAAGTACCTATCCCTGAAAGGGCATAAACAGAGCTTTCGAATGACACCATAACGATCCTTGTATGATGGATAGTTTTCTTGCAATAACCGTGCAACGCGAGTGCAAAAAGCAGGTAATTCGGTACTTTCAGTACATAATTGAGTATGTAGCGAGTGAGAGAGGGAGGAGGGAGCTGAGATTTGTGTCAGTAGGTTCGCCGCGGTGGTCTGGAGCAGTCATACGCTCGCTAGTCTCCTGCCACTTGTCTCTCTCTCACATTACGTCCTGAAATTGCCACTCGAGTTATGTCGAGCGCCGCCACATAGTCCAGCTTTTTTTAACTCGACTTATGTTGCTCGCCGCTAAATAAGGGTTAAGGGTCGCTCTACTGGTGATCTTCTTTCATATCTTACTAACTCTTGGTCATCCTTTCTTCGGTGAGACTTTTTCTATTGCACTAGACATATCGAAAGCTTTCGATAGAGTTTGGCACAAATCTTTAATTTCTAAACTACCCTCCTTCGGTTTCTATCCCTCCATCTGTGCCTTTGTTTCTAATTTCCTTTCTGGCCATTCCATAGCCGCGGTTGTGGACGGCCATTGTTCACCTCCTCACCTTATAAACTCCGGTGTTCCTCAGGGCTCTGTCCTATCTCCTATTCTCTTTCTAATTTTTATAAATTATCTCCTTAACTGTACCTTAATTCCCATCCATTCATACGCATACGACTCAACCTTACACTACTCCATTAGTTTTTTCAGAACGCCCCAGCCAGCAATCCCTTAACGACAAACGTAATGAAGCCATAGAATTCTTAAATTCTGATCTAAATACGATCTCCAATTGGGGGAGAGAAAACCTTGTTACCTTTAATGCTTCCAAAACCCAATTTCTCCATCTATCTACCCGTCAGGGTCTCCTAGCGGACTATCCCTTATTCTTCAACAATACAAAATCAACCCTTCATCTTCTCTCAATATTCTTGGTGTCTCTTTTTCTCCTGCTCTCATTTGGAAGGACCATATTACCAGTCTTGCTAAGGCAGCCTCCCAGAAGCTGGGTGTGCTCAACCGCTTTAGGGGGTTCTTTTCCCCAGCACAGCTTCTTGCTCTGTACAGGGGCATAGTGCGTTCTTGTATTGAGTATTGTTCACATGTGTGGGGAGGTTCCTCTCACACCGCTCTCCTAGACAAAGTTGAAAGGAAGGCCTTTCGTATCATTAACTCCCGTCCACTCACCAACTCTCTGCAATCTCTCTCTCTCCGCCACAATGTTGCATCTCTCTCGCTATTCTATCGCTACTATAATAATCAGTGTTCCTCAGAGCTTTCCCAGTGCATACCACCTCCTTTACGTAGGGCCCGTGGTACCCGTCTTGCAACTCAATCCCACCCCTACTCTGTGCAACTCTCCAACCCAAGAGTGAAACGTTACTCTCAAACTTTCTTCTACTCAACAGCTGAGCTCTGGAACTCTCTCCCAGAATCAGTCTTTCCCTCTTCCTATGACTTAAATTGCTTCAAACTCTGTGTGTCCAGGCATTTTGGCTCGATCGTCACTTGATTTTGGCCCTGTCACTCTTTCAACTATGGGGGAGGCACTCGCTATAGGCAATTCTGCCTTTTGCCTCCCTCAATCACATAGAAAAAAGAAAAAAATATATATATACGTATATATATTGAGACGCTTCTGCATAGTAGCCACGTGCGGGCATGCATGCACGTCGGCTGCCCAGCCGTTTAGAAACCGGCTGGTGGCAGCCGGTCGGCAGGCTTTTCCTTAGTGTATATCCTACGACAACGTAACTAATGTCTGGGATATTCTTATGTTGTTTCACAGCTTGAAGCTGCCCTTACTCTTAACCAACGCATCTTAGTATATTTTATTCTCGATAGTTGATTATTTCATTATAATATATAAGATGTAAGTCTAGTGAGGGCAGGAGGAGACGAGCGGGAGAGAGAGACCGGCTTGGGACGTTGCTTCGTTTGCCAGCTTGGGACGAGCCTGAAGCGTTGCCATATGCATTTGATTGCAACGTTAGGCTTAGTTTCGACTCACGCACGGGGTAGATGATTTTGACCAGGCAACAGTGTTGAGTGTTGCCAAGCCTGGGATGTATTTTGTATGCCTAGGGTGGGGTCCAGACAGATTCAAGACTCAGAGCTCACCTCACTGTCGTACCCTTCGGACCCCCTTGAAATCTATCCCTCTCAACCCCACTTAGAAACTTTCTCTCTTACTTTGTATACCTTCTTTCCACTACTTCACCAGTCTATTTAATTATCCCATCCCCTTGATAGACCTTATATCTATTATTGTATTAACGACGAGCTCTCAGATAACTAGATAGGATTTAGGGCCTTATGCAGAGATGTAATTGTTAATGAGACCTAGGAAGCTTTTTTGTTTTCTCATATTTGGTGGTTTCATGCTTGCTAGTGTGTTATTGTGTCAGGTTAGCAGGGGCTAGACCGGAGGGGAGGCTTTTTGCGATCCTTCAAATAAAGTCTGCTGGTGCGAGTCCTGTGCACCCGCACGACTTTACTAGGATACCCATGGGAGTCTGGGGGCATTTTCTTGTCTGTGTCCCTGTGTGTCTAGTGTTGTGTTATGTGAGGGCCCTTGCCTAGTCCACTCAGCACTGCGCTAGCACATCTTGCTTTTGTTTTAGGGTCGCCAGGAGAGAGTCAGATACTTGCGATCTGAATTTCTCAAGAGAGCACCCTTTCAATTAGAGTAATTTGGCGCACAGACTCGGGAACGTCCCTAGGCTAGAGCAGGTGGCTCAGCCCGGGTATCCGAAGCCTATATCCTTCCGGCTAGACCTCTGCCACCTGGCAGATTAAAAGACTAGGGGTTTATCATCTCTGTATGCTTGTTATTGTGCCACAGTTTACCGTTTTTGTGAGCATTGTGAGTCAGGGTGTGGCTTAGAGACTCTGTCTGAGCAGGCTTGCCTGACTAAGAGTGAGAAGCACACCTGTATGTGGTTATGTTGCGAGTTGCTACCTTTATTTAATTATACCTATGCCATTATACACTGTATGGCCTATCACTAGTATTTATTCCTGCTTATGAGTTAAGAGTTCTCTAAATCCGTAACGTACTTTCTTTGCTAAGCATCAGACCCTACAGTAGCTGCATGCAGTTTAGAAACCCGCATCTTGTCTACCTGTACGATGTTTTGAGGACTGTTTGCTTTCACCTTCTTTCACGCAGGGGTGATTAATTGTATTAATTAACGTAACGTTAAATGTACTTTCTTCTAGTTTGTTATTAAATTGTTTCTGCAATTTAATTCCGTTATCAATCTTTTCCTTGAAGCTTTAAGTCAACTTAATTGTGTGATCTTTTTTATAGCCTGCTTGACTATCAGCAGTCTATAGTGCGTGCACCCTGTAACCGAGTCATAGGATACCTTGTTGTCCAGGCAGGACTCTTGACGGTTTAGGGTGGTTTGTTTCCTGGGTTTATAGATAAGGGTTGGATCTAGCGTTTTCTGTTGTTGCTTGTTGCCGCATACCTAGTCCAATAGAAAGAGCCCAGTGTTTATATATCCCAGGACGTAACAAATGGCGACCTTGCATAGGATTTACTGAACAGAGGAATATAGTGGTCATTTGTTTAGAGATTCCTTATGATTAGAGGAATACAGTGGACATAGAGTTTTTTTGTTTTGGAGCAACCAATATGACACATTAAAGACTTTAAATAACATTAGTATATACATATATGCATAGGAGATAAGGCACATTGTATAACCGTGATAATTACTGCAGTACACAAACATGTCTAATACATCAGAACACAGTGATGGGTCAGGTCACGATACGGGCTCGGAGGGAGAAAGACCTGTGGAGTGGCTAGTCGATAGCGAGGAGGGTGCTAGAAGATTTTTAGAGGTGCCCCTTACCGCTGCCAGGGTGTTGAAGCTGAATAAGTATGGCTTAAAGTGTGTGGCAGGTCTTCAGGGTCACCACGGTTTAAGTGGCATGAGGAAAGATCAGCTGAGGACTTTGATATTGGATTTAGAAGGGAGAGACCTGGGTGGAGAGGCGACTGGGGGCCCCGGTCCCCAGCCCCACCCTCCACTCTACCCCCGTATCAAACGTCAGGGTGCCTGAATTTAGTACATACCCCCAAGTTGATGGTCAATGGCAGCGTGGAATTCAATCACAGGGACCCTCTCCATTAAATGCACCTTCCCCTCCTCAAGGGTTGACTCCAGATTTGTTGTTTCGGCTTGAGATGGCCAAGGTTGAGGCCGCCGAAAGACAGGTTAGTGTGCAGGCTGAGGTTGCTAGAGCTCAGGCTGAGGCTGCAGAGAGAACATCTATACGAGAGGCTGAACTGCAGGCAGAGTCTACTAGGTATCGGGCTGACAGGGAGCTGGAGAGATCTCGAGTGGAGGTAACATGGCGAAATATTGGGGGAGGTAACAGACATCGGGCCCAATCATTGTCGCACCTGATTAATCTAGTTCCTGTGTTCGATGAATTATGTGTGGCTGAGTTTTGTATGCGATTTGAGAAGAAGTGTCAGGAACACCAGTGGCCTCAGGAAAAGTGGGCAGCATTAGTTTCATCAAGACTCCTAGGAAAGGGGCTAAAAGCGTATGATGCACAACCTTTAGAGTCCTGTGTAGTTTATGATGAGCTAAAGAAGGCTGTGCTACGGGCCTATGAGTTACAACCAGAAACTTACCGCTTGAAGTTTCGGGGTGTTACTAAGGGCAAGGATAGTACCTTCCTAGAACACGCCCGGGACTTGTCTGATGCACTACGATATTGGCTGCGTTCTGAGAGGGCAGCTACTTTTGAGGAGTTGAGTGAGCTGGTTCTCTTGGAGCAGTTCTTTAAGTGCACAGGCGGGGACTGAACATTAAATACAAAGGAAAAAATCCTAGAACTCTCCAGGAGGCAGCAGAAATGGCTGACCTCCGACTGTCATTAATTCGAGGGTGCGGAGCAGCAGCTAGGAGTGAGTCGGGTGCAAAGGATTGTACCCCTCACCCTCCCAAGAATTTTGATACACATAAATACACAAAACCATCTAGCACTGACAATAAAACTGAACATAAACCAAATACCGTCCCGTATAAGAAGTCTAATGGTACCTCCCACTCCCAAGGGAAAGCAAAGAGTAAAGAGTGCTTTGCATGTCACAAGGAGGGTCACTTTGCAAATGCTTGTCCGAACAAGCCACCAAACAAGGTTGTGTCATTGGCCCGCAGCATAGGGGTGTCGCCTATATCTTCTGAGTTTGCCAAGGGTAGTTCGTCAGAGGGTGGGACACAGCCTGTGTTCAAGAGTCCGGAAGGCTCGAACCCTGTCCGCGACGTCTTTGGGGGTCATAGAGGGCATGGTTTTGTGAGGTGGGCTGGCGAAAGGCGAGGAGTTAAGCTATTGCGTGATACGGAGGCTTCTCAGACCTTGTTAAAGAACTTTACTGGTAGACCGATTAACGCTGCTCGGGTGGTGGTAGTTCAGGGGATCAATGCTACGAAGTCCTACCCGCTGGTGGGGATGGAGCTAGAGGTGGGTGGTGTGGCGAAGGAGCTGGATGTAGGAATTGTAGAGAACTTGCCTGTTGGGGGCGTCGACCTCCTCCTCGGCAATGACTTTGCGGTGCCTGCTTCTAAGGTTTCACCCTTGGTCGTTGCCAAGAAAGCGGCCGACGTTAGTAGGGAGGAACAGGAGTGGGTTGAGAAGTGTAGCGTACAAACCATGGCGTGTGTTGTGACGCGTTCTCAGATATCCGGAGCCTTGCAGCCACCACCTCAGTCTATCAAACCGCGGAGGAAAGGTCACAAGAAAACGGGAAGTGTTGGTCAATTGGAGAGTTTTGAGCCGGCAGTGTTTCTTGGTGACTCATTATTGGCACCTATGTTAGAGTCTGGAGAGGCCCCGGGGCCTGTCACCGCTAGTGCAGGTGCAGGGCAGGAAGAGACTCTGCGACAGCATCGTTATGCGCAGCGTGAGGAAAGGATGACTCAGCGGGACATTGGAGGTGGAAATAAATTATTTAAGATGAACTTGGATAATCTCGCACCTGCTGATATATGTTCCTTGCAGCTGGAAGATCCTGAAGTCAGGGCGTGTGGTAATGGTGCTGTCGAACTGGAGTGCGATGGGGATGCGCAGCCTGGTGATTTTTTCTTGTCCGAGGGGATCTTGTATCGGAGACATCAGGATCCCAAGAAAAAGGGGGATGGCGGGTCAGGATTAGTGGACCAGTTAGTAGTACTGAGGGTGTGCCGTGAGAGCTTATTGAGATTAGCTCATGATGTGACTTTGGTAGGGCACCTGGGGGCACGTAAGACGGAGGCAGCTCTGAGCAAGCTTTTATGGTGGCCTGGGTTAAAGGCGAGTGTCGTGTCATGGGTGTCACAGTGTCACACTTGTCAAGTGGTTGGGAAACCCAATCAGGTCATCCCGAGAGCCCCGTTACAACCCATCCCTGTCATTGGGCCGCCCTTCAGCTAAGTAGTTATCGATATGGTTGGCCCATTGCCCCCCACTAGTGCCGGCAATAAATTTTTACTAACTGTAATGGCTGTAGCAACACGGTATCCAGATGCTTACCCCATGCGCAACGGGATGGCTAAGACTGTTGTCAAAAACCTACTTGTCTATTTCTCTCGTTATGGCTACCCTCAGGAGATCCAGTCCGATCAGGGATCCAATTTTACTTCTGCGCTGTTTAAGCAGACCATGCAGCAACATGGGATAGTGTCTGTGGTGTCATCTGCCTACCATCCCGAGAGTCAGGGAGTTTTGGAAAGGTGGCACTCGACTCTCAAGAGTATGTTGCGGTGTTATTGCATGGAAAATGGGAAGGACTGGGATCTAGGTCTCCCATACGTTTTATTTGTTGCGAGAGAAGTACCTGGGGAGAGCTTGGGATTTAGCCCGAACGAGTTGGTTTTTGGACACAGGGTCAGGGGGCCCCTCCACATAGTCAAGGAGATCTGGGAGGGAGTCACAAAGCCATGCTCGCTTCTAAAGTATGTTGTTGAAAGCCGTGGGAGAATGCTAAAGAGCCTGGAGGTAGCAGGTCGGAACCTTAAGAGTTCACAAGCTCAGATGAAGGACAGATACGACCAGAAGGTGAAGCTGAGGGAGTTTGAAGTAGACCAGGAGGTACTGATACTACTGCCTCTGGTGGGACACCCCTTGTCTGCCAAGTATTCTGGTCCGTATCGGGTTGTAAGGAAGGTTTCTGATCTCGACTATTTAGTAGCTACTCCTGATCGTAAGAAAAAGAACCAACTTTGCCATGTAAATCTGATGAAAGAGTATGTGAGGCGCCCCTCCGAGCCTCTCACTGTCCCGGTGTTGATCTGCAGCGATCGTGGTGGAGAAGGAGGAAGGGACAGTCAAGCTGCGGGGGAGGATAATTGGGATTGTCATGTTTCCGCGGATCAGTGGGCGGGGAATTCTAAACAAGTGGCTCACGAGTTGATATTGCACCTGCCTGAGCAACAACGTGTAGCTGTGCAGCACTTGTTTGATTCAAACCCAGCTGTTTTCGCGGAGCATCCTGGCCTCACTACTCAAGCGGTGCACGATGTCGATGTTGGGGACCACCCGCCCTTTAAATCAGTGCCATACCGTGTTCCCCCTATTAAATTACCAGCACTTAGGGAAGAGCTGGATTATATGCTGAAACGTGGACTGATTTCTGAGGGTGCAGTAAGGTGGACTTCCCCAGTCACACTGCAGCCCAAACCAGATGGCAAGGTGCGGTTTTGTATAGATTTCCGCAGATTTAATGGTTTAACCCCCACAAATGCCTACCCTCTCCCTCGCGTGGACGACAGTGTGGATAAGATAGGAAAAGCCAAGTTCCTCACTAAGATAGACCTTGTTAAGGGATATTGGCAAGTGCCCTTGTCTGAGCGAGCGCGAGAGGTGTGTGGGTTTGTGGTGGACGGTGCCACATATCGTTGCCATGTTATGCCATATGGGCTGAAAAATGCCCCTGCAACGTTTCAGAAATTATTGAACGACATTGTAGCCGACATTCCCAACTGTACGGTGTACCTAGATGATGTCATAATATACAACGATGATTTTAACAGTCACTGTGCTCACATCGGACAGCTTTTTAATAAACTGAATGAAGCAGGTTTGGTGGTAAACCTGGGTAAGTGCGATTTTGTCAAAGCCACAGTTTTGTACCTGGGGTTCGAGGTGGGGATGGGTCAGGTGTGCCCTCCAGAGACAAAGATCAAAGCCATCGATCAGTTTCCCCAGCCTACGACTAAGAAACAAATCATGCGGTTTCTAGGTATGATAGGCTATTATCGTCGCTTCATCAAAGGCTATTCGACTGTACTTGTACCTTTAACTGACTTATTATCTAAGGACAAGAAGTTCCGGTGGGTTCCTGAGTGTGCAGAGGCGTTTTCCTTGGTGAAACACCTGTTATGTACCCACCCCATACTCAGGGTCCCGGACTTCAGCAGACCTTTTCAGCTGGCGACTGATGCCAGTGGCGTAGGGGTTGGGGCTGTCTTGTTACAGACAGATGATGAAGGTATCGAACATCCAATGAGTTTTTACAGTAAAAATTCAATAGTGCACAAAGGAATTACTCTGTAATTGAAAAAGAACTCCTGGCGATAGTGCTGGCGCTCAGGCACTTCGATGTATATGTTCCTGCTTTCGGACCAGTCGTAGTGGTTTATACCGATCATCACCCTCTGAAATTCTTGAATCAGTTTCATAACCGGAATATAAGGCTGACCAGGTGGTCACTCATGCTTCAGGAGTATAATCTGGACATACGCCATATTGCCGGTTCTGATAATGTGATAGCGGATTGTCTATCAAGGGTGGATGATGTTGGTTAGACTGCCACAGGATTGAGGGTTGAGTGTGGAGGAAAATAGGCTGTCACTGTAGTTCAGCCGAAAAAAAACAAATTAAAAAAAGCAAAAACCTTATAAAAACTCTTTATTTTTATAACGTGTAGAATTTTGTATAAGATGTTGTAGCAGTATCTAAGTTGAATGTTTTCGCTTATTGTCGCTAAGTTAGTTGAACTTGCTCGGTGGAGCACAACAGTCTTTATTTTTTTTATATATTGTGCCTTGTGTCGCAACAGTGTGTGGTACTATGAGAAGCTTTCTGTTAGATATGAAGAACTTAGTCAAGGGTCTTATATCTTGGGGGAGGTGTGACGCTTCTGCATAGTAGCCACGTGCGGGCATGCGCGTGCGTCGGCTGCCCAGCCGTTTAGAAACCGGCTGGTGGCAGCCGGTCGGCAGGCTTTTCCTTACTATATAATTATCCTACGACAACGTAACTAATGTCTGGGATATTCTTATGTTGTTTCACAGCTTGAAGCTGCCATTATTCTTAACCAACGCATCTTAGTATATTTTATTCTCGATAGTTGATTTTTTCATTATAATATATAAGATGTAAGTCTAGTGAGGGCGGGAGGAGACGAGCGGGAGAGAGAGAGACCGGCTTGGGACGTTGCTTCGCTTGCCAGCTTGGGACGAGCCTGAAGCGTTGCCATATGCATTTGATTGCAACGTTAGGCTTAGTTTCGACTCACGCACAGGGTAGAGGATTTTGACCAGGCAACAGTGTTGAGTGTTGCCAAGCCTGGGATGTATTTTGTATGCCTAGGGTGGGGTCCAGACAGATTCAAGACTCAGAGCTCACCTCACTGTCTTACCCTTCGGACCCCCTTGATATCTATCCCTCTCAACCCCACTTAGAAACTTTCTCTCTTACTTTGTATACCTTCTTTCCACTACTTCACCAATCTATTTAATTATCCCATTCCCTTGATAGACCTTATATCTATTATTGTATTAACGACGAGCTCTCAGATAACTAGATAGGATTTAGGGCCTTATGCAGAGATGAAATTGTTAATGAGACCTAGGAAGCTTTTTTGTTGTCTCATATTTGGTGGTTTCATGCTTGCTAGTGTGTTCTTGTGTCAGGTTATCAGGGGTTAGACCGGAGGGGAGGCTTTTTGCGATCCTTCAAGTAAAGTCTGCTGGTGCGAGTCCTGTGGACCCGCACGACTTTACTAGGATACCCGTGGGAGTCGGGGGGCATTTTCTTGTCTGTGTCCCTGTGTGTCTAGTGTTGTGTTGTGTGAAGGCCCTTGCCTAGTCCACTCAGCACTGCGCTAGCACGTCTTGCTTTTGTTTTAGGGTCGCCAGGAGAGAGTCAGATACTTGCGATCTGAGTCTCTCAAGAGAGCACCCTTTCAATTAGAGTAATTTGGCGCACAGACTTGGGAACGTCCCTAGGCTAGAGCAGGTGGCTCAGCCCGGGTATCCGAAGCCTATATCCTTCCGGCTAGACCTCTGCCACCTGGCAGATTAACAGCTAGGGGTTTATCATCTCTGTATGCTTGTTATTGTGCCACAGTTTACCGTTTTTGTGAGCATTGTGAGTCAGGGTGTGGCTTAGAGACTCTGTCCGAGCAGGCTTGCCTGACTAAGAGTGAGAACCACACCTGTATGTGGTTATGTTGCGAGTTGCTACCTTTATTTAATTATACCTATGCCATTATACACTGTATGGCCTATCACTAGTATTTATTCCTGCTTATGAGTTAAGAGTTCTCTAAATCCGTAACGTACTTTCTTTGCTAAGCATCAGACCCTACAGTAGCCGCATGCAGTTTAGAAACCCGCATCTTGTCTACCTGTACGATGTTTTGAGGACTGTTTGCTTTCACCTTCTTTTACGCAGGGGTGATTAATTGTATTAATTAACGTAACAACGTTAAATGTACTTTCTTCTAGTTTGTTATTAAATTGTTTCAGCAATTTAATTCTGTTATCTATCTTTTCCTTGAAGCTTTAAGTCAACTTAATTGTGTGAAAAACGAACGAACAGCCTCGGATGCGGACGGAACCAACGTTGACGAACCACGACCGACTAAGGACATGCCTTCGGACATTCTGAGAATGGCTACGTGGAATGTTAGTGGCATGAATGATGGAACAAAAGAGAGAGAGGTTCTGGAAGTGTTAGTGAATGCCCGGCTGGATGTATGTGGAATGACAGAGACCAAATGGAAAGGTTCAGATGTGAGAGAATGGGAATGTGGAATGGGTGTGTGTGCTGGAGTGAGTGAAGGAACAGCGAGAGAAGGTGCATGTTTGTTTGTAAGTAGCAAATGGAAGGAATGTGTAAGAGAGTATGGGTCTGTGGGTTCAAGGATTGTGTGGGTGAGAATGAAAGTAGGAATACAAACGTGGGTGATTGTATGCGTGTATGCCCCGACAGAGGATATACTTGAAAGAAAGAAAGAGGAGTTCTGGATGAATGTGGAGGCGTGCCTGGAGAAGTTTGACAAGAACGAAAGAATATTTCTGATTGGGGATATGAATGGTAAGGTGGGTGATAGGAAAGTTGAGGGAGTGGTGGGAGGGTGGGGGGTACCATCAGAGGTGAATGGGAATGGTAGTGCACTTGTGGACGTATGTGTGGGAAGGAGGCTGTGGATAGCCAACACCTTCTTCCGACACAGAATGATCCACAGGTACACGTGGAAACGGATGTTGACGATGAAAGATAAGACAGTGGTGGAACGAAAGTCATTGATTGATTATGTATGTGTGGATGAACGAATGAAGAAATCTGTGATGGATGCTAGGGTGTATAGGGGTATTGGAGGGGGTCTGTCTGATCATTATGTAGTGGTAGCTAAGGTTAGGATACAAAAGAAGTGGGTGAGGAGAGCGGGAGGGAGGCGAGAGGAGGGTGGAATGGTGAGGAGGGTGGAGAGGTTGCAGGAGGAGGAAGTCAGGGAGGAGTACAGGAGAGCAGTGGAAAGACGACTAGGTGGGTTCGACCTGGAAGTTATGGAGGAAGTGGAGGAGATGAGCAAGGTGTTTAAGGATGAGATCTGTGCAGCATGTGAGGAGGTGTGTGGAGTGAGGAGAAGAGGGAGGGGAGTGAAAGGTACAGCATGGTGGACAGAAGAGGTAAGAATAGCTGTGGAAGAAAAGAAGAAAGCATATAGAGTGTGGTTGGGTAGTAGAGGGAATGAAGATTCCGAGAGACAGAAACGAGCGAGGTACGTGGAGAGTAAGAGGGTGGTGAAGAGAGTAGTGAAGGAAAGTAAGAGAAGAGTAGATGAGGAATTTGGAAGGAATCTGAGTGTAAAATGGAGGGAGAGTAAGAAACTGTTCTGGAAAGAAGTCAAGAAAGTTAGGGAAGGTAGCAAGGGAAACAGTAAGGGTGTGAAAGATAAGAATGGGAGAATGCTAGCCGAGAAGCAAGAGAGAGTCGAAAGATGGAGGGAGTACTTCAGTGAGTTGCTAAATGAAAGGAATGAAGAGCCAGCAAACATAGCTGGATATGGTATGGGAGGGAGAAGAAGAGAAGTAGTGGAGGAGGAGGTGGGGATCAGGAGGTCAGAAGTGTGGGAAGCCATGAAAAGAGTGAAGTTGGGGAAAGCACCAGGAACAGATGGAGTGTGTGGGGAAATGTTGAGGTATGGTGGTGAGATAGTGATAGAATGGGTATGGAAAATGTGCAAACTAGCATGGGAGAAGGGGAGTGCACCCGATGACTGGAAGACTGGCATAATAGTCCCCCTATATAAGGGCAAAGGGGAAAGAGGAGTGTGTGGTAACCACCGAGGAATATGTCTTCTAAGCGTAGTAGGGAAGGTATACAGTAGGGTAGTGATTGAGAGAGTGAGAGTGAGAACGGAGAAATGGATAGGCGACGAGCAGGGAAGTTTTAGGAAGGGAAGAGGATGTGTAGATCAGATTTTTACCCTGAATTGTGTTGTGGAGAAGTATCTGGAGAAGAAACAAAAGGTGTATGTTGCCTTTATGGACTTGGAGAAGGCCTATGACAGAGTGGATAGAGAAGGTTTGTGGAAAGTACTTAGAATATACGGAGTAGAGGGCAAGTTGCTGAAAGCAGTGAAGAGCATGTATGAGGGTGCAAAGGCGGCAGTACGTGTGGAGAGTGAGCAGAGCGAGTTCTTTGACCTGAATGTTGGTTTGAAACAGGGGTGTGTGATGTCCCCGTGGTTGTTTACTGTATATATGGATGGAGTCATGAAAGAAATACTATCAAGAGCAGTGAATGTTGGTGTATCGCTGAAAAGGGAGGGAATTGAGTGGAAGCTACCTATACTGCTGTTTGCGGATGATACAGTTCTGATGAGTGATAATGAATGGGAGTTGCAGGGTCTGGTAAATGAGTTTGGAACAGTGTGCGAAAAAACGGAATTTGAAGGTAAATACGGGGAAGAGCAAGGTTATGGTCTTCGAAAGGGGTGAAGTCACAGAGTGTGAGGTGAAGCTGAACGGTCAGGCTATGGAGATCGTCAACTCTTTTAAGTATCTGGGCAGTGTGTTGAGTAAAGATGGGACTATGGATGAAGAGGTGCGGGAGAGGGTACAACAGGGGAAGAGGGTTGTAGGAACGCTAAAAGCAGTAACAAGAAATAGGGTGGTCAGTATGGAAGTGAAGAAGTCCTTGCATGACAGTGTGGTAATCCCGACACTGACTTACGGAAGCGAAGCATGGACGTTGGTTGAGAGACTCAGACCAAGAGTGAGAGCAGTGGAAATGAATTACTTAAGGAGTGCGTGCGGAGTTACATGGAGGGATAGACAGACTAATGAGGAAGTAAGAAGGAGGTGTGGTGTGGAGGTAGATGTGCTGGAAAGTGTGAAAAGGAACAACTTGAGATGGTTCGGCCATATGGAACGTATGGAAAGCGAGAGAATGACTAAGAGGGTGTACGAGAGCGAGGTGGAGGGACAGAGGGGGAGAGGTAGACCGAATATGAGGTGGAAGGATGGAGTGAGGAACTACATGAACGAAGGCGGTGCTGGTTGGGGGGAGGGGCGTCGACTGACTGGGGACAGAGGTGCATGGGGGCGGTTCGTTCGTGGCCACCCCTTCGGGGATCACGGCGTCAGGCAATAGATAGATAGATAGATAGAATTGTGTGATCTTTTATATAGCCTGCTTGACTATCAGCAGTCTATAGTGCGTGCACCCTGTAACCGAGTCATAGGATACCTTGTTGTCCAGGCAGGACTCTTGACGGTTTAGGGTGGTTTGTTGCCTGGGTTTATAGATAAGGGTTGGATCTAGCGTTTTCCGTTGTTGCTTGTTGACGCTTACCTAGTCCAATAGAAAGAGCCCAGTGTTTATATATCCCAGGACGTAACAATATATATATATGAAGGTGGTTCATTTAGAGGCACCCCCGACAATTAAGGCGTCTGGCAATATATAGATATAAATTGGGGACACACGCTACACTATTAATGATGCTGTTTTCGGGATCATTAAAACAAATTAATCTAGATTAATAAACAAAGATAGTAAGTAATCAGAGGTAGTGCGGCCATGTTAGTACTTCCATAAAGCTGACCACCATGTCACTTTTGGTTTGATACATAAGGCTGATATTCCAATGTGTTCGCATCTTGCTTCACGTAATTTTGGTCTTCTCCAATTGGTTTATCTCACAGTTTATTACACACAAGCACACGTACACCCGGCAACATTTCCAACTGGCCCAGTGGTATTTCTATTTTTGCTATTTTTACTACTTCAAATAAATAATGGCAACCAAAATATAAACTAATGCAACCGATTGGTTTTGTAAATGTATGTTGTTTGTGATTATCATGTATGTATCTATAAAAAGCTTAAACAGTAAAACTACAGGGAACCCTGGGCCAGCTGCAATTCTTACCGACTGTACATACATACACAAACATACACTACATACAATATCATATATAAATGGCACACACACTTTACACAAATCACACACAAACATTTGCTTTATATGCATCTTAAGTGTATTTTATAAATTATTTTAATATGCATTGTATCTAAGACTTTATTTATAATATGTGTATGCATTCAAGTTCATCTCTAACGTACCCACATAGCTCTCATTACCAGCTTATACCCATATATTAATTACTTTGCTTAGTTATTTTTATCTGCCATTGCACTTGTGTGCACCATTGATTTCGACTGTACTTCCTAAGTTAAATACAATTGTCCTGTGGTAGTTACTGTAAGGGTATTTTAGTTAATTGCATTTGCTTCCAAGTTAAGCAAAGTGCAACAAGAAATTAAATGTGTGTGTTTGTTTCCTCAGTGCATCAATGTCTTCTTTCTTTCCTCAATACTACATATACTGTAGTAAGAGATACCAGTCATCTGCATTTGTTTTGGTGTCTAAGCCCTTTCGGGCTCATGGACGAGATTTGAATAATTTCTGCGATACTTAAAAGCCTTTGTGACCATCAGGGGTGTTTAGGAACCTTTAGTTATCTACTTCAACCTCGTCAACTGTGTTCGAGCGAGCTGTGGGCAGAAAACTACTTTTTGGGAGGTAATTATGAGATTAGAAGAATTATATATTTGATTACTAAAGAGTGACCCCCGGTGCATGAAAGTGTTAATGATCAGACAATGGTGTGAAATTATAAATTTGATCATGTAGTAATTAGTTCCAAAGATCAAACAGTATATACTATACCTGTATGTCTGAATGTTTATCATGGATACGGACGTTTTGAGTATACAAACACGCTAAAGACACAAATGTCATGAACATGGCGGGATAAGCTGATCTCAGTTACTATAGTGTCTCTCCTCAGCACCACCCACACAGCTTACACCTTCCTTACCTTCCTATATCTCTCCCTCTCCCTCCCATGCCAGTAGTTCTCCCTCCAGCTCGGTCCTTGTCTGTGTAATAATGGAGGAGGGATGGTGGCCCAGGGTTAATGACAGAGAGAGAGAGAGAGAGTTCAAAGTGCACATGAAATCAAGCAACAACAGGTATAGCGACCCCTTGAGGTTGATTGCCCTCTAAATCACTGCTGTTCAAAGTGTCCAACAGTAATAAGTACTTTACTAACGACCAGTATAATTACACTCGGGGAAACGGTTGCCAAAAATGTATTGGTATATCTTTTAACTCACATGATTCTAATCATGTTTTCTGCAATAGAGTTGTTAATTTGTGAAATGGGCTTCCCCGAGATGTTATAGGCTTGAGCACCGTAGATTAATTTAAACTTCTAGACAAAACATATTGCCTCAAACCTGCGATTGACTGGGTTTATGAATGCATAGTTAACTTAATTTTCTTCCCCTCAGATTGATCAAAGATTATTGCATTTATAAATAACTAAGATTTTACTCAATTTTTCACAGATACACGGAAGATCACATATAACTTTGTTATGTTACTAACCCAACTATCCCCTACTAACCTTTACAAATCCTGCCACGGACATTAGTTCCAACGTAGTAGTCCCCTTTCCCATTTTCCCTTACCCACTCTAAATCACTGCTCGGACACTATATCATCAGTGTTTTAGAGAAGAAGCAGCCTATGGAGGTCGCTATATATGTTGTTGCTTGATGTCCTTTGTAGTCTTGTATGCTCAAATACACACGGTCAACAGAATACATACGTTAATGTACAGGTATATTAACAGGACATTACATGAATATAGAAAAGGTCATACAAGTACTAATATTGATAACTTAATGCCTTAACCCTTTACCGGGCAAGTGATCATATCTAATCACTTAAATGGGCGTCCAAAAGGGGGCTCCCAGCCTCCCAAGCCGCCTGGTGTTTGTCTGCCACCACGTCATCATGCCTCAGCCAATCACCGATGATCAGGCTACTCACGTGGGTATGGTGTCAGAGCTGATGCCATCTCAGTATTGGTTGAGAGCAACTCGAAGTTCAATTGCAGGCCAGACATGACGAAAGTAGGATCTCAGCGGTTTTTCTCTTGACGCCCTCGACCCTAGCTCATCACGTAATATAGGTAAGTTGATAATAATCTGGTATTATGCAGTTGAATAGTTGTACTATAACCTGATATAGTTGTCAATTACGTGGAACATACAAAATTTGGTGAAATTTGTTTGCGAAAAAGTGATTGATCAAATACGGACATGCGCCCGGCAAGGGGTAAAGCCCGAGTGATCATATATGAACTTATGCCCATTAGCTCATAGACTTGGGATCACTAAATATGATCATTTTCATCCGGTAAGGGGTTGTACTCCCAAGTTACATAAAACCATATAACTTTGATGATAGTTACCCAAACCAGCATGGCACATGGCCACAGCTTGGGTAGGGATTCTAGAATGTTCTACATTGAAAAAAATTACCGATTTCTATTATGTCCTCATAAGTGCACAGTGAAATAAATATGATTTTGGTAAGTTTAGCGAGTTCACAAATATTTTAGTGAGTTCACACATATTTTTGTTAGTGTGAGGCATATACTGGATTTTTGTTTTTTGAGATATGAGTACAAAGGAGTACAAAGGAAATCAAGCAACAACAGGTCTAGTGATCCTTCTAGGCTGCTTGTCCTCCAAAACACTGAGGATCAAGTGTCCAAACAGTGGTTTAGAGTGGGTAAGGGAACATTGTAAAGGGAACTACTGCCTTAGAACTAATGTCTGTGGCAGGATTAGGAAGATAGTAGGGGACAGATGGGTTAGTAACTGAGGGGGGGATAAAATAAAGTTATTCATTTACAAACGCAGTCAGTCGCGGGTTTGATGCGAGATATTTGTCTACGCAGAGTTTAAATGAATCAACGGTGCTGCAGTCTATAACGTCTTGGGGAAGCCCATTCCACAAGTTGACAACTCGATTGAAGAAGAAATTCTTAGATTCGTGTGAGTTAAAAGATTTACCAATAATTTTGCAACCGTTTCCCCGCGTGTAATTAGTTTGGTCGATAGTGAAGTACTTACTACAGTTCATATTGTCGATGCCTTTGATGATTTTGAACACTTGAATTAAGTCACCTCTTAATCTGCGCTGGGTTAAAGGAAATAGATTTAATTCTCTAAGACGCTCTTTGTATGGTTTGTTCTTTAGGCTAGGTATCATTTTGGTAACTCTACGTTGAACTCGTTCTAGCTTGATTATATCTTTTTGGTAATAAGGTCACCAGGATTAATAATAGTTCTTAAAGCTAGCACATGCTAAGCTAGCTAAGGATAGCTCAATAAGGCCGATTAGGCGTATTTCCATTGGGGTCCTGTACTACTACCCCATTCCTTTGCTCATGAGGGATGGTAACGACTCAGTGCTTGTGAAAAATCTTTAATGCGCCGAGCGTGGGCGCGAACCCGGGCCTTCTGGGTGGAAGTCCGAGACGCTAGTCACTACACCAAGCGAGCCGCTTTGAACGCAGTATTCCAGAAGAGGGCGGACTAAGGAATTGTAAAGGGTTAGGATAACTTCTTTGGATTTATGCTCAAATGACCTGCCTATAAAGCCAATTATTTTGTTTGCCTTCTTAACAACTTCTGAACATTGTTGACTCGGTTTTAGGTTACTCGATATTGTTACTCCCAGATCGGTTTCTTTGTTTACATTCTTAAGCTGAGTGCCATTCATCGAATAGTTTGCTTTCTCATTTAGGTATCCGATATGTAGTACTTTACATTTATCCGCATTGAAACTCATTTGCCAAATTTGGGCCCAACATGACAATTTATCTAGATTGCGTTGCATATCGTCAACTTGTTCTTTTGAGAGTACGCTATTTGCAATTTTTGTATCGTCAGCAAATTTTGAGATTGTACAGGTGAGACCCTCATGTATGTCGTTGATGTAAATTAGAAAGAGAATTGGTCCTAGTACCGATCCCTGGGGTACCCCGCTACTTACATTGGTCCATTTTGATGCCTTACCGTTTATGACTAATCTTTGCTTTCTGTCGCTGAGCCAATTTTCTATCCCAACACACCGTCTTGTATTCCATGCGCTTTTAGTTTTAGCAGTAAACGTTTGTGGGGAACTTTGTCAAAGGCCTTTTGAAAATCAAGGTATATAAGATCTACAGCTTTACTCTCATCGTAGAGGTTGAGGATATCGTGGAAGAAGTCTAAGAGGTTTGTTAAACAGGAACGTTTTTTACTAAAGCCGTGTTGAGTATCTTTAAGTAAGTTATTTGCCTCTAAGTGATTTACGAGTCTGTCTCTTATGACCGTTTCTAGCATTTTACATACAATTGAGGTTAAGCTAATTGGACGATAGTTACTGGGTAGGGATTTGCTGCCTTTTTGGAATATCGGTGTTACGTTGGCTAGCTTCCACTGATCAGGCTTAGTCCCAGACTGCAAGGATTCATTGAATAGCAATGTCAGTGGTTTGGAGAGCTCATCCTTAGCTTCCTTTAGAACTCTAGGTGAGATTGTATCAGGTCCAGGCGTTTTATTTTCCTTTAGTATATCTAAACAATTCAATATTTCTCTCTCTGTAACAGTGATATTGCTTAGAACATCTGAATTATCAATCTGGATCGGCGATGGTGTAGGGATATCACTGAGGTCTTCGGTTGTAAAAACTGATGCAAAGAAGGTATTGAGGGCATTACTCATTTGTACTTCGTCTTTGGTGTATTCTCCATTTTCATCGACTAACGGTCCAACAGTTGAAGTAACTACTTTTTTCTTTCTGATATAACTATAGAATTCTTTCGGGTTTGTTTTACTTTGATTCGCAACATGTAACTCCAGGGTCTTTTTACTTTGCTTAATTAACTTTTTGGCTTTGCGTCGTAGCTCTACAAAATTCACCCGTTCGTCGTCATTTTGTGAGGATTTTAATCTATCACTAGCCAATTTTTTAGCAAGCAGACAGTCTGAAATATCTTTATTCCACAATTTGGGCTTATCATTATGGCCTGGATGCCGTATTTTCGATGGTATGCAGTCTTGCACTGCCTTAAGGTAAGTGGTTGTGAAACACTCCCAAGATGTATTTATGTCGTTATTGTTAGTCAGAAAGCTCCAGTCAGTTTCTTTAAGCTTTGATTTAAGTTTATGAAAATTTGCTTTCTTGAAATTAGGGACTTTCTCAATGCTGCTATTTGATTTGTTACTAGTAAACTTTAAAGTGAAAGTTATCGTACGATGGTCGCTGTTACTGAATTCATCACCAACATTCAAATTCTCTATTAATTCTTCTTTTGTTGCGAGTACAAGGTCAAGCACATTAATACCACGGGTCGGAGATTGTACAAATTGAAAAAGTGAACTCTCTTGCAAGTTAGCATAGAGGTCGTGTCCAGAGTGTGAAGTAAGAATATCGCCTCATTTAGTCACGGGTAAGTTGAAATCGCCAAGAATTACGGTATCTTGTATGTTAGTTATTTTTGCAATTTGTTCATAAATTTCACTGTCAGTTTGCACTGATTGAGATGGGGGTCTGTATAATAAAGCTAGTGTTATTTTTAGTTCCTCGTTTATTATTTAATAGTACGTAAGATATGTCTATATTCGCAATTTGAGGTTTTGACATTAAGACAGGATTAAGACTTTCCTTTATAAAAAACAGAACTCCTCCTCCATTTCTATTGATCCGACTTTTCTCAAACATTGTATAACCAGGAAGCGTATATTCAGCTAAAAAGTCTCTGTCTTCCGTATTTAACCAAGATTCTGTAATGCCGATTATATCATAATGTTCTGTAAACACGATTTCCTCTAGATCTGAAAATTTATTGCGTATGCTACGAGCATTTACATAAAACACCTTAAGAGTATTAGAGTTGGATGTTACTGATTGTGCATTGTCTGAATTTTCAGTTCGTATTTGACTTACACTAACCGTGTCTGGGGTCTGGTTGACCCCTTTTTTGAACGGAAATCCTTGACTGCATCGTTCAGCAGACGACCAACACGTGCAGCTCCTACTTCATTGAGATATACACCATCTCCTGAAAACAAAGATTTATCATAGTAAAAATGATCCCACGTGTCGATAAAGCCGATGTCCTCCTCCCTGCAGAGTTTGGCTAGTCGGCGATTTGTACTGGTAGCTATGTTGTAGAATCGGTTTTCTACATCAATCCGGGGAACAATTCCTGAAATTAAGATTCTATTAGATTTTTCCTTGAAGGACCTGATCAGCCGCCGGTACTTGCAAAGTAGTTCCTCTGACCGCGTCCGTTGGACATCGTTAGATCCAACGTGGATGACGTATGTAGTGCTTGCGGGGGCGAGCCTGGAAACCTCTTCCACAGCCGCAACAATGTCGTCCACGCCGCCACCTGGGATACAGAATCGCTTTCTGGTCCTGGGTGCCCTGGCGCAGAACTCGGTTAGTTGGCCACGGACCATGGAGTCGCCCACAAGCCGAGTACTGAACCTATGCCCAAATTTTGCTGGAATTCATTGTTCAGGGGGAACCTATGCCCAAATTTTGCTGGAATTCATTGTTCAGGGGGAACCTTTGCCCAAATTTTGCTGGAATTCATTGTCCATGGGGAACCTATGCCAAAATGTTGCTGGAATTCTTTTTTCATAGGGAAGCTATGCCCAAATGTTGCTGGAATTAATTGTTCAGGGGGAATCTATGCCATATTTGTTTTTGAAATTAATTATTCATGGGGTACCAGACAGTGTCTAGAAAAGTGAGGTACCTTGGGTATCTAGGTTGTGAAAAGTACCTAAACTAATATTTTCAGTGGTGATGGGCTGGTCTATCAGAGTGAGAACTGAGCGATCTCTGCCATACCCATAGCTTACCCTGACTGTTCCTTTTACTTTTATATTTTCCAGATCTCAAGTGACGGCGTCTCTTCCGTGGATTGACCTCCCAATCTACCAAGATTGGAGGCCGGGGCGTCTCATTTTTCCTTTGCCCCTCAACTTTCTCTTCATAGTTGCTGAGGGGCGTTGGGCCCTGGGTGGGGCTTTGATTTCCCGGGCGTTTCCGCACCCTCCTCAGCTCCCCGCCATGGAGTGGCTTCGGTCACCCGGGCTTTGTTGTGGTTGGTGAGAGGGGGGGGGGGGGGGGGGCGCTCGGTTGTGGCCATGCTCGGGGCCTTGGGGCTGTTCGGCCAGGCAGCTTGGGGAACAGCAACAACAACAACAACAAATAAAATATTCATATATAATCTATCTATATACTTATTAAAATATAACGCTTATTTTTGGGTAATATAATGATACAAATGTTATTCTGTGTATTTTTTTTACCTTCTATTTACATACTCAATATAGCATAATTCGAGATTTGTTTTACCCTAGACCGGCGGATGACCATATATGATCACTTCGTCAACCTCAATTTGCTAATTCAATATACAAAAATGTGAACAAAATTTATAAGCAAAAATACCTTAGAATCGGGTCTACTTTCATGGTCTAGGGTCAAAAAATGTAATTTCTAAGTATTTCTATGAGTGCCTGGTAAAGGGTTAAAGCTGGGAAAGGAGCGAAGGAAGTAGCAAGGGGTGAGTAAAAGAGCTGGAGGAGGATAAGTAGGCATCGGGGCTTGACCCAACGTGTGTGTTGTAACGTTTGAGAGTCTCTTTGAAGAGGATGGACTGGAGAAAAACAATATGGCATGACTATAGGAAAGATTAAACAATGAATAAAATGTAAAATTAAATACTGCTGAGCAAGAGTGATTTACATCTCAGATCCTCATTACGTTTCAGTGAGACGGAACACCTCGGGACTTGAACTTTTTCAGTACAATCAATGGGTTTTGTCACTACAGGCTAGTCAGGACCACCCCATTGTTTACATCTGTAATCAAAGTCTTGGATGACCAGGATGGCATCCTTCCATCTGATACCAGACCGATGGATATGAAGACTGGGGTGGCCTGAACGATACCCTTCCATCTAGTGCCTGATGGGGCCTAACAATTTTCTACTTTTAACAAGGTTCTATATAATACTCTTAGGTGAAAAAAACCACAGTATGTAAGGAGACTTGCCCAAATGTCTCCTCCCAAGAGGATGAATAAAACCCCGATCTCTTGACTGTGAAGCAAGCGTTCTCACCAATAAACCACCGGACACTCTGGGAAATAATGAGATAATGCAGTATTATATAATAATGAGATAATGCAGTATTATATAATAATGAGATAATGCAGTATTATATAATAATGAGATAATGCAGTATTATATAATAATGAGATAATGCAGTATTATATAATAATGAGATAATGCAGTATTATATAATAATGAGATATGCAGTATTATATAATAATGAGATAATGCAGTATTATATAATAATGAGATAATGCAGTATTATATAATAATGAGATAATGCAGTATTATATAATAATGAGATAATGCAGTATTATATAATAATGAGATAATGCAGTATTATATAATAATGAGATAATGCAGTATTATATAATAATTCTTTGACTGATATTATTAACAGTATCTTAGTAGCACGAGGATCGACCAACAGGGAGAGTGTGTGTGTGTGTGAGAGAGAGACTTGGGCTACAGGGAATAGGGGGATTGAGGGAGATGGCAAAAGTGTGAAAGAGATAACAATAACTTGGAAGAAGAAGAGGGTGGAGGCTTTGTGGGGATTATAAGAGGAAATTGTGGAGGAAAAGGAAAGAAAAGTAGGAGTGGTAGAGAAGAATACAGTCGAGAGAAAAGACAGGCGCACATGGAAAAACTAATATATAAACGTTGGCAATGGAGATATTGAATTACATAATATGATGGAATATATTCATCTCGCTGAATACATTCAGCACCAGACGGAATTTTTGTTTCATGGATCACAAGGCATTTGTTTGTAAATTTTTGTAATGTTTGCACTTTTCCGTGCGGTCTATTTCGCCTGCAGCAATATAATATGCCAATTGGGACATGTTATGCCTGCGAAATATTATTTTTTTACTAAGTGGAAATGTATTCTGTTTGTGTCTTAATAAATGTTCATGTTCCATCTGATCCTATTTTTACATTAATATTTGTTGATACCGGTAGTTTATAATTTCATCATTATTAAAGAATAAACAGTTTCGTTGTGTCTCTTCTTAATGCATTTCGTCATCAATGAACGTGTTCTCATACTATTTCCCATACTCTGTTTTTATCTGTGAGTTTTATCCTTTCCATTCTGAATTGTGTTAATTAATTTACTCTGGTAACTCTTTCTAGCTTTTATTTCTTGTTCTGCTATTTACTTCATTACATATTATGTTTAGGCTCTTGTTATATACTCCTATTTTCTGGTCCGTATTACCTTTTCCTTTCCTTCTCATGTTATCATGTAACTCGCGTAGTTGGACAGAAACTTAACATATTTGTCTTCCTCTTTCTGACCATATTGTTTGTTCATTTCACTCGTATTATCTTGACTATGATGCATATATGATACATTTCTTCCACCCTTAATTTAATACTGTGTCTTATCAGGTTTTATTCCCCGTTTTATATAATCTCTTTCTTATCTGTGTTTGTATTACTATTTTACTTGGACTGGAAATATATAATGAAACACAAACAAAAGAATATTCCATCTATTTAACATACAATGTTACACATACGCAAACCTCAACAACACACCCACTTGCTATATATTGGTGGGATAAATCCTGGTTCATAGACAAAAGGAAAGGCAATAGACCGCACCGTAAAATGTATTGAGATAAAAAACGCTGCACAAAAATGTCTTTTGAACCTTGCAAAAAACATCCTGCTTGGCGCTGAATTTATACAGTGATATTACAATATTCTCGTGGATGTGTTTGCGAGTGTGTGTGAGTATGTGTGTGTGCGGGTGGGGGGGGGGGGGGGTGAGTAGGAGAGAGAGTGACAAGGAACTACATAGGACAGCTACTATGGGTTTCATAAGCCGTGTTACATCGTTTTTCGGAAATTACTTATTAACAAAGAGTTGGATCAGTATGATATTTTGACACAACTTTGTTCACACCGTGCTCTAATTTTCGTCAATTTAGTGCATTACCAAAAGTGTAGAAATAAGCCACTTGCCCCTGTCCCATGAGGTTAAAGTCACACATTAAGACGAAGAAACGAACAATGCTACCGTGGCTTACCTGTGAGAACCACCAAACCATTATTGCTCCTCCATCAAACACGGTAGTTATATATCAGTCACCACCCAACCCTATTATCGCCTTTAAATTCAAGTTATCTGTCAATATCAAGTATGAATATACAAAGATACATACTTTTTGTATATTTATACTTGATTTTCACAGATAACTTTAATTTAAATGCGATAATAGGGTTGGGTGGTGACTGATAATTACCCTGTTTGAGGAGGAGCAATAATGGTTTGGTGGTTCCCACAGGTAAGCCACGGTACCCTCGTCCGGTTCTTCGTCATTAATGTGTGACTTTAATCTCATGACACAGGGACAAGTGGCTTATTTCTACACTTTTGGTAATGCACTATATTGACGAGAATTAGGGCACGGTGTGAAAAAAAACTGTGTCAAAATATCATACTGATCCAACTGTATATAAATAAGTTATTCCCGAAAAACGATGTAACACGGCCTCTGAAACCCATTTTTTTAGTAGTATATTACAAACCGTGCACCCAAATATAACAGGATAGCTTTCATCAACTCTGCGAAGCAGAGTGGTATCGCGCAAACAGATCACCCCCGTATACTGTACATCACAGGTCAGCTTGTCCGTCGTCGTCCGTCGTCGTCCGTCGTCTGTCTGTCCGGTAACTCCTCCTAGACCGTTCAATGGATTTTCACCAAAGGTATATATATATCACAGGTATATTCATTTGGCCAATGCGATGGTCAGTCAAAAATATATTTTCAATTTAACTTAAAAGTTAAGGTCAAAGGTCAATGTTAAAAAAAATGTCAATATTTCATATTTTTTAGTTTTTTCTTAAATGTCTTCATTTTCACTATGCAAGTTACTGGTAACCTTAATATCGTATTGACCAAATTTTAGGTAAATATCCTAAAGGGTAAGGTCAAAGGTCAAGGTCAAAGGTCAAATTAAGTTTTTCACTAGTATTTCTTATACTAACTGTTATATTCTCACTAGTCTTACCATGCACATTCGGAATACCTAGGTCAAGGTCATACAAGAAACTATACAATTCCATATGAAAGATCAAGGTCACAGGTCAAGGTCAAATAAAAGGTCAATATGCTATTGTCTTTCCTTTCATCCAAACTTCACAACATTTGGTGAAATAGTTGCACTTTTAATGAAAAGGAAAATAATACATTTGGAGACATATCATAAAGCTCAAGATAAAGGTCAATTGTCAAGGTCAACTGTTCTATTAATATATATGAAACTAACTGATGGGTTTTAATGAAATTAGGCATGCTTATTTGATTTTCCGGGGCAATGTCTGTGAGAAAAAAAAAAATCTTATATAAAGGTCCAGGTCACAGGTCAAGGTCAAAGGTCAACTTTTACTATTTATTTTACTTATTACTCAAATGTCTTCATTTTCACTATACAAGTTACTGGTAACCTTGATATCGTATTGCCCAACTTTTAGATAAATATTTTAAAGGGTAAGGTCAAATATCAAGGTCAAAGGTCAAAATAGGTTTTCTACTAGTATTTCTTATACTAACTCTTAGATTCTCACTAGGCTTACCTTGTATATTCGGAATACCTATGCCAAGGTCATGCAAGAAACTATGCAATTCCATATGAAAGGTCAAGGCCACAGGTCAAGGTCAAATAAAAGGTCAATTTTTTATTTTCTTTACTTTTCATGCAAAC
Organism: Paralithodes platypus; assembly: GCA_032716605.1. Lineage (NCBI taxonomy): Eukaryota > Metazoa > Arthropoda > Malacostraca > Decapoda > Lithodidae > Paralithodes > Paralithodes platypus. The sequence goes on from CM064578.1 coordinate 54,452,456, forward strand.
TTCACAAAATTTGGTGAGATAGTTGCACTTTAAGTGAAAAGGAAAATAATTTATGTGGAGACATAAAGGTCAAGATTAAGGTCAAAGGTCACAGTCAACTATTCTATTTGATATATATTAAACTAAGTAATGGGTTTTAATGAAATTACGCATGCTTATTTGATTTTCATGGGCAATGTCAATGCAAATAAAAATTTACTCATACATAAAGTTCAAGGTCACAGGTCAAGGTCAAAGGTCAACTTTTATTATTTATTAGAAAATATTTCTAACATTTTGGAAAACTGGCTGTGTTATGGTTTATTAATTAAATATTATATATATCAAATTTCACATAAATATTGTAATAGTCAAGGTCAGAGGTCAAGGTCAAAACAAGAGTAATTGTCATTTTCCCTAAGCTCCTCCTAGACTATTTAATGTATTGTCACCAAATTATACAGGCAAATTCAGTTGGTCAATGCGACGACCATCCAAATATATGTATTTTATTTTAAGTCAAAGGTCAAAGGTCAAGGTCACAGTACATGATCACTATTTGTAATAAATAAGCTTTTATGCGAATTACGCCATATTCATAATGCTAGTTAATACGAACATTCCTGTTAAGCTAACTAAATCCTCGATAAGAAATTCTAAGGTCAAAGGTCAAGGTCAAAGGTCGAAATAGGATTTTTACTAGTATTTCCAATTTTATGTAAGATTCTCATTAGGCATATCATGCACATTCGGAATGCCTAGACCATGGTCATACAAGAATAAACATAATTCCATTTGACAGGTCAAGGTCACAGGTCAACGTCAAATATAAGGTTAATATGCTAATTTCTTTACTATTCATGTAAATTTCACACAATTCGTTGAGACAGTTGTGCTATAAGGGAAGATTAAAATGTTAAATTTTCAGACAACATGAAGGCCAAAGGTCAAGGAGTAATAGTTGTATATATTGGAGTACTTATTCTATATACTTTGTTATTGCGTATATAACTATTTTGCACATTTAATTTGTTATTTGCATATTGCATATTATCTGATTGGTTTATTTTCTTTCCTTGTTATTCCATGTTGAAAACCAGATTTCAAAGATATTTCCTATCTCTTTCTTTTCCTTAGTATAAGCTCCAACGTAGTGTTTATCTATATTGAAAATTAGTTGCACTCTACATCTACAAATTCATCACAGTGTTATCAATGTTGAAATCTAGTATTATAACTCTTGAAACACGAGTTATCAATTTTAATTTAAGTGTTAACTTGGACTATAACCTACTATTTATTGTATTCATATTTCAGAACAACTAATGACTGGATAATATTTCGATCAAAGACATTGATTAAGTGGTGTAGTAATTGGTGGATCCTATCGAAAGGATGGTGAACTTTCTCTACATTGCTTCAATTATGTTCGATTTTTTTTTTTTTCTTTTTTTTTCTATATTCCAACTTACTTCCTCTCGGGCATAGGCTGAGAGCCTTAACATTCACCGCTTTACAATGAACAATGAAGCCTGTGAGGTCTTGTTCCAGTCTAGGGAGTGAGACATGTGAAGCACGTAGAGTACAACGAGCACCTGCCATCTTGCCTTCACATGAGGCACGGTGCTCACTCATGGCCCGAAACGACCCCATCTCTGAAGCCACCTCGTTCCCGTGCTTCACTGTCTCACCCCCTACACTCGGACTCTCACACTTACACACACAACACCACCTGTTGAGCAGATAACTCACCAGGCATTGCACCCCTATAGCATATTTTGAATATGGAAATATTCATACAGTGCTATTTAATCAGGGAACAATGAGGGTATTTTATTGACGTTTCGGTGGGCTTGTGGTAATGCACTGATACCAGGTACAGCACAAATTCCATCCCAATAATATCTTCCCATTGATACATCGGGATTTGAACCCGGGACCTTTGGATTACCAGGCCAGTGGCAAGACCACTCCACCACACCTCCCCTTGTATTGCTCTTATGTCTTTGTTGTTTGGGATATGTGTAGACTTATATATATATAATCTCTTTATATTGTTCTTATGTACATTTTTATTCCAGATTCTTCTTAATTTTAAATTCCTTTTTATATAATTCATTTACAAACTTCAATTTTTTTACAAAAAAATCGCAAAACAAGAAAATGTATTCTTAATACTATAATCACTTTCTATTATATTTTGTTTGGGAGTAAAATCAGTGGTAGAAATAATATCTCTTATCTTTAAGGGGGGCGTGTTAGGTACTCCAATATATCCAACTATTACTCCGTGAATTACTTAAACACTAGAGTACATAATTAAAGTATATCTCACTATAATAACCTTAATACAACTACTCATATTAGTAAACATAGTATTTCTTCCATCGACTGTAGGCCTACATGATGGAGGCAAGTGGTACTGGCGCCTAGAATCCGAGGTTTATGTAGACGTCAGCTACCTAGTCAGCATTCCCAAGATATCACAATAGAGTTGGTTACAACGTGACCGCGCTGATGGAAAGTTACCCAGAACAGGTCACGTTGGAAACCACACCTTATTACGTCATTATCGACAGGTACTAGGATTGGTCGTGATGTACACGTGAATGATAATGAGTTGTTTTACGTCATAAAGAGGGGCGTAACCCAACATAATATAAGGTGGATATCCAGAGAGCGAGGGCAGGAAAGGCAGCGACCCCCGGCTCGCTCAACGAAGGGTCAGAGGTTAGCTCTGTGTGTGATAAACAGACTACAATATTATACCATATTTTAATTAATCGAACTATTACGAATACTTATACAATCAATATATTAGTGTACTTCTGAATAAGTCTTAAGATATCTTTCATTATACTAGTTAATTATTCTCGTTTCATTTACCTAATCTAAAATTAATTTGAGTTATCTAATTAATCCCAGGCTAAGCCTGCGATGGTGGCAGCTTTTATATAGGAGAATTGATACCAATATTAACCCTATTCACCTCCACCTTACACAGGCCAAGGTCAAAAGTTAACCTTCATCATACAAAAATATTAAATTTTTGATAAGCTGACGACTTTTAGTTGCTTTTACTTAGATAACATATATTTCAATCATATACTGTATATATATATATATATATATATATATATATATATATATATATATATATATATATATATTATAATACTTAAGGTTAAAGGTCAAGGTCAAAGAACAAAAGAAGGGTGTTAATAATTTTCTTTAAACTCTTCCTAGACTGTTTAACCCTTTGTGTACCGGTGGCGTCTTTTTTATTGTATTCTAGTTATAATTAGACGATTTTGTGGAACTTATGAAGGATCTGTGGTAGTAAAAAGAGTTAATTAAGATAGTTGAAAGCCTGCTAATTTTATGGAGGCCCTTCATAAACTAAATACAATCATCTTAATATCCAGTATGAAATGAAACCGACAGAACTGTACTGAACGGGCTACATATCGTTACCAATTTTTGCTGGCAAATTCGGTTGGTCAATACAACACTTGTCCAAATATTGTGTTTTTGTTATTCAAAGGTCAAGGTGAATGGTGAAGGTCATAGATTATGGTCACTATTTCCTTCTTACATATACTTTAAATATGAATTACACCATATTCAAAATGCTACAAAATGGTGTTACGCTGACCTTATTATAGATCAATATTCCATTGGTTAAGATTCAATGTAATCATAAATGTAATTATATATAATTATATACTCCCAGGCGGACATGAACCACCAACAGTCAGGACGAGTGTCTATGCTTTAATACACTACACACAAGTATCCTCTATCACGATGTGGTATAGTGGATTATAGTATGGGCACTTGTTCTGACTGTCGGTTGTTCAAGTCCGGCTGTTAGTATAAAAACATTCAATATATATATACTGTACAGTATATACTGTATATAAACCGATTTTACCCAAGAGATTCAATACTACTTGCAGAACTCTAGGTCGCAGAGTTGCGTATCCATTTTTTTTTTTTTTTTTTTTTTTTTTAGTAATGCGAAACTACACACCTAATTTATGGAAAAATATACACTATATATTGCAGTAAAATCACCAGAAAATATACACTATATATTGCAGTAAAATCACCAGAAAATATACACTATATATTGCAGTAAAATCACCAGAAAATATACACTAATATATTGCAGTAAAATCACCAGAAAATATACACTATATAGTGCAGTAAAATCACCAGAAAATGGACAAAATATGTTCTAGTGGTTTCTTAGGCAGTTAGACTTGAGAACTATTTACAGTATCTGAATGTAACTGGTTTAACGTAGAACAGATATAGTTTGTGAAGAGAACTCTACATTTACTGGAACTAAATTTCTTTAGCTTTAACTTACAGACATGGTAAGGTGAAAGGCCGCAAATTTTGACGAAATTGATAGACTGACAGGCCTGCGTCCAGGATATATGGATAAGTCATCAGCCCATGGTGGATGGGGATATTCATGGCAATCATAAATATGACCATACCATGTCTGTGTATAGTAGATTGTGAGGGATATCTCCCTATTTCTATATTGATACCTTCTCTTAATATACCTTAATAATCTCTAGGTTGTCATCTATTCTTTAATGCACTGTTTTGATTTTTTTAGGTCACTGATAATTTGAACAACCATATCCTTTTCCAAGTCAACAAATCTTAGACATATTTGGGATTTACTTGGCCAATATAATTTATATCGCCTTGCACTTCACAAAGTCTAGTGGCATCTGCAATGTCTAAGACCATTTACCAAGTTTGTTAAGACTCATGCTGAATTGTTCAAGCTCTACACTGAAGACAGTTACAAAGACTTATATAGATACACATACTGCAAAGCCATTTGGTCCCAACGGTGTTTTTGTTTCTCTATGTGAGTGAGGGAGACAAAAGGCAGAACTTCCTGTAGCGAATGCCTCCCCCATAGTTGAAAGAGTGACAAGGCCAAAATCAAGGGACGTTCGAGTAAAAATACCTAGACACACGGAGTTTGAAGCAATTTAAGTCATAGGAGGAGGGAAAAACAGATGCTGAGAGAGAGTTCCAGAGCTCAGTTGTTGCATAGAAGAAAGACTGAGAATAACGTTTCACTCTTGGGATGGAGAGATGCACAGAGTATGGGTGGGATTGTGTTGCAAAACGGTTACCACGTAACCTACGTAGAGGAGATGGTATACACTGGGAGAGCTCTGAGGAGCAATGCTCATTGTAGTAGTGATAGAATAGCAAGAGAGATGCAACATTGCGGCGAAGATAGAGAGAGTTTGCAGAGAGTTGGTGAGTGGGCAGGAATTAATGATACGACAGGCCTTCCTTTCTACTTTGTCTAGAAGTGCGGTGTGAAAGGATTCCCTCCCACACATGTGAACAATACTCAATACAAGGACGCACTGTGCCCCTGTACAGAGCAAGTAGCTGTGCAGGGATAAAGAAACCCTTAAGGTGGTTGAGCACACCCAGCTTCTGGGAGGCTGCCTTAGCAAGACTGGTAATATGGTCCTTCCAAGTGAGAGTTAAAGAAAAAGAGACACCAAGAATATTGAGAGAAGATGAAGGATTGATCCAGACTTAAATATTACTGACTTTGAATATAACAGTGACATTTAAACAAGTTTACAGCATGAATAAAAGCACCATTTGAGGAGGAGCACTTTAATGACAACATTTCGCAGATAGGTTTCTTCAGGTCACTCTGAAGAAGCAATCTGCAAAACGTTGTTATGAAAGTGTTCCTCCTCAAATGGTGTTTATAATAATTCTGGCCTTGATTAATTATTATACTAAGTCAGTGTATGAACAACATAATAGTAAAGTGAAAGGCTCTCTCCCCACCCTCCATCTTTTCCGGCAAATACTGTATTGGCAATTAGTTACATGATTGCTTTGGCATAATTATATGGAAAAGAATTATGCATTTTTTATAGGAAAGGGAGAACCTAGTATGTTGAGGACCCTAGTAGGCAAAGGAAAATAGGTTTTCTAGACCTATGTTGCTAAATTCTTTGAGTATTTTGAAATAATCTATTAATTTGCCATTTAGGAACCCCTTCATAAGCAAGAACAGATTGAGCTCCTGCAATCTCTCTTTGCAAGGCTTATTTCTGAGAGAAGACGTCAATTTGGTAGCTCTTTGCTGCACTGACTTCAATTTGCCAATGTTTCTGACTAAATGGGGAGCTCAGAACTGCACTGCAAGAGAGAGAGAGAGAGAGTATCACTTTGTTCAGCACCAACACGTTAAGTAAATCCCAGATAAGTTATATAGAAGGCAACCCCGGACATAATAATTGACTCCCTCCGTCCTTCCTTCAATACCCCCTTTTCTCACTCCTTCGTTCTTTCCTTCCTCTATACAGCCATTAATATTGTATTAGTTTTCCCAATCATGGTTTCCCTTTCCTCCAATCTCGCATCCATCCATCATTCCTCCTTTCCTTTCTCCCTCTCTGCATACATGCATTCATTCGATACTTTTGTAACAGCTCCTTTATTTATTACTTATTCCGACATCTTCCCTCCTTCAGGCTCTTCTCCATTATGTCCATCCTTTAACTTTTGAGGATCTGTAAACACACAAAAAGACCTAGCAGTACAAATAATTTATTCAGAAAAATTCACCCATGGCTTAAAATCACCCAGAACCATCAAATAACCGTTTGGTTCATAATACCCATTTGGCCTAATTCGACCACTACAGCTCGTTAAACCTCTCGGAGTAGTTTGTGCTCATCTCAGGAAATCTAACCTTGTGTGCAAACATGGAGGGAGAGACGAGGAAGCTTTGGAATGGTTTATCATGTTGGAGTGTGTGACAGGTGCTCGCTTCTGCCATAATTGCTTATATTTTATTAGCCATTGCACTGTGTGTCACTTAACCTGTTATGCAATGCTTCCTTAATGCATTCAAATTCTACCCCCTCCCACCACCAATCCCCCCCTCTCTATGTGTGTGTCTGTGTGTGTGTGTGTGTGTGTGTGTGTGTGTGTGTGTGTGTGTGTGTGTGCTACATCCTCTCTCCTATGCCTCCTACCTTGATAATTACTCCCTAGCTCTCCCTCACTACTTAATTGCTAATGAGGGCATTAAAACCAATAGCCGGTCTCCCCACATTTTTGTCTTTAATGTGTTGTTTTGATAATAATATAATGATAGTGGCCGGTGTAACAGGTGGGTAAGAGAGAGAGAGAGAGAGAGAGAGAGAGAGAGTGAGAGAGTGAGAGTGAGAGTGAGTTAGTGAGTGAGAGAGAGGGTGTGGGGAGGTAATGTGAATGCAGAATCTGAATATGGGAAAACATTAGGCATGATATAATAAGGAAAGCCTCGGGAGTTTAATATGTTTAATTAAGCAATTGAGGTATGCTAGTGGGTAGGTTTACACCCTGACAGTCTCATTAGTAAAAATTTGATATATACGTTGCTGGGTTTATGAATTTGTTGTTGACATTATTTTGGAGGAGGAGAGCAATATACTTTAAATGCTGTTTAATCAGGTGTGTTTTTTATTCTGCTTTTATAAGTAAATATTTAGTGATATGGATTCGAATATACGCCTCTACTGATCTATACACAAATAATTTGAATGGTATGTTTTCTACTTGTGTTCTACTATATATATATTCCTGTAAATGTGTACATATTCTACCACTGTGATGCACCATTACAAACTCTTCTTATACAACAAAAGAATAACAGATGTTGCTCTACATCATTGTGGTTAGTAAAACATCACTGGGACGTTGATGCACGATAATATAAATATGTAAGTTATGCTTGTAAAAAGGACATAACCAAAACTAAAATGTTTTTCCGCTTAAAGGTCAGGCTGAATGTTAGACTGGATCATTGAGTATTAATAACTTATTCACTACTGCACCCTAGATAATATGAAATAATTTAGAAGTGCTAATTGCCAATCATCTTTTTGTACAAAATGGTATGTTGGTTTATATATATATATATATATATATATATATATATATATATATATATATATATATATATATATATATATATATATATATACCGATATATATATACAGTATATATATATATATATATATATATATATATATATAATATATATATATATATATTATATACCGTATATATATATACTGTATATACAGTATATATATACTGTATATATATATATATATATATATATATATATATATATATATATATATATACGGTATATATATATATATATATATATATATATATATATTATAACATTTAGTGGCTCACGTGTATTTGTGATATATTCTCAATATTTGTAACTCTCATGCTTTGTGGGTTAGAATTAAATGAAATCAATTTCTACCCGAGTTGCGTCAGGACACTCAGAAATCCTTGTATGGTATTCTGGAATTATGGATCCTACAACTAGGTTTGAATTGAAATATATTCGCCTAGTGGGTTTCCCTTCTCCCTAACATAAATAGGATAGAAGGCTGAGTGTCTTTTAGACTGCCGTGGTGTAGTTGATTAAAGCGTCGGCTATCGTCCTGATGGTCAACGGTTCGATCCCCACTGAGAGATTAGAAACATATATATATATATATATATATATATATATATATATATATATATATATATATGATTATATTGTGTTTGAGTGTGTGTGTGTGTGTGTTTTGGGAGCAAGAATTACATTATTTTGGTAATTATATGATCTTCATCATAATATATAATGTTTTGCTTTGTTAGACCTTGTGTTTTCATCCCTATAAACATTCATGCCATTACTTAATCTGTTCTTGCGTACGTATGTATGCCTATCCATGTAGCCATATATGTCTATTAGCCTAATCTTTCTGTCTACCTATCCATCCATCCATTGATTTATATATTGGTTTCCTTGCCAGTTAACAACAAGGTATCATTTATAGTTTAATATATTTATATATAAAAAGTCATAATTAAATATGGAAAGATATAAATTGCTGGTGTGAAGGGTGTGTGAATTTGGAGATGATAAAACTTTAGGAAATGCAGGTTCAGGATGCCTACTCACACCAAGCTAAACTGACAAACACCTAAGGCGTTGATGGTTTAGGAAGTTTGACTACGTTGACCTTGTTTGGCTTAGTCTTCTAGAATATAGTTCCAGGCTGTCATGTCCAACAATCAAATTTACAATCTACAGAAATCCACATTTATCCGGAGGTGGATATGTAGTATTAATTAACCTGGCAAAGGCGAGACTATGGTATTTGAAACGTCCTGCCATGTGAAGGTATTTTGGTTCATTCCCAACAAATATTGTTATTTTACCATACATATCGTTATTACTTATTAATATGCGCCTCTTGTATTTTTAATATGAAGATATTAACATTTAAGAGCAATAAAACAAGTGGGAATAGTATTTGGGGGGTGAAAAAGCTGTATTACTGACGACCGGTCCATTGATGAGGGGAGAGCCGGGGTAGCATTATATTCTCTCCTCCCGAGTTCTCAAGCAACACTGACGGCTCTAAGTAGAAGTCTATTTGTTGCAAGGACCTCTAGATGCCTCGCCCATACTATAGAGACCGCATGAAGGAGATTTGCGCCAAAAATTACCCGATAAAAGGGGGATTAAGGGTAAAAATAGGTGATAATTGAGGAGGAGGGAAAAGGGAAGGAAGGAGGGGAAGGGGGGATGGGGAAACATATGTAGGAATGGTAGCAAGTAATGGAGGAAAATTATCTCACCTAATCACATATTGGTTTGTTTTGAGTGCCACTGGAGTGTTTTAAAAGTTTTTTTTTAGGCCGTGGATCTTATGAGGATCTTCGCCTTCCACCACCAAAGCTCTTGCCTTTCCCGGGTTAAGGGGAGGAAATTAGTTTGCTTCCTAAACCTCAATCAAGCTTAACTCATAAGCTGCGCAGCTATGGTATTTGAAAGTGCCCGCCATGCGAAGGTATTTGATACATTCCTTACAACAAAAATTAATTTACTATATATACAATTAATACTTATCCATAGACACCTATTTTATTTTTAATATGAACATAAAATTATGAACATTGGAAAGCAATAAAACAAATGGTAACAGCAATTGGCTGGTGAAAATCGTATATTTTAGTTCCACGGTCGTAATCTGACCTTGATTGGCGAGAGAGAAACACCCTCCCTCTCTTGTGTCTAGCATGGTACTGAGACTCAAGGGGAGCTCTCAGACTGGCTTAGAGGGTCAGAGATACACTCCTCCATCTTTCCCCCTCTCTCCCATCTATCCTCGCACAAAAATACTTGATAAATATTGGGAATAATAGGTAAAATACCGGATAATTGAGGATGTGAGAAGAGGGGGGAAGGGGGGGGTGACACATGTCTAGGAGTGGTAGAAAGTAATGTAGGGAATTGATCTCACCTAATTACAAATTGCTTTGTTTTGAGTGCCACTGGGGTTTAAAAAAAAATTTTTTTTTTTAGGCCTTGGATTTTAGGAGTCTGGCCGCATTCGCCCAGTAGAACCTCTTAAGAGTCTGGCTGGAGTCCCTGGGTAAATGAAAACACTCCCAAGTACCCCCCACCCCTCCCCTCTTTGAGATTATTTTGTAAATATTTTGGTTGAGAAATGTACCAGCCGAAGGAAGGTTCCTCCAAATTACAAGCTCCTTATCGGTCGCCAGGTAAACAATGACACCTAAATGGCACGAATGGTCTTACTATTGACAAAGAAATAGGGCGAAAGGTTTAAAAAAATCCATACTAATAGAGCAAACATCTTAAAATTTCAAAGCTGATGGGGTTAAACTTGATGGAGAAGGGGGTCCAGACAAAACAAAAAATCTCCCCTTAACCCGTCGAACCCCATCTGAAAAGTAACTTAAGGGGGTAGTCGCTGGGGTTGTGCGTTACACAAATAGGCAACGGCCAATGGGCGTTGCTAGGGCTGGATGGGTTAAGGAACGGTAAACCTTGCATCAACTTATTTGACAGAATAGTAATGCCACCTCACAGCTGGTTGTTGGTGTGCTTTCCTGGGAAGAACTCTGAAGTGGTACTACTAAGTTGTACAATCGGCTGGTGCTGTGTATAGTAAGGGGAACTGGTAATGTTGGGAGGATCACTGAAGTCATATAAAAAGTTCTAAGATATCAAGTTTGCTGGCTTTATGTATAGTTAGGAACATTGGTAATGTTGTTTGGTAGGATCATTGAAGCTTGTATCACACGAGTTGTGTGTCCTTTATTTTATTATTTTTTGTTGACCATATTTGTTGGTCATGTAATTAATTTCCGATACCAGTGTAAAGGATCCCAATTATATTGTCCATCGAAAATTGACCATAATTCTCTCTTTCTTGAGATAATTGTTTTGGGATGATGATGATTATGACAGTTATAGCCAGTAGTAGTAAGGGCCATGAAGGAATGGTGGTGATTTTTTTCTTTTTCGGATAGTGCTAATGCTGATCATTTAGGAATGGAGAAGGAATAAGGTGCGGTATACAAAGCATTTCAAAGGAAAATAATCAACAACAGCTCTATCGATCAATCCCAAACAACTTGGTAAAACGTAAGGATTGTGTACCTGTTGGGGTGAGATGGGGTGGGGTAATAATAAATACATTATTCGGCAAATTGTAGAGGTAACTGAGTAAAGTGAGAACAAATGAGTTATATGATGGTTAGCCTACATCAGCATTTCGCCTCATCAACTTCCTTCCTCTTACTAGTTCCCTACAATCTCTTTCTCCACGCAGCTATTACAACAATCAGTGTTCTTCAGGTCTCTCGCAGTGCATACCCCATATCTTGTGGAGAGTGCAAGGCACCCGCCTTTTAACACACTCCCACTGTTGCATGTATATTACACTCATTTAAATATATATAGCATGTAAGCTAGACTCACTCGTATATTATATGCCCACTCTTATTATTCACTCCTTGTCACTTTAAGGGGAGATCTCCACTTGAGGGATATTTTTCTTGACCCCTTTCTCCCTCATGTTTAGCCCCATTGCTTTTGATATTATAAAATGTTTGCTCCATTAGTTTAGCGATTTTAAGAACTTTCACCCCATATTAAGACCTTTCGTGCCATTCAGGTGTCGATTTTATCCTGGCGAGCGATAGGGAGCCTGTAATTTAAGAGGAATCGGCCTTCGGCCGGGAAATTTTTCTACCGAAAAATGTACAAATTTACCTTCAAAGGGACTCAAGGGGGTGTAATTTTAAGCTTGATGGAGGTCTAGGGAACAAACTAAATACATCCCCTTAACTGTCATATTTGTCCTTACTGAGTTCCATCAGCACTCTACGGATGTATATATATATATATATATATATATATATATATATATATATATATATACTGTATATATATTAATATATGCAGTATATATATATATATATATAATATATATATATATATATATATATATATACAGTATATATATATATATGATATTATATAATATGTATTACACCCTATTATAAAGTATAACCTACTAACCCCTTAAGTTAATCACATGTTTAATTCACCTCCATAATCCTTGTATTAAACTGATCCCACTGGTATGTTTATTTAGAGTGTTTATACTTACACTTTGTAAGCACTTTCCAGTGTGATCAGTTTTACATAAGGATTAATATAAGGAAGCATGTGGGACTACTCGCAGCCTATCTGACGCTCTCCACAACCTTCTGCTACGGTCTCCAACCAGAATGAAGGGATCTAAAGGACCTACGTCATGGAGCACTGCTGCAAGAACACGCACCTGATTTAGGATGTCGTTGGTGCATGCTTCGGTAATATCAATCTGAATATTTGCGATATTGAGGATGTAAATACCCGCATTTACACGTTAGAAGCTAGTCTGACTGAACAGGACAGAATTGTCAATGTACAGTTGGAAACTATTAACCAAATCACTGACCACGTTAACACATTGCAAGTTTTGATTTCTCAAGTGGAAGAGGCAGTAAATAGAGTTGCATCTCAATCTTCCTTCTTGGAGAAAGTTCTGGGAATCTCAACACATATTGATAATGTATTCATCACAAGTATAAAATTAGAGTCAGATTTCAAACACCTCAAGAACGCACTCAGTTTTTTGCAGATAAAGGATTAGTCTTCATGTATCTTTTTCCCTTGCTGAACTAAGAAATGTATTAAAATATGCAACTACCGAATTCAATTTGATACCGCTTCTTCCATTTGATAAATTATAATTTATGTATGGGTACATTGAAGTACACATGCATGAAACCTTGTATATAATCCTTGCACCCTTTGCTTCTAAATTCACTTTCACTCATTACAAGATCACCCCATTACCCATGCTCCTAGATGACAAATTGCTATCTTTGGCCAACTTCGAAGACAACTTGTTCATTTCCAACACTGAAAACTATCATTCTTGGTTAACACCTTACGAGCGGCCTAGGCGGTTTATTTATATGTACCGCCCAGCGGGGTGTTTTTACCCAAAATAGGGCTGTTTACGTGATCATTTTCATGCCTAAATAAGACCCAGAGCGTAAAACAAGTATCTATCCCTGAAAGGGCATAAACAGAGCTTTCCAATGACACCATAACGATCCTTTTATGATGGCTAGTTTTCTTGCAACAACCGTGCAACGCGAGTGCAAAAAGCATGTAATTCGGCACTTTCCCCAAACAATTCCGTATATAGCGAGTGAGAGAGGGAGGGAGAAGGTGGGATTCGTGTCAGTAGGTTCGCCGCGGTGGAGTGGAGCAGTCATACGCTCGCTACTCTCCTGCCACCACTTGTCTCTCTCTCTCAGCAACATTACGTGCTGAAATTGCCACACGACCTATGTCGAGCTCCGCCAGATAGTCCAGATTTATTATACTCGACTTATGTTGCGCCCCGACAGTTATGGGTTAAGCAGCCCATCTGCCCAGCATTTGCTTTCAAGTTAATCCCTCATGACAAAGACAGATGCCCCATATTAAACTTAAACAAAATTACCCCATCTTTGAACTGCCAGTTCAAGGAAATCCCAAGGAAACCTTTCTTTCATATTCATGGTTAACATGTTCATCACGTATTTATTCTCTTCAGAAATCTCGATGACAATCTCCTGCCTGAGTGACATACACATTCAATGTCGTGTTTCTGGTCTTGTCATTATGCCTAATAGTTGTACCATTCTTACACATTTAGTAAACTTGTATCCAACTAATTACCACTACACTGACGTGGCGAGAGTATACAAGGTTGATGACATGTTCAGTTCATTTCTCAACATCTCTACAAACACCTCTCTGATACAAATCAATTTACCTCATCTAGACACTATAAAGTCGGTAAATGACTCTCTAAAGGACTTTAGTTGCGTCAAGTACTATCATCTCACCCTTGTACTTTGTACACCTATTTTAATCATCATTTGCATCCTAATCCGTGCATTCATTGCTCTCAGTCGCATGAATCAACGTCTTTCTATTCTTGAAGGGTACATCAGAAACTCTCATCTTAACCCTCCCACATCCAGCAACTTAATTATCTAACTTACGGTCAGACATTCTCTAATTTGCCATGAAATATCAGGCTGGGCGAGTTTTCGAAGCCTTGTATTTTTCTGTATTTTCATCCACCAGAATGCTGTTTATTGTGATGTATCATATGTCAATGGAAAGAGGAATATTTATAGTACATGATAAAACAAAAACAAAATGTAAATAAATCGAAATATGAAAGTGTAAATGAGTCCGGAATACAATTATTTCCCATGCAATTGTCTTCACACCGTCCTAGCTCTAAATTGTGAGTGATGACCATATATTTTGTTTTGTTCAAATAATAGTATTTTTTCTCCTCTTTCCAAATCTGAAAACAGAAATTGTTTATCTTCAATAGTTCTCAAGCACTGACTCAAAAAAAAAAAATATATATATTTTGATTGATATGGTTTATAACATTTTCGATTTATTTCGTTGCTACGAAGTGTATGGTTTTAAATTTAGGCTGTATGAATACGGCAAATAATGCTGATGAGTATAAAACAAACTAGAAGTTCCTAGGACAAATACTTTTTGCGCTATGAATATTTGAAATGAAGAGCCAAAATGCGAATATTTATGCTTCACCCATCTCTATTACGGCGATGCTAGCCGGGTTCCGAGCTGTTCCCCACCTCGTGGTTACGTTATTTGCTCGGATACGTATATAACTGTATATATCACCAGAATCGAAAAATTGTGCTCTTTCCAATGGTGAACACAAAAATACTATAGCGTAATTGGTTCGCGAGCTATGCGCAATTGTTTCCATGCAGTGACCGAAAAAAAAAAATAGATATGGTTTATAACATTTTCGATTTATTTCGTTGCTACGAAGTGTATGGTTTTAAATGTAAGCTGTATGAATACGGCAAATAATGCTGATGAGTATAAAACAAACTAGAAGTTCCTAGGACAAATACTTTTTGTGCTATGAATATTTGAAATGCAGAGCCAAAATGCGAATATTTACGCTTCACCCGTCTCTTTTCCGCCAATGCTAGCCGGGTTCCGAGCTGTTCCCCACCTCGGCATTGGTTTATTTGCTCGGATACTTATATAACTGTTTATATCACCGTCATCGGAAAATTATGCTCTTTCTAATGGTGAAAACAAAAATAATATAGCGGTATTGGTTCGCGAGCTATGCGCAATTGTTTCCATGCATTGTTATTGTTATGTAAATATATGAGAATGTTTATACAGTTGTATATCTTTGCCACAATGTACAACATTTATATAAATATATAAATATAATATATATATATACATATATATATATATATATATATATATATATATATATATATATATATATATATATATATATATATATATAAAATAAATGAAATCAAAATATAAATAAAATGAAATAAATCAAAACAAATAAATAAATATATAAATAAAATAAAAATTTAATAATAATATAAATACTCGATTATGGGCCTTAGGCTTGCTCGGGACCTTGGGGCTGATCCGCTAGACACCCTGGGGAACAGGAATAAAAAAGAAAAAACTAATATATATACGGGTATATATATATATATATATATATATATATATATATATATATATATATATATATATATATTACATATATATGTATATATATACTGTATATATAAATAAAATAAATGAACTAAATAAAATAAAAAATATAATAATAATATAAATACTCTATTATGGGCCTTGGGCTTGCTCGGGACCTTGGGGCTGATCCGCTAGACAGCCTGGGGAACAGGAATAATAAAGAAAAAATAATATATATATATTCCGGGTATATACGTATATATATATATATATATATAATAATTATATACATATATATATATATATATATATATATATATATATATATATATTTTATATATAAATACAAAAAAAAAATAATAATAATAATTTATATACTCAATTATGGGCCTTGGGCTTGCTCAGGACCTTGGGGCTGATCTGCTAGACACCCTGGGGAACAGGGATAACAAAACAAATATATACGGTATATATATATAAAATAAATAAAATAAACATAAACAAAATGAAATAAATAAAATAAAATAAATAAAAACTAATAAATCAAATATATAAATATTTAAATAAAATACAAAATATGATAATAATATAAATACTCGATTATAGGCCTTGGGCTTGCTCGGGACCTTCGGGCTGTTATATACTGTATATAGGCTATATATATATATATATATATATATATATATATATATATATATATATAATAATATACTGTAATATAACTAAAATTCCATAGAGTACTTACCATACTTCCTGTAAGCATTCCTGTGACATCTTCGTGATTATAATGTATTTATTTCGTAGGCAGTATTTATTGATAAATATATTTGTCTTTCAAGCAAAAAATAGTGTAAAGTCATCAATGATACCTAGACAAAACTGCATCAATACTCAAGGGGTTAACCAAGATTCACTCCCCTCAGTCACCAAAAGTCACAAGTAACATCTTATATACATATATAGTTCAAATTATTCACTAAACACTTTCACTGGGTAGATGAAATAATCCATAATTGCCTGCCTATAGCTAGGCATGGTGGGCCAGAGGGAGGGAGCCCAGAATTTAAAGGGCCGGGACCCTGCCTCACAGTCTGGGGGCCAGGAAACTACTGACTTTACAGAGGCCCGCGCTCCTCAGAGAGGGACGCTATGGGGTTGCTAGATACTTCCTTTTGTAACTTACTGATGCCTAACTTACCAGTCCAAATTGAGTCAAAATCGAGTCATAAACTTATTTTTGGCGAATATTTCTAACTTACAGGTGGCATTATGACGCGATTGCGTCATACGAGCACTCTTGGAGGGGTGGCATTATGACTCGATCGCGTCCTATAGATGCGAGAGGGTTAAGAAGACATACTCATAAATTATATAGGAACCCTTTTTTTAATCTTATTCACATTTAATCTGAAATATGTAAAGGATGTTCATAGAACAAAATTTGTTTAGGAGGGGACATATGTAGCATGTATATTACACTCATTTAACCTCTCAGCTGTGCAGCCCCTGTAGTATACACCATACCCCTGTGCATAGGTGTTTACATTCATTCCTCACTAAAATCGTTAATTTACCATAAATATAATTAATACTTATCCATATGCACCTATTTTACGTATAATATGAAGATGGTAACATGTTACAACAATAAAACAAGTGGGAATAGTGTTTGGGGGGTGAGAAACACGAAATATTGAAGAGAGGTTCATTCATGAAGTTGACAGTGAGCGAGAGTACACCCTCCCTCCACGAGCTCTGGCGAGAGACTGGAGGTAGTTGGGGCTACTACTCTCTCTCTCTCCTCCATCCACAACCTCCCTTTCCGCCTTGGAACCGGGTGGAGATTTTTGGCGCCATAAATAAATCGAAAATTACAGGAATAAGAGAAAAATTGGTGATAATTGAATGGGGGAAGAGGATGGGGGGGGGGGGGGGGTCGGGGACTTTGACAGATGTGGAGAAGTGATATGAGGTATGGAGAATAATAAAACAAAATAAAAAAACAAATGTTTCAAGTGCTACTGGGGCCTTTTAAAAGTTTGTTTTTAGGCCTAGATACTCAACCCCCCCAGACATATTATATTAACTTACTGGCGAGGAGGCGGACGACACGGTATTATTGCCACTGTACCCCACATCTGTCAAAACCTCACTGCGGGACGGTTAGAAGTCGGAGAAACTTGGGGTTGCCACCAATCGACAGACTTTCATCTAACTTACCTAACTTACTGAGCTCAATATGACGCAAAATCCCGTCATAAACTTATTAGAGAGCTATTAACCCTTGTCTAGCTGGGTGTTTTGGGCTCATTTGGGCATATTCAGGCCCTCCTGCATGAGCAAAATCCTGTCATAAACTTATTAGAGAGCTATTAACCCTTGTCTATCTGGGTGTTTTGGGCTCATTTGGGCATATTCTGGCCCTCCTGCATGATAAATCAAGCATCTGCAAGAAAAACAATTATTTAGCAAAAAACTAGGCACTAAAAGCTTCAAAATGAGACCAGAACGAGCTACGTAGCACTCGTGGTTCTCTTGCAGTGATGCCACGAACATGGGAGTTTAGCATATATCGGTATATTTTTCCAAGCTATGCTCACTATTGGCTACACTGCTGGCCTCTCGAGAACACAGGGAACATGAGTTAATGGGCGGCGGTAAGCCCTGGGAGTTGGCTGTCTGGCCCGCTGTGCTCCCGGCCATTTGCACTCGATTTTTACCCTTTAAAAGCCTTAACACCTTATTGGCGGGCTAGGTGGTCTATTTATATGTACCGCCCAGCGGGGTGTTTTTAGCCAAAATAGGGCTGTTTACGTGATCATTTGCATGCCTAAATAAGACCCAGAGAGTAAAACAAGTATCTATCCCTGAAAGGGCATAAACAGAGCTTTCCAATGACACCACAACGATCCTTTTATGACCGCTAGTTTTCTTGCAACAACCGCGCAACACGAGTGCAAAAAGCATGTAATTCGGTACGTTCCCCATACAATTCAGTATGTAGCGAGTGAGAGAGGGAGGGAGGAGGTGGGATTCGTGTCAGTAGGTTCGCCGTGGTGGTCTGGAGCAGTCATACGCTCGCTACTCTCCTGCCACCACTTGTCTCTCTCTCTCAGCAACATTATGAGCTGAAAATGCCACATGACCTATGTCGCGCGCCGCCAGATAGTCCAAATTTATTATACTCGACTTATGTTGTGGGCCTTAGTTAGGGGTTAATAATGCTCCTAACTTGCTGGAAATTGGTGCACGACTTAAGTCGAGCGCCGCCAATAAGGGGTTAAGATAAGTTCATATGACGCGATCGCGTCATATGAGCTTTTGGCATAAGTTCCATATGACGCGATCGCGTCATATGAGTCGGAGAGTATTAACCCTTTCTTCAGTGATCTGAAGAAAGTGATCGTCACCATGCCTCGTGCCTGTACGAACTGCGCTGGTAGGTTTGGTGCTTCCATGTTTGCTCCTGCCGATCCACAAGTCTGCCGACTCTGCCAGCAACGAGACGATTTGACAGCAAAATTGGATGAAGCCCACAACAAGATCAACGCCCTCACCAGGAAGCTGGAATCACTCCAAGAGTTTGTAACACTCAACGTTGGAGTATCACTAACTCCAATTGTTTCAACTCCAGCATCCACCACCGCCCCAGCATCATCTGCCAACAATCCAACACCTGCAGTAGACACTGCAGCAGATGCTTCTGACGAACCTGAGCCGACATCAAACCAGGACAGCCGCCCTGTTCACCTTAGTCTCTCCCCCACTCCTCGTGCAAGAAGCCTGCTAGAACGAACAGTACCAACCCCTTGCCCCCGTTCTAACCACTCCTCTCCCCGACCTGTATGTAGAGTCCCGCCACCACAGGTTTCCGGATTTACACCAGTGAGGAACGGTGCACGGCAAACGCAGAAAAGGTCTCATCTACCAGTCACAATGTCAAACAGATTTGAGATATTGATAGAGATGGAAGACGAAGCAGAAGAGACCAGGCTCGTTGGGGATTCCATCCTACGAGGACAGGTCGAAGAGTTCTGCGACAGAGTCCCAAATCAACGAAAAAGATTTTGCATCCCAGGAGCTGGACTAGACGACATTGTGGAAGCCTTCGAAGATACCACAAAGGATGCAAATGAAAATACCCTTTTTGTCATCCATGCTGGTTCAAATGACGTCATGCGCACCAGATCTGAAGAGTTGATGGAGATATATCGCAAGATGATCCAGCACTACAAAAACAAGTCAAGGAATATCATCTCAGGCATTCTCCCCAAGATCGACGCACCTGACAAATTCTACGACAAGGCCTTCAGCACAAATAGCCGACTAAAATATTTGTGTCTGAGGGAAGAAGTTGAATTCATCAACCTCTGGGACAACTTCTACAACCAGCCTACTCTGTTCCGCAAGGATGGCACTCATCTAAACCCTGTGGGTTCAGCACGCATGGATCGTCTCCTACACGAAACAGTCCGCAGCCATGGATCAAAAAACGCCATCCGAGAAGAAGCAGCAGTGACATAAATCATCCAACGCCAAGAAAAAAACAGAGGCAACCGAGGACTACCAGCGATAAGGACCGAAGACAGCGAGGACCGAGGACAGCCATGAACATAAATGTAGATCCGACAAGAACCAAACATATTATTAAAGAGCGTTCCGTGAGTTCTAAAATAACAAATTTAAAGGTTTTCTATGCAAACACTCGTAGCATACGCAATAAATTTTCAGATTTAGAGGAGCTAATGTTTACAGAAAATTATGATGTGATTGGCATAACAGAATCTTGGTTCAATACAGAAGATAGAGACTTTTTAGCAGAGTATTCACTTCCCGGTTATGTAATGTTTGAGAAAATCCGAATAAATCGAAATGGAGGTGGCGTTTTACTTTATATCAAAGAAAGTCTTAACCCTACCCTCTTGTCAAAACCTCAAATTGTGAACGTCGACGCATCTTTTGTGCTAATAAAGAATAATAAAGGTACAAAAATAATACTTGCATTAATATACAGACCTCCAGCTCAATCAGTGCAAACTGACCGAGAAATTTACGAACAAATAGCAGATGTAAGTAACTCACAAGATACCGTAATTTTTGGCGACTTTAATTTACCTGTGACCAAGTGGGGTGATACTCTTACTTCACACTCCGGACATGACTTGTATATGAACTTGCAAGAGAGTTCGCTTTATCAATTTGTTCGAACGCCGACCCGTGGTAATAACGTTCTTGACATTGTACTTGCAACAAAAGAAGAATTAATAGAGAAGTTGAATGTTGGTGATGAATTCGGTAACAGCGACCATCGTACGATAACTTTCACTTTAAAGTTTACTAGTAACGAACCAAATAGTAGCATCGAAAAAGTCCCTAATTTCAAGAAAGCAAACTTCCTTAAACTTAGAGCTATGTTTAAAGAAACTGACTGGAGCTTTTTAATTCACAATAACGACATAAATACATGTTGGAAGTTATTCGAAGCCACTTACCTAAAAGCAGTGCAAGACTGCATACCATCGAAAATACGGCGTCCAGGCCATAATAATAAGCCCAAATGGTGGAATAAAGATATTTCAAAATGCCTGCTTGCTAACAAATTTGCTAATAATAGATTAAAATCCTCACAAAAAGACGAAGAACGGCTGAAATTTGTAGAGCTAGGACGCAAAGCCAAAAAGTTAATTAAGCAAAGTAAAAAGACCTTAGAGTTACATATTGCGAACCAAAGTAAAACAAACCCGAAATAATTCTATAGTTATATCAGAAAGAAAAAAGTAGTTACTTCAACTGTTGGACCGTTAGTCGATGAAAATGGAGAATACACCAAAGACGAAGTACAAATGAGTAATGCCCTCAATACCTTCTTTGCATCAGTTTTTACAACAGAAGACCTCAGTGATATCCCTACACCATCGCCAATTCAGATTGATAATTCAGATGTTCTAAGCAATATCACCGATACAGAGAGAGAAGTATTGAATTGTTTAGATAAACTCAAGGTAAATAAAACGCCTGGACCAGATACAATCTCGCCTAGAGTTCTAAAGGAAGCTATGGATGAGCTCTCCAAACCACTGACATTACTATTCAATAAATCCTTGCAGTCTGGAACTATGCCCGATCAGTGGAAGCTAGCCAACGTAACACCGATATTCAAAAAAGGCAGCAAATCCCTACCCAGTAACTATCGTCCAATTAGCTTAACCTCAGTTGTATGTAAAATGCTAGAAACGGTCATACGAGACAGACTCGTAAATCACTTAGAGGAAAATAACATACTTAAAGATACTCAACACGGCTTTCGTAAAAAACGTTCCTGTTTAACAAACCTCTTAGACTACTTCCACGATATCCTCAACCTCTACGATGAGAGTAAAGCTGTAGATATTATATACCTTGATTTTCAAAAGGCCTTTGACAAAGTTCCCCACAAACGTTTACTGCTAAAACTAAAAGCTCATGGAATACAAGACGGTGTGTTGAAATGGATAGAAAATTGGCTCAGCGACAGAAAGCAAAGAGTAGTCATAAACGGTAAGGCATCTAAATGGACCAATGTAAGTAGCGGGGTACCCCAGGGATCGGTACTAGGACCAATTCTCTTTCTAATTTACATCAACGACATAGATGAGGGTCTCACCTGTACAATCTCAAAATTTGCTGACGATACAAAAATTGCAAATAGCGTACTCTCAAAAGAACAAGTTGACGATATGCAACACAATCTAGATAAATTGTCATGTTGGGCCCAAATTTGGCAAATGAGTTTCAATGCGGATAAATGTAAAGTACTACATATCGGATACCTAAATGAGAAAGCAAACTATTCGATGAATGGCACTCGGCTTAAGAATGTAAACAGAGAAACCGATCTGGGAGTAACAATATCGATTTTTTTTCTATGTGATTGAGGGAGGCAAAAGGCATAACTGCCTATAACGAGTGCCTCCCCCATAGTTGAAAGAGTGACAGGGCCAAAATCAAGGGACGTTCGAGCCAAAATGCCTGGACACAGAGTTTGAAGCAATTTAAGTCATAGGAAGAGGGAAAGACTGATTCTGGGAGAGAGTTCCAGAGCTCAGCTGTTGAGTAGAAGAAAGTTTGAGAGTAACGTTTCACTCTTGGGTTGGAGAGTTGCACAGAGTAGGGGTGGGATTGAGTTGCAAGACGGGTACCACGTGCCCTACGTAAAGGAGGTGGTATGCACTGGGATAGCTCTGAGGAACACTGATTATTATAGTAGCGATAGAATAGCGAGAGAGATGCAACATTGCGGCGGAGAGAGAGAGATTGCAGAGAGTTGGTGAGTGGACGGGAGTTAATGATACGAAAGGCCTTCCTTTCAACTTTGTCTAGGAGAGCAGTGTGAGAGGAACCTCCCCACACATGTGAACAATACTCAATACAAGGGCGCACTATGCCCCTGTACAGAGCAAGAAGCTGTGCAGGGGAAAAGAACCCCCTAAGGCGGTTGAGCACACCCAGCTTCTGGGATGCTGCCTTAGCAAGACTGGTAATATGGTCCTTCCAAATGAGAGCAGAAGAAAAAGAGACACCAAGAATATTGAGAGAAGATGAAGGGTTGATTTTTGTATTGTTGAAGAATAAGGGATAGTCCGCTGGGAGATCCTGACGGGTAGATAGATGGAGAAATTGGGTTTTGGAAGCATTAAAGTTAACAAGGTTTTCTCTGCCCCAATTGGAAATAGTATTTAGATCAGAATTTAAGAGTTCTATGGCTTCATTACGTTTGTCGTTGAGGGATTGCTGGCTGGGGCGTTCTGAAAAACTAATGGAGTAGTGCAAGGTTGAGTCGTCTGCGTATGAATGGATGGGAATTAAGGTACAGTTAAGGAGATCATTTATAAAAATTAGAAAGAGAATAGGAGATAGGACAGAGCCCTGAGGAACACCGGAGTTTATAGAGTGAGGAAGTGAACAATGGCCGTCCACAACCGCGGCTAAGGAACGGCCGGAAAGGAAATTAGAGACAAAGGCACAGATGGAGGGATAGAAACCGAAGGAGGGTAGTTTAGAAATTAAAGATTTATGCCAGACTCTATCGAAGGCTTTCGATATGTCTAGTGCAATAGAAAAAGTCTCACCGAATTCCCGAAAGGAGGATGACCAAGAGTTAGTAGATATGAAAGAAGATCACCAGTAGAGCGACCCTTAAGGAAGCCATACTGGCGATCTGAGAGCAGATTATGAGAAGAGAAATGCTTAAGAAATTTGGAAGCAAGAATAGTTTCAAAAACTTTAGAAAGACAAGAGATAAGAGCAATTGGACGATAGTTGGAGGGTTGAGAGCGGTCACCCTTCTTTGGGACAGGTTGAATGTGAGCAAACTTCCAGCATGAAGGGAAGACGTTAGAGGATAGACAGAGACGAAAGAGTTTGCCTAGGCAGGGAGTCAGCACGGAAGCACAGTTTTTGAGAACAACAGGAGGAACACCGTCCGGACCGTACGCCTTATTAGTGTTAAGCCCAGAGAGGGTAGAAAGTACATCTTTAGAAGAGATTAGGATATTAGGCATAAGTAAGAGAGAGGAGGGCGGAGAGGGAGGAATAGCACCGGAATCATCCAAGGTGGAGTTTCTAGCAAAAGTTTGAGCGAAGAGTTTAGCTTTGTCAGAGGAAGAAGTGATGGTTGTGCCATCAGAGTGGGAAAGGGGAGGGAAAGACGAGGAAGAGAAATTGTTGGAGAGGTTTTTGGCTAGATGCCAGAAAGCTTGGGAAGAGCTAGAGTTGGATAGTTCAGTGCATTTCTTATTGATGAAAGAGTGTTTGGCAAGTCGAAGAACAGATTTGGCTTGATTCCGGGCAGAAACATATGAAGAATGAGAGTCTTGAGTTTTAAGGCGTCGGTACCGTTTGAATGCTTCCTCCTTATTGCGGACAGCAGTAGAACAGGCGTGAGTAAACCAAGATTTTTTAGCATTAGTCTGAGAGAAAGAGAATGGAATGTATGCTTCCATGCCCGATAGGATTACCTCGGTAATGCGTTCAGCACTCTCCGAGGGTCCTCGGCCATGGAAGCAGAAATCATTCCATGGGAAATCAAAGAAGTACTGCCGAGAGCCTCCCATTCGGCAGCGCCAAAGTGCCACAAGCGCCGCCGGCTAGGAGGATCGGGTGGCTGTACTAAAACCGAGTCAACAATGTTCAGAAGTTGTTAAGAAGGCAAACAAAATAATTGGCTTTATAGGCAGGTCATTTGAGCATAAATCCAAAGAAGTTATCCTAACCCTCTACAATTCCTTAGTCCGCCCTCTTCTGGACTACTGCGTTCAATCCTGGTGCCCTTATTACCAAAAAGATATAAACAAGCTAGAACGAATTCAACGTAGAGTTACCAAAATGATACCTAGCCTAAAGAACAAATCATACGAAGAGCGTCTTAGAGAATTAAATCTATTTCCTTTAACCCAGCGCAGATTAAGAGGTGACTTAATTCAAGTGTTCAAAATCATCACAGGCATCGACAATATGAACTGTAATAAGTACTTCACTATCAACCAATCTAATTACACGCGGGGAAACGGTTGCAAAATTATTGGTAAATCTTTTAACTCACACGAATCTAAGAATTTCTTCTTCAATCGAGTTGTCAACTTGTGGAATGGGCCTCCCCGATACGTTATAGACTGCATCACCGTTGATTCATTTAAACTCCGCCTAGACAAATATCTCGCATCAAACCCGCGACTGACTGCGTTTGTAAATGAATAACTTTATTTTATCCCCCCCTCGGTTACTAACCCATCTGTCCCCTACTAACTTCCTAATCCTGCCACGGACATTAGTTTCAGGGCAGTAATTCCCTTTCCAATGTTCCCTTACCCACTCTAAACCACTGTTTGGACACTTGATCCTCAGTGTTTTGGAGGACAAGCAACCTAGAAGGGTCACTAGATCTGTTGTTGCTTGATTTCCTTTGTACTCCTTTGTACTTTGTACGTACATATGATGCAGAGGTTGCCAGATTAGCAATAAGAGATAGAGTTCTCTCACTCTTATAATTACCTCTCCAAAATTAGTGTTCTGCCCACAGCTAACTCAAAGACAACTGCAGAGGTTGAAGTAACTAGACTAAAGGTTTATAAATACCCCTGATGGTAACAAAGGCTTTAACTTTATTCTGGCTACTATTAGACGATTTTAGTCAGCTTACAAGTGGCCTCCAGCAATTAACTGGCTTCGAACTATCTCACGTGACCCTTCATACTACTACAGATCTTTCCTAAACTGCACAAAATAGTCTAAATATAGCTAGAATAAAATTAAACAGACGTCGTCGCCTGTACAGAAGAGGGTTAACCCCTTATGTACCGGCGACGTCTTTGTTATTTGATTCAGCTACATTTAGACGATTTTGTGAAGCTTAGGAAGGATATACGGTAGATAGTCTGTATGTAGCCTTTTAATGGGTAGACATCCTTCCTAATCTGAAGAAAATCGTTTAAGGGCGGATGGTTCATTTTTCGGCCGATATGTGCATGTATTCATAATTGTTCTAGTTTCCTCCCTAGACCTTCATCAAATTTTAAACATCCATTAGGTCCCCCTTCTAGATTAATTTGTACATTTTTAGGCAGAAAAATGTAGATTGTAAATTTGATTGTTGGACATGACAGCCTGGAGCTATATTCTAGAAGACTAAGCCAAACAAGGTCAACGTAGTCAAACTTCCTAAACCATCAATTAACGCCTTAGGTGTTTGTCAGTTTAGCTTGGTGTGAGTAGGCATCCTGAACCTGCATTTCCTAAAGTTTTATCATCTCCAAATTCACACTCTCTTCACACCAGCAATTAATATCTTTCCATATTTAATTATGACTAATTATATATAAATATATTAAAGTATAAATGATACCTTGTTGATAACTGGCAAGGAAACCAATATATAAATCAATGGATGGATGGATAGGTAGACAGAAAGATTAATAGACATATATGACTACATGGATAGGCATACAGGGATCTAGATACCTTACATGAATGGTCAGTAAATTGGCAGATGAAGTTTAACATTGACAAATGCAAGGTATTAAAGATAGGGAAGATGCAAACAAATGTTAAATATAAACTAGCTAATTTAGAATTAGAAAATTCAGACTGTGAGAAAGATCTAGGTGTGTTTGTTAGCAATGATTTGAAGCCTAGAAAACAGTGTATAGGCGTTCGTAATAAGGCAAACAGGATTCTCGGGTTCATCTCTAGGAGTGTGAGTAACAGAACTGCTGATGTTATCTTAAAACTTTACTTGTCATTAGTGAGACCCCATATGGATTATGCTGTCCAATTTTGGTGTCCTTATTACAGAATGGACATAGATTCATTGGAGAGAGTACAGCGTAGAATGACAAAAATGATCCATAATATTAGAAATCTTCCGTATGAAGAAAGGTTGAAGAAATTAGGTTTACATTCGTTAGAGAGACGCAGAGTTAGAGGGGATATGATAGAGGTGTTCAAGTGGGTTAGTGGGATTAACAAAGGGGACATGACAAATGTACTAAAGCTCAGTGATAGCGAAAGAACTCGTACCAATGGTTTCAAATTAGATAAATTTCGTTTCAGAAAAGATATAGGCAAATATTGGTTTGGTAACAGACTTGTAGATGGGTGGAATGGACTACCAAGTGCTATAGTGGGATCTAAAACTGTAGGGAGCTTTAAGATAAATTGGATAAGCATATGGACGAGAAGGGTTGGGTGTGAAGGGGGATCAGCCGGGTTGGGCCAATCAGCGCTCTGCAGACCCCCATAATCCTGCGTTAATCTCTAACCGTTTTGGTAAGATGATCCTCAGGGTATTAGAGTGTTGAGCCTATAATTGGGCTTTGTAATTGATTTGGGGTTGTGTGGGACAGGGATCTGCCTTGCTTAGGCCAATCGGCTTTCTGCAGACTCCCATTTTCTTATGTTCTTATGTTCTTATGTAGAATGACAAAAATGATCCATAATATTAGAAATCTTTCGTATGAAGAAAGGTTGAAGAAATTAGGTTTACATTCGTTAGAGAGACACAGAGTTAGAGGGGATATGATAGAGGTGTTCAAGTGGGTTAGTGGGATTAACAAAGGGGACATGACAAATGTACTAAAGCTCAGTGATAGCGAAAGAACTCGTACCAATGGTTTCAAATTAGATAAATTTCGTTTCAGAATAGATATAGGCAAATATTGGTTTGGTAACAGAGTTGTAGATGGGTGGAATGGACTACCAAGTGCTATAGTGGGATCTAAAAGTGTAGGGAGCTTTAAGATAAAATTGGATAAGCATATGGACGAGAAGGGTTGGGTGTGAAGGGGGATCAGCCGGGTTGGGCCAATCAGCGCTCTGCAGACCCCCATAATCCTGCGTTAATCTGTAACCGTTTTGGTAAGATGATCCTCAGGGTATTAGAGTGTGAAGCCTATAATTGGGCTTTGTAATTGAATTGGGGTTGTGTGGGACAGGGATCTGCCTTGCTTGGGCCAATCGGCTTTCTGCAGACTCCCATTTTCTTATGTTCTTATGTTCTTACATACGTATGCAAGAACATAATAAGTAATATACTGTATATATATATATATATATATATATATATATATATATATATATATATATATATATATATATAAACCAACATACCATTTCGTACAAAAAGATGATTGGCAATTAACACTTCTAAACTATTTCATATTATCTAGGGTGCAGTAGTGAATATGTTATTAATACTCAATGATCCAGTCTATCATTCAGCCTGACCTTTAAGCGGAAGAACATTTTAGTTTAGGTTATGTCCTTTTTACAAGCATAACTTACATATTTATATTATCGTGCATCAACGTCCCAGTGATGTTTTACTAACCACAATGATGTAGAGCAACATCTGTTATTCTTTGGTTGTATTAGAAGAGTTTGTAATGGTGCAATACAGTGTTAAAATATGTACACATTTACAGGAATATATATACAGTAGAACACAAGTAGAAAACATAGCATTCAAATTATTTGTGTATAGATCAGTAGAGGCGTATATTCGAATCCATATCACTAAATATTTACTTATAAAAGCAGAATAAAAATCACACCTGATTAAACATCATTTATAGTATATTGCTCTCCTCCTCCAAAATAATTTCAACAACAAATTCATAAACCCAGCAACGTATATATAATTTTTTTACTAATGAGACTCTCAGGGTGTAAACCTACCCACTAGCATACCTCAATTGCTTAATTAAACATATTAAACTCCCGAGGCTTTCCTTATTAAATCATACCTAATGTTTCCCATATTCAGATTCTGCATTCACATTACCTCCCCACACCCTCTCTCTCACTCACTAACTCACTCTCTCTCTCTCTCTCTCTCTCTCTCTCTCTCTCTCTCTCTCTCTCTCTCTCTCTCTCTCTCTCTCTCTCATACCCACCTGTTACACCGGGCACTATCATTATATTATTATCAAAACAACATATTAAAGACAAAAATGTTGGGAGACCGGCTATTGGTTTTAATGCCCTCATTAGCAATTAAGTAGTAAGGGAGAGCTAGGGAGTAATTATCAAGGTAGGAGGCATAGGAGAGGGGATGTAGCACACACACACACACACACACACACACACACACACACACACAGACACACACATAGAGAGGGGGGGATTGGTGGTGGGAGGGGGTAGAATTTGAATGCATTAAGAAAGCAGTGCATAACAGGTTAAGTGACACACAGTGCAATGGCTAATAAAATATAAGCAGAAGCGAGCACCTGTCACACACTCCAACATGATAAACCATTCCAAAGCTTCCTCGTCTCTCCCTCCATGTTTGCACACAAGGTTAGATTTCCTGAGATGAGCACAAACTACTCCGAGAGGTTTAACGAGCTGTAGTGGTCGAATTAGGCCAAATGGGTATTATGAACCAAACGGTTATTTGATGGTTCTGGGTGATTTTAAGCCATGGCTGAATTTTTCTGAACAGATTATTTGTACTGCTAGGTCTTTTTGTGTGTTTACAGATCCTCAAAAGTTAAAGGATGGACATAATGGAGAAGAGCCTGAAGGAGGGAAGATGTCGGAATAAATAATAAATGAAGGAGCTGTTACAAAAGTATCGAATGAATGCATGTATGCAGAGAGGGAGAAAGGAAAGGAGGAATGATGGATGGATGCGAGATTGGAGGAAAGGGAAACCATGATGGGGAAAACTAATACAATATTAATGGCTGTATAGAGGAAGGAAAGATCGAAGGAGTGAGAAAAGGGGGTATTGAAGGAAGGACGGAGGGAGTCAATTATTATGTCCGCTGCCTTCATTATAACTTATCTGGGATTTACTTAACGTGTTGGTGCTAAACAAAGTGATACTCTCTCTCTCTCTCTCTTGCAGTGCAGTTCTGAGCTCCCCATTTAGTCAGAAACATTGGCAAATTGAAGTCAGTGCAGCAAAGAGCTACCAAATTGACGTCTTCTCTCAGAAATAAGCCTTGCAAAGAGAGATTGCAGGAGCTCAATCTGTTCTTGCTTATGAAGGGGTTCCTAAATGGCAAATTAATAGATTATTTCAAAATACTCAAATAATTTAGCAACATAGGTCTAGAAAACCTATTTTCCTTTGCCTACTTGGGTCCTCAACATACTAGGTTCTCCCTTTTCTATAAACAAATCATAATTCTTTTCCATATAATTATGCCAAAGCAATCATGTAACTAATTGCCAATACAGTATTTGCCGGAAAAGGTGGAGGGTGGGGAGAGAGCCTTTCACTTTACTATATGTTGTTCATACACTGACTTAGTATAATAATTAATCAAGGCCAGAATTATTATAAACACCATTTGAGGAGGAACACTTTCATAACAACGTTTTGCAGATTGCTTCTTCAGAGTGACCTGAAGAAACCTATCTGCGAAATGTTGTCATTAAAGTGCTCCTCCTCAAATGGTGCTTTTATTCATGCTGTCAACTTGCTTAAATGTCACTGTTATATTCAAAGTCAGTAATATTTAAGTCTGGATCAATCCTTCATCATCTCTCAATATTCTTGGTGTCTCTCTTTCTTCAACTCTCACTTGGAAGGACCATATTACCAGTCTTTCTAAAGCAGCCTCCCAGAAGCTGGGTGTGCTCAACCACCTTAAGGGTTTCTTTATCCCTGCACAGCTACTTGCTCTGTATAGGGGCACAGTGCATCCTTGTATTGAGTATTGTTCACATGTGTGGGAGGGAATCCTTTCACACCGCACTTCTAGACAAAGTAGAAAGGAAGGCCAGTTGTATCATTAATTCCTGCCCACTCACCAACTCTCTGCAAACTCTCTCTCTCTTCGCCGCATTGTTGCATCTCTCCCGCTATTCTATCGCTACTACAATGATCATTGCTCCTCAGAGCTCTCCCAGTTGTTACGACCGGGACTGTGAATACAACAAGGGCACTTAAAGATTGGACTAGTAATAGGGCACTATGCAACAACGGTACGCTAGATCCAAACCCTTGAGCTTATATGCCGGCGAACAAAACACTTATACCTCCAGAGTTAATCTGCGATAACGGGGTATCCTTAACTGGGCATAAATGTACTCTACTTCAGGCTAACCCACACTGGTATAGCCTGATAACACACAGGATGCAAGTTAAGTTAAAATGCATAAACAAGAATCGAGGGAAAGATCAATTAAATCACTGCAAGATTTAATTCAATAACAAGATGCTTTAATACAGTTACTCTAAATAACAATAAACTCTTCACTCCTATCTGAAAGAAAGTGAAGTATAGTCCTACAGCATAGAACTAGAAACTTCTGAAGAATGTCTGATGCTCATAAGATGCTCGTATCTTAAACTATATAAATGCAGGAGGCAGGACACCACACGTGTAAATGGAATACACTAAAAGATAGGACATATAATGTTAACTGACACGAGAATACTATAAATGCGCAACGGTAGCAATGCTAGACACTAAAAGAAGTACTTCCTTATCAACGACACAGTCTACTATGGTTGTGCAACTCAACAACAACCTAGACTAATAAATGCTTGTGAATAATAATGCATACATATCAAAAGAGCTTAGGTCCTAACTAGTGTCTGCTAGGCGAATAAAGTCTAGCTGGGATATCAAGGTTAGGAAACTGTGGCTGAGCAAGACAGGCTCATAGCCTAGCGTTGTCCTTAAGGCGGTATGGTTAAAGTTACGTTAATGACGGGGATGCTCTCTTGGTAGGTCCAGATCTCAAGTATCTGGCTCTACCCTGGCGATCCCTCTAAAGTCAAGCAAAGAGGCAGCACTGTGTTATAAGGTAGTAGGCTAATGCCCTCTTACAACACGATGCTGCGCTCGCAAAAGACACAACCAAAAGGACGACCTAGGCTACCACAGAAACCGTCGAAGTCGTGTAGGTATAAACAAACCGTACACACATCGGTGACAACGACAACAGAAACCTTATCCCAGTCTAGCATTAAATAACCGAGCAGAGCACTACTGATAATGAGGGAGACACACACAAAGAGTCATCAAACCTCCATAACTAAAGGACACTGAGGGAGACACACACAGAGTCATCCAACTTCCATATACTAAGAACCCTTATAGCCTATTCTAATACATGTAAATATATCTGAGAGCGACGCACACAATACGATGGGCCGATATGAAATCGTGTACAGAACCCAAAGGGAGTGCTGTGATGTTAAAAGATTAGAGGAATGAAAGGAAGGAAGTTGAGTGAGAGACACAGTATCAGAATGGTGGGGATATGGGGGACAGTTGTAAAAAGGATGTTAGTCGTGTGCGCCCATGGCCTGCTCTGAAGAAGGCAGCTCCTGTGGACCCACATGCACACAGGAGCCCACAAAGACCCGGTGGTCGGCCTATCACGGGCCGAGACGTCACCAGGCAGCAGGCGTCACGTGACACAGCCAAACACACCAGCCAATGAAGAGGCGTGAGAAGGCACGCACGCGAGCCTACGAGCGGGGGGAGGCAGCATATGTATACGCACGCACACACTACCACCCCACTGCCTATATTGTTCTCTCTCCTTAACTATACACAATGCATGTTATATTCTATTAATGATATAAAGCACTTCCCGTTGTCACAGACGAAAATAAAGACCACCACTGGACTGTCTGTGACACTACGATTGCTAGGAAAGAAAGAACAACATTCTCTGATAACTGTAGCCCATTTCACTGCCCTGGCGAGCGCTAGTGGCTAACGAGAGGTGATTCTGCCAACGCTGGTAGACGTCACACCCCTCCCAAGATATAGGACGCTCAACATTAGGCGAGCACTATATCTGACAAGGCAGAATGCCGACAAGACCCGCCACAACTAGCCACTCCACCAGAAATGAAATGCAAAGCTCAATTCTTACATAAAACAACATATTAATCATAAAGAAAATCTTGTAACCCCTCTCAAACATAATAGTATAATTTTATCCTGCTATGCTCCCTGAGCGAGCTTCACGGAGCCCAGCCTGCTAAGTGAAAGACAGGTTCAACTTAGGACTTTAGCTATAACATTGGCAACTTACAATTAACTATAAAAAAGAAAGAGTTTTTATGTGATTTTTTTTTATTTAATTTTAATGTTGTTTTTGACGACTGCTCTACAGGGGCAAGCCTGATTTTTCTCCACTCTCAACATACACTGACTGAACGGCGAGGGTTCTCCTGCAAACAAACCCTCCCGTGACAAACAATCAGCGAAAACATTATCAGTGCCCTTAGCATGCCACACATCCAACTTGTGTTCCGGCCGCAAAACAACACCTGACACTGATAAACTGCCCAGTTCATCACAAGACTGGCACTTCTCTTCGCTCTTTCCGGCAACGGGGCCTGCCAATAATCTTTCACTAGTTCTACCTTCGTGACGAGCGAGGCAGCCCCGATGCGGTCTATGGTATCGTCAACTTTAGGTAATGGATAGGCGTCTGTCAGGGATAATGCTTCCACACTCTTGCAATCACCATACACACGGATCTTGCCACTCAACTCAGGTTGAAAACTCACTGGCAACGACCACTCATGATATCCCTTATCCCTCAGACCCTTTTTCCACATGTCTTCTAGCTCTGTTTTCACGACAGGCTGTTGAGCAGGATTTATACGGTAGGGAATTAACTTGAGCCTTGCACTGTCTCCAGCCTCCACGTCGGATTGTACCCCGTACATCAGGCCTGGAGAAGCAACAAACATGCGGATGTACTGCCACAACCTAGTAAACAACTTATCTCGCAGAACAACATGCCTAGTGCCCTCCCACAACCCAGCCGAGACCGCAGCTACTAAACTATAGTCTCCCTCCTTCTCCACCTTCGTCCCTAGAACAGCCGGGTCATGAGAGGGACAATCAGTACCACCTGTGCAGTCACTCCTATAGTTCATAATTGTTAAGGCTTCCCCGCCAATACCGTACATGCGCACCCCCGCATTCCTTACGACTACATCTGCCTGCGCAGCATCACCGCCTTCAGCGACATGGCCAGATACAGTCAGTCAATGGTAGGGCTGTTGCATTCGACTAGAGCAGCATTGGGAGGCTATGCGACGACCGGGCACATCCACTGCACAGCCAACCTCACCAATCTGCTCAATGTCCTCCTTCTGACCACCACCCTTGGCAGCCATGGGTCGACCCTGACCTGACAACCATGTCCAAGCCTCATTGCCCACCATGAACCACCGAAACAACGAGGCTAACGGTCTACAAACACTCAAGTGACCTGCCCGCGGAACAGCTTGCACTGCATGAGTTGTGAGGCTCGGGTGCTCGGCACGACAAGTGGGGTATGAACCGAGCTGGTGCTGGAGCGGTGCACACTGCTGCTCAGGCAGGTGCTCTAGCGCTTCCACAGCCACCAGACTCGTGTCCCCCGCCCACTGCTCTGCCGAGACATGACAATCCCAACTCTCCTCCACCTGTGCCCTACTGCCCCCCTCTCCTTCTCCACCTTGGCCGCTGCAGACCAATGCAGGGACAGTAGGCTGCTCAGGTGGTTGCCTCACAAACTCCTCCAACAGGTTCACATGACATGTGTCCCCATCCTCGTGTTCAATAGCCCCGTTCCCACAACTCTCCTCCACCTGGGAACTACTAAGTCGCGGAGTGCCATCACGCCCAACCATGTCACTAGGGGTGACAGGTTCTGGGGCCACTCCGAAGCTCACCTCTGGGTCAAGTACTAAGTCGCTAAGGAGAGCCGCTGGAGCAAAACTCACAAAACTCTCAACTTTAGCTTTCTCCCTCCGACCATTCCTCCGCTGGTCTAGAGACTGAGGAATAGGCTGTGACACTTTAAATGCACGAGATCGGGTGACAACACACGCCCTCTGCTGTGGTTGACACCTCTTGACCAACTCCTGCCCCTCCCTACTCACGTCGGCCGCCCTCTAGGGCACCGACTAAGGGTCGAACCTCAGAAGCAGGTACCGCAAAGTCGTTGCCGAGAAGAAGGTCGACGCCCTCTACTGGCAGTTTCTCTACGATTCCAACATCAAGCTCCCGTGTCACACCATCAACCTCCAGCTCTATTCGAACCAACGGGTATGACCGTATAGCATTAATACCCTGCACCACAACCACCCGTGCCGCGTTTATAGGTTGGCCTGTAAAGTTCTTCATCAAAGTCTGGGATGCACCTGTATCTCGCAGCAACTCCAACCCATGCTTGCAACCAGCCCAACTCACGCAGCCACGCCCTCGATGTCCACAAAATGCATCGCGGACAGGTTTCGAGCCTTCCGGACACTCCTTCACTGGCTGTGCCCCCGCATCTGACATATCACCCCGGGTAATAGCAGAAGACCTTAAAGACACCCCAATGTTGCGAGCCAAAGACACGACTGCAGTAGGTAGTTTACTAAGACAGGATCGTGCAAAATGCCCCTTCTTATGATAATGAAAACACTCTACCTCCCCCTTGGGCTTCCCTTGAGGTGGGGAAGGGCCCGGACCCTTCTATAACGGGACGGTTTTAGGTTGGTGATCAAAATTGGTATCATTGCTCTTTTTTTCGTTGTTATATGGTGTATCACTGACTCGGGGGGGGGGGGGGGGAGTGTTGCGCCCCTTGTTACCTGCATCGTTCCGTTGTGCAGACCCGCACCCACGAATCAGCGATAGCCTACGGTCAGCCATCTCAGCTGCCTCCTGTAGAGTTTTACGATTTTTCTCTTTGAGGTTCAACGTCAGGCCTCTGCCCATACACTTAAAGAACTGCTCGAGAAGCATCAACTGTTTTATCTCATCAAACGTCGTTGCCTTCTCCGATCTCAGCCAATTCCCAAAAGCTTCAGACAGTTCCCGGGCATATTCAAGAAAGGTGCACTTACGACCCTTCGTAACACCCCGGAACTTCAACCTATAAGTCTCTGGTTGTAACTCATATGCCCGTAGGACAGCCTCCTTCAATACCTCATTATCGATGCAAGACTCCAAGGGCAACGCATCATATGCCTTGAGTCCTTTGCCAACCAACCTAGAGGAAACAAGGGCTGCCCACTTAACCTCGGGCCACTGGTGCTCCCGGCACTTCTTCTCAAAACGCAAACAAATCTCGGTGACACCCGACTCATCAAATACAGAGACTAACTTGAGCAAGTGCGATAAAGACTGATCAAGACCTCGATTCCCAGAACCGAGACGCTGCCCTGTCGACTCCACCCGAGACTTCTCAAGATCTCTGTCTGCCCAGTACTTCGTAGCCTCCACCTGAAGCTCAGCCTCCCGTACAGCCTTTCTCTCCTCAGCCTGAATCCTGAGCTCAGCCTCACACTGCTGCTGCTCAGCCTCACGTATGGCCTTTCTCTCCTCAGCCTGAATCCACCGCTGCTCGAGCTCAAGTTTGGCGAGTTCGAGCTGAAACAACATCTCGGAAGACAAACCCTGAGGAGGGGTTGCTACTATCGGGGACCCACCCCGTGAGCCACCTAGAGGCATACCCAACTGCCAGCGGGCATCGGCCTGCGGGAACGTACCTGGCTCCGGAGCCCAAGGGGGCGCCATGGTAGGAGTCGAGTGGAATGGGTGCGGGGCAGAAGGTGCCCCAGCTCCCGCTCCACCCGAAGCCCCACGCACCCCACCGAGCACACAGGTAACCAGCTCACCTCTCGACAAACTGCTAGTACCGGGAAACCCTAAGACCGTGGCTACACACTGTAGTCCGTACCGGTCTAGCCCTGACACCCGACCCGCTGACACAGGCTCCTCCAAAAATATCCGAGCATCCTCCTCACTGTTTACCACCCGAGCACCGCTAGACAACTCCACCTTCTCGCCTGTGCTCTCACTATGTACTGATCCGTCGTTCGACATAGTGTCCACCGGAAATTCTCAACGTTTATAAAAAATAAAAAATACCTACTCTCATGTAGCACTATTCACTCAAAAATGCTTGAAGACAACTCAAGTGCTATACCACGTTGCCAAAAAAATTACCACGTGTCCAAAATATTCCTCAAAAACCAAATGTCCAAAAATCCTGCAATTTCTTAAGATAAGATACTAGGCAAGGTCGCCATTTGTTACGACCGGGACTGCGAATAAAACAAGGGCACTTAAAGATTGGACTAGTAAGACTGTATAGACTGCATCACCGTTGATTCATTTAAACTCTGCCTAGACAATTATCTCGCATCAAACCCGCGACTGACTGCGTCTGTAAATGAATAACTTTATTTTATCCCCCCCTCAGTTACTAACCCATCTGTCCCCTACTAACTTCCTAATCCTGCCACGGACATTAGTTCCAGGGCAGTAATTCCCTTTCCAATGTTCCCTTACCCACTCTAAACCACTGTTTGGACACTTGATCCTCAGTGTTTTGGAGGACAAGTAACCTAGAAGGGTCACTATATCTGTTGTTGCTTGATTTCCTTTGTACTCCTTTGTACTCCTTTGTAGTAATAGGGCACTATGCAACAACGGTACGCTAGATCCAAACCCTTGAACTTATATGCCGGCGAACAAAACACTTATACCCTCCAGAGTTAATCTGCGATAACGGGGTATCCTTAACCCTTTATTGGCGGCGCGCAACTTATGTCGTGTGAAAGAAATTTGGACTAAGTGGCGGTTCACAACTTATGTCGTGTGCCATTTTCAGCACGTAATATTGCAGAGAGAGAGAGCTGAGCGGTGTGAGGAGCGTAGTAAGGCTATGACCGTCGCACACCATCACGGTGGGACAACTGAAGTGAAAACCCCCCTTCCTTCCCCCCTCATACTCACTACACAGGGAATTATGTAGGGAAAGTACCTAATTACATGGTTTTTGCACTCGTGTTTCGCGATCGTTGCAAGAAAACTAGCGGTCGTACAAGGATGGTTGGGGTGTCATTGGAAAGCTCTGTTTATGCCCTTTCAGGGATAGATAGTTGTGTTACGCTCTGGGTCTTATTTAGGCATGAAAATGATCACGTAAACAACCCTATTTAGGGTAAAAACACCCCGCTGGGCGGTACATATAAATTACCGCCTAGGCAGCTCGTTAGGTGTTAACTGGGCATAAATGTACTCTACTTCAGGCTAACCCACACTGGTATAGCCTGATAACACACAGGATGCAAGTTACGTTAAAATGCATAAACAAGAATCTAGGGAAAGATCAATTAAATCACTGCAAGATTTAATTCAATAAAAATATGCTTTAATACAGTTACTCTAAACAACAATAAACTCTTCACTCCTATCTGAAAGAAAGTGAAGTATAGTCCTACAGCATAGACCTGGAAACTTCTGAGGAATGTCTGATGCTCATAAGATGCTCGTATCTTAAACTATATAAATGCAGGAGGCAGGACACCACATGTGTAAATGGAATACACTAAAATATAGGACATATAATGTTAACTGACACGAGAATACTATAAATGCGCAACGGTAGCAATGCTCGACACTAAGAGAAGTACTTCCTTATCAACGAAACAGTCTTCTATGGTTGTGCAACTCAACAACAACCTAGACTAATAAATGCTTGCGAATAATAATGCATACATATCAAAAGAGCTTAGGTCCTAACTAGTGTCTGCTAGGCGAATAAATCTACATATCAAAAGAGCTTAGGTCCTAACTAGTCTCTGCTAGGTATGGTTAAAGTTACATTAATGACGGGGATGCTCTCTTGGTAGATCCAGATCATAGGTATCTGGCTCTACCCTGGCGATCCCTCTAAAGTCAAGCAAAGAGGCAGCACTGTGTTATAAGATAGTAGGCTAATGCCCTCTTACAACACGATGCTGCGCTCTCAAAAGACAAAACCAAAAAGACGACCTAGGCTACCACAGAAACCGTCGAAGTCGTGTAGGTATAAACAAACCGTACACACATCGGTGACAACGACAACAGAAACCTTATCCCAGTCTAGCATTAAATAACCAGGCAGAGCACTACTGATAATGAGGGAGACACACACAAAGAGTCATGAAACCTCCATAACTTAAGGACACTGAGGGAGACACACACAGAGTCATCCAACCTCCATAGAATAAGAACCCTTACAGCTTATTATAATACATGTAAATATATCTGAGAGCGACGCACACAATATGATGGGCCGATATGAAATCGTGTACAGAACCCAAAGGGAGTGCTGTGATGTTAAAAGATTAGAGGAATGAAAGGAAGCAAGTTGAGTGAGAGAGACAGTATCAGAATGGTGGGGATGTGGGGGACAGTTGTAAAAAGGATGTTAGTCGTGTGCACCCTTGGCCTGCTCTGAAGAAGGCAGCTCCTGTGGACCCACATGCACACAGGAGTCCACAAAGACACGGTGGTCGGCCAATCACGGGCCGAGACGTCACCAGGCAGCAGGCGTCACGTGACACAGCCAAACACACCAGCCAATCAAGAGGCGTGAGAAGGCACATGCGCGAGCCTAAGAGCGGGGGGAGGCAGCACATGTATACGCACGCACACACTACTACCCCTCTGCCTATATTGTTCTCTCTCCTTAACTATACACAATGCATGTTATATTCTATTTTTGATATATTTTTTTTTTTTTTTTTTTTTTTTTTCGATGTGATTGAGGGAGGCAAAAGGCATAACTGCCTATAGCGAGTGCCTCCCCCATAGTTGAAAGAGTGACTGGGCCAAAATCAAGGGACGTTCGAGCCAAAATGCCTGGACACACGGAGTTTGAAGCAATTTAAGTCATTGGAAGAGGGAAAGACTGATTCTGGGAGAGAGTTCCAGAGCTCAGATGTTGAGTAGAAGAAAGTTTGAGAGCAACGAGCATATAGTATAGAGCACTTCCCGTTGTCACAGACGAAAATAAAGACCACCACTGGACTGACGGTGACAATACGATTGCTAGGAAAGAAAGAACAACATTCTCTGATAACTGTAGCCCATTTCACTGCCCTGGCGAGCGGTAGTGGCTAACGAGAGGCGATTCTGCCAACGCTGGTAGACGTCACACAGTGTATACCATCTCCTCTACGTAGGTTACGTGGTAACCGTTTTGCAACACAATCCCACCCATACTCTGTGCATCTCTCCATCCCAAGATTGAAACGTTATTCTCAGTCTTTCTTCTATGCAACAACCGAGCTCTGGAACTCTCTCCCAGGATCTGTTTTTCCCTCCTCCTATGACTTATATTGCCTCAAACTCCGTGTGTCTAGGCATTTTTACTCGAACGTCCCTTGATTTTGGCCTTGTCACTCTTTCAATTATGGGGGAGGCATTCGCTACAGGAAGTTCTGCCTTTTGTCTCCCTCACTCACATAGAAAAGCAAAAACACCGTTGGGACCAAATGGCTTTGCAGTATGTGTATCTATATAAGTCTTTGTAACTGTCTTCAGTGTAGAGCTTGAACAATTCAGCATGAGTCTTAACAAACTTGGCAAATGGTCTTAGACATTGCAGATTCCACTAGACTTTGTGAAGTGCAAGGCGATATAAATTATATTGGCCAAGTAAATCCCAAATATGTCTAAGATTTGTTGACTTGGAAAAGGATATGGTTGTTCAAATTATCAGTGACCTAAAAAAATCAAAACAGTGCATTAAAGAATAGATGACAACCTAGAATTTATTAAGGTATATTAAGAGAAGGTATCAATATAGAAATAGTGAGATATCCCTCACAATCTACTATACACAGACATGGTATGGTCATATTTATGATTGCCATGAATATCCCCATCCACCATGGGCTGATGACTTATCCATATATCCTGGACGCAGGCCTGTCAGTCTATCAATTTCGTCAATATTTGCGGCCTTTCACCTTACCATGTCTGTAAGTTAAAGCTAAAGAAATTTAGTTCCAGTAAATGTAGAGTTCTCTTCACAAACTATATCTGTTCTACGTTAAACCAGTTACATTCAGATACTGTAAATAGTTCTCAAGTCTAACTGCCTAAGAAACCACTAGAACGTATTTTGTCCATTTTCTGGTGATTTTACTGCAATATATAGTATATATTTTCTGGTGATTTTACTGCAATATATAGTATATATTTTCTGGTGATTTTACTGCAATATATAGTATATATTTTTCCAGAAAGTAGGTGTGCAGTTTCGCATTACTAAAAAAAAAAAAAAAAGAAAACAAAAATGCCTACGCAACTCTGCGACCTAGAATTCTGCAAGTAGTATTGAATCTCTTGGGTAAAATCGGTTTATATACAGTATATATACTGTACAGTATATATATATTAAATGTTTTTATACTAACAGCCGGACTTGAACAACCGA
The DNA here is from genome assembly GCA_032716605.1 of Paralithodes platypus. Classification (NCBI taxonomy): domain Eukaryota; kingdom Metazoa; phylum Arthropoda; class Malacostraca; order Decapoda; family Lithodidae; genus Paralithodes; species Paralithodes platypus. Next base: position 54,494,176 of record CM064578.1, read on the forward strand.
CAGTCAGAACAAGTGCCCATACTTTAATCCACTATACCACAGCGTGATAGAGGATACTTGTGTGTAGTGGATTAAAGCATAGACACTCGTCCTGACTGTTGGTGGTTCATGTCCGCCTGGGAGTATATATATATAATTATATTTATGATTACATTGAATCTTAACCAATGGAATGTTTATCTATAATAAGGTCAGCGTAACACTATTTTGTAGCATTTTGAATATGGTGTAATTCATATTTAAAATATATGTAAGAAGGAAATAGTGACCATTATCTGTGACCTTCACCATTCACCTTGACCTTTGAATAACAAAAACACAAAATTTGGAAAAGCGTTGCATTGACCAACCGAATTTGCCAGCAAAATTTGGTAACGATATGTAACCCGTTCAGTACAGTTCTGTCGGTTTCATTTCATACTGGATATTAAGATGATTTTATTTAGTTTATGAAGGGCCTCCATAAAATTAGCAGGCTTTCAACTATCTTAATTAACCCTTTTTACTACCACATATCCTTCATAAGCTCCACAAAATCGTCTAATTATAACTAGAATACAATAAAAAAGACGCCACCGGTACACAAAGGGTTAAACAGTCTAGGAAGAGTTTAAAGACAATTATTAACACCCTTCTTTTGTTCTTTGACCTTGACCTTTAACCATAAGTATTATAATATATATATATATATATATATATATATATATATATATATATATATATACAGTATATGATTGAAATATATGTTATCTAAGTAAAATGCAACTAAAAGTCGTCAGCTTATCGAAAATTTCATATTTTGTTTATGATGAAGGTTAACTTTTGACCTTGGCCTGTGTAAGGTGGAGGTGATTAGGGTTAATATTGGTATCAATTCTCCTATATAAAAGCTGCCACCATCGCAGGCTTACCCTGGGATTAATTAGATAACTCAAATTAATGTTAGATTAGGTAAATGATACGAGAATAATTAAAGATATCTTAAGACTTATTCAGAAGTACACTAATATATTGATTGTATAAGTATTCGTAATAGTACGATTAATTCAAGTATGTTTATCACACACAGAGCTAACCTCTGACCCTTCGTTGAGTGAGCCGGGGGTCTCTGCCTTTCCTGCCCTCGCTCTCTGGATATCCACCTTATATTATGTTGGGTTACGCCCCTCTTTATGACGTAAAACAACTCATTATCATTCACGTGTACATCACGACCAATCCTAGTACCTGTCGATAATGACGTAATAAGGTGTGGTTTCCAACGTGACATATTGTGGGTAACTTTCCATCAGAGCGGTCACGTTGTAACCAACTCTATTGTGAGATCTTGGGAATGCTGACTAGGTAGCTGACGTCTACTTAAACCTCAGATTCTAGGCGTCAGTACCACTTGCCTCCATCATGTAGGCCTACAGTCGAAGTAAGAAATACTATGTTTACTAATATGAGTAGTTGTGTTAAGGTTATTATAAGAACATAAGAACATAAGAAAATGGGAGTCTGCAGAAAGCCGATTGGCTTAAGCAAGGCAGATCCCTGTCCCACACATCCCCCAATTACAAAGCCCAATTATAGGCTCAACACTCTAATACCCTGAGGATCATCTTACCAAAACGGTTAGAGATTAACGCAGGATTACGGGGGTCTGCAGAGCGCTGATTGGCCCAACCCTGCTGATCCGCCTTCACACCCAACCCTTCTCGTCCATAATTATGCTTATCCAATTTTATCTTAAAGCTCCCTATCGTTTTTAATCCCACTATAGCACTTGGTAGTCCATTCCACCCATCTACAACTCTATTACCAAACCAATATTTGCCTATATCTTTTCTGAAACGAAATTTATCTAATTTGAAACCATTGGTACGAGTTCTTTCGCAATCACTGAGCTTTAGTACATTTGTCATGTCCCCTTTGTTAATCCCACTAACCCACTTGAACACCTCTATCATATCCCCTCTAACTCTGCGTCTCTCTAACGAATGTAAGCCTAATTTCTTCAACCTTTCTTTATACGGAAGATTTCTAATATTATGGATCATTTTTGTCATTCTACGTTGTACTCTCTCCAATGAATCTATGTCCATTTTGTAATAAGGACACCAAAATTGAACAGCATAATCCATAATTATGGGGTCTCACTAATGACAAGTAAAGTTTTAAGATAACATCAGCAGTTCTGTTACTCACACTCCTAGAGATGAACCCGAGAATCCTGTTTGCCTTGTTTCGAACGCTTATACACTGTTGTCTAGGCTTCAAATCATTGCTAACAAACACACCTAGATCTTTCTCACAATTCGAGTTTTCTAATTCCACATTAGCTAGTTTATATTTAACATTTGTATGCATCTTCCCTATCTTTAATACCTTGCATTTGTCAATGTTAAACTTCATCTGCCAATTTACTGACCATTCGTGTAAGGTATCTAGATCCCTTTGGAGGCACTCTATATCTCTATCTGAATCAATTGTTCTCCCCATTTTGGTATCGTCTGCAAATTTACTTATCCTACTAGTTATACCTAAATCAAGGTCATTTATGTATATAACAAACAACAGAGGACCTAATACAGATCCCTGGGGGACACCACTTTTGACTGCTCCCCATTCTGACTTCGAGCCATTTATGCTGACTCTCTGCTTCCTACCAATTAGCCATGACCTAATCCATCCCAACAACGCCCCACCTATTCCATGCGCCTCAACCTTTCTCATCAATCTCTCATGGGGGACTCGGTCGAAAGCTTTACTGAAATCTAAATATATTATATCATATGACTTGTCATTATCTACTGCTTCATATACCTCTGAGAAAAAACTAAGCAAATTAGTAAGGCAAGAACGTCCCTGAGGGAATCCATGCTGAGAAGAATTATTAAATTAAATGTATCTAAGTGGTTTCTAATTTTACTAGCAATAATTGACTCTAGTAGCTTTCCTATGATTGATGTAAGACTAATGGGACGGTAATTGGATGCTATTGATTTGTCACCTTTTTTGAAGATCGGAACTACGTTTGCAAGCTTCCAAGCTTCTGGAACTATACCTGTCTCCAATGACTTGTTAAATAAAAATGTTAATGGGTAACTTAACTCATCCCTACATTCTTTTAATACTCTAGCATAATATTATACCTCATCAGGACCAGGCGATTTATGAGGTTTCAGTCTGTCAATTTCCTTAAGCACACCATTTCTACTTATAGTAACCGTACTTAACCTATTGTCTATACTATTGCTATATACTTTACGGACTTCTGGAAACTGTGCCAAATTTTCATTAGTGAAAACGGAAAGAAATTGACTATTAATTGTACTGCACATTTCTAAATCATTTTCTGTCATTTCTCCTATCGAAGTTTTAATGGGACCAATTACATTTCTAACCTTGGATTTATATAGTTGGTAAAAAGCTTTAGGATTATTTTTTGAGTCATTGGCAACCTTAATTTCATAATTTCTTTTTTCATTCCTAATATCCTTTTTTACCTGTCTTGATAGATTCTGATAGTAAGCAAGTAGGTGAATTTCGCCTTTCCTATTTTTTCTATATATTCCTCTCTTTTGTCCTAGAAGATCTAATAGTCTATTATTCATCCATTTGGGTTGGTTCTGTGTTGATCTAAATTTTCTTTTGGGGATGTATTTATTTTGTGCATTGAATACTGACTTGATAAAATTATCGTATGTATCTACCAAGGTTGACGTCTCATCCTGACTTAAGATGACAGGTGCCTGAGAAGGGGTACACTCATTTGGACACCTGGATCGACTTAATTTGTTAATAGGGCTCTTCTTAACCCACCATAAATGGCATTTCTGAAGTCAGGTATTAATGTTGTATTCTCTCTGGTATTACCTTTCCATTGTATATTAAAATACACAGAATTGTGGTCACTATTTCCTAGGTGGTCCCCTATCTCTACATTATTTACCATATGTTCATTGTTACTGAAAACTAAATCGAGAATATTATTACCTCTAGTCGGCGTATCTATGAATTGAAATAAAAAACTATCTTGTACTACCTCTATAAACTCCTCAGAATCAGAGTCTCCTATTTGATGCTGCCAATCTATATTCGGAAAATTAAAATCCCCCATAATGCACACATTGCTAAACCTTGATGCCATTTTAATTTCCTCCCATAATGACGTTCCGTCATTTCTACTCATATTTGGCGGTCTATACATAACTCCAATATCTATGGTCTCACTACCTTCGTTAACCTCTACCCAAACACTTTCATTCTCGTTATTTAGTCTAATACCTGATTTAATACAGCTTTTTAATGTACTCCTGACAAACACTGCTATACCGCCACCCCTCTTACTTGTTCGGTCGTATTTAAACAAACTATATCCTGATATATCAAATTCTGCTAAAAATAGCCTGGTTTCTGTATTAATCCACGTTTCAGTTAGCGCTATTATGTCTATATTTTCTTTGCTAACAAGGGCTCTAAGTTCGTTCATTTTGTTACATAGGCTCCTACAGTTTGTGTAATATACTCTCAATTTACTTCTTTTCTTTATACCTAATTTACCTTTATTTCTAACGACATTTCCATCTTCCGTTGCACAATCACTACTATCATTTGCAATATAGTCATCATTTTTAGCATGAGACTGAATATCCTTATCGCTTTCGCATGACGCTAAAATTGTTCCATTTAACCTCTCATTTACACTCTCAATATTTCTGTTCAAAACCCCACAACCACCCTATCTAAAGAACTACCTAATGTAGAAACCCGTAACCGTGAAAGATGAACCCCATCCCTTGCGGTACATCCCATCTCTCCCATAGAAACTATCCCAATTATCAATGAATGGTATTGCTTTTTCTTTGCAATATTTATCCAAACGGCAATTGACACCAATCGCCCTGGATGTCCATTCCTTGGGAACTCCTCTTCTGGGTAGGATACAATGTACTACAGGGATCCCTCCCTTCATCCTAACCTTATCTAACACATCCCGATACTGCTGCAGCAGTTCCTCATTTCTACCCTTACCAACATCGTTACTCCCGGCACTAAGACAGATAATGGGGTTATCTCCACTATCTTCCAAGATGTGGTCCATCTTCTCTAAAACCCTCCCAACTCCATGGCCAGGCAGACACACAACCTTCCTAAGTTTAGTGCGGGTAGCCCTAACTAAATGTCTTACCATGGAGTCGCCCACAATCGACACAGACTTACCTTCTCGGGACACAGACTTACCTTTCCCTCGGGAGGATCCAGCAGCTGCAGTTGGAGAACCCGTGGTGGTGGCAGAAGCTCCCTTGGTGGTGGTTGTGGGGGTGGTGGTGGTGGTGGTGGTAGGTAGCACAGCGTCAGCGGTTGGAGCTGAGTCGGCGGCAGGCACTTCGGCTAACCCTCCCTAATCCTGACTATTTTTTCCCTCACATTCGTCTCGCAAAGGAGAGAATGTATTTGTCACACTCATACCTATTCTACTATCCTGCTTCTTGAGTGTGACTTTCCCACCCGTATTTTTAACAACCTGCCATGAATACAATTTCTCATCAACTTCCTCCCTTTTCCCCTTACTCGATTTAATTTCCTCTTGGCTAAGCTTGAAAGCTAGATTTTTGTCTTTAATCAAATCCACTTCCCTCTGAAGTTTAACATTAACCTCCCTTAGAGCCAAGACCTCTTCCTTCACCACAACCATCTCTTCCATTACCTGGAGAATAAGATGATGCAGTTCAGTAAAGGACTCGCACTCCATACCTGACATGATCCCAAAAAGCTTAGCGAGGAGCAAACAACTAAGTACAGAAAACAAAAACAAATAAGTCAACTAACAGCTAAAAACTGAGCTAAAACACTTTTATATATACACGAGTGCACTGCCTCCAAACACAGGTAGGTGCGTATGGTCACAGGGTCACGAGCAGGTGGTCCGGGCAGGAACTCAAATGAACACAACCTCCTCCTGTCACTGACTGAACTGAACTGAATTATAGTGAGATATACTTTAAATATGTACTCTAGTGTTTAAGTAATTCACGGAGAAATAGTTGGATATATTGGAGTACCTAACACGCCCCCCTTAAAGATAAGAGATATAATTTCTACCACTGATTTTACTCCCAAACAAAAATAGAAAGTGATTAAGAATACATTTTCTTGTTTTGCAATTTGTTTTGTAAAAAAATTGAAGTTTGTAAATTAATTATATAAACAGGAATTTAAAATTAAGAAGAATCTGGAAGAAAAATGTACATACGAACAATATAAAGAGATTATATATATATATATATAAGTGTACACATATCCCAAACAACAAAGACATAAGAGCAAATCGAACATAATTGAAGCAATGTAGAGAAAGTTCACCATCCTTTCGATATGATCCACCAATTACTACACCACTTAATCAAAGTCTTTGATCGAAATGTTATCCAGTCATTAGTTGTTCTGAAATATGAATACAATAAATAGTAGGTTATAGTCCAAGTTAACACTTAAATTAAATTAAAATTGATAACTCGTGTTTCAAGAGTTATAATACTAGATTTCAACATTGATAACACTGTGATGAATTTGTAGATGTAGAGTGCAACTAATTTTCAATGTAGATAAACACTACGTTGGAGCTTATACTAAGGAAAAGAAAGAGATAGGAAATATCTTTGAAATCTGGTTTTCAACATGGAATAACAAGGAAAGAAAATAAACCAATCAGATAATATGCAATATGCAAATAACAAATTAAATGTGCAAAATAGTTATATACGCAATAAAAAAGTACATAGAATAAGTACTCCAATATATCCAACTATTACTCCTTGACCTTTGACCTTCATCTTGGCCTTCATGTTGTCTGAAAATTTAACATTTTAATCTTCCCTTATAGCACAATGTCAGTTACTGTCTCAACGAATGTTGTGAAATTTACATGAATAGTAAAGAAATTAGCATATTGACCTTATATTTGATGTTGACCTGTGACCTTGACCTATCAAATGGAATTATGTTTATTCTTGTATGACCATGGTCTAGGCATTCCGAATGTGCATGATATGCCTAATGAGAATCTTACATTAAATTGGAAATACTAGTAAAAATCATATTTCGACCTTTGACCTTGACCTTCGACCTTAGAATTTCTTATCGAGGATTTAGTTAGCTTAACAGCAATGTTCGTATTAACTAGCATTATGAATATGGCGTAATTCGCATAAAAGCTTATTTATTACAAATAGTGATCATATACTGTGACCTTGACCTTTGACCTTTGACTTAAAATAAAATACATATATTTGGATGGTCGTCGCATTGACCAACTGAATTTGCCTGTATAATTTAGTGACAATACATTAAAATAGTCTAGGAGGAGCTTAGGGAAAATGACAATTACTCTTGTTTTGACCTTGACCTCTGACCTTGACTATTACAATATGTATGTGAAATTTTATATATATAATATTTAATTAATAAACCATAACACAGCCAGTTTTCCAAAATGTTAGTAATATTTTCTAATAAATAATAAAAGTTGACCTTTGACCTTGACCTGTGACCTTGAACTTTATTTTTGAGTACATTGTTGTTTGCATTGACATTGTCCAAGAAAATCAAATAATCATGCGTAATTTCATTGAAACCCATTAGTTAGTTTCATATATATCAATAGAATAGTTGACTGTGACCTTTGACCTTTATCTTGATCTTTGTCTCTACATACATTATTTTCCTTTTCACTTAAAGTGCAACTATCTCACCAAATGTTTTGAAGTTTGCATGAAAAGTAAAGAAAATTGGAAATTAACCTTTTATTTGACCCTGACCTGTGACCTTGACCTTTCATAATTATGGAATTGTATAGTTTCTTGCATGACCTTGGCATAGGTATTCCGAATATGCATGGTAAGCCTAGTGAGAATCTAAGAGTTAGTATAAGAAATATTAGTAGAAAACCTATTTTGACCTTTGACCTTGATATTTGACCTTACCCTTTAGAATATTTATCTAAAAGTTGGGCAATACAATATCAAGGTTACCAGTAACTTGTATAGTGAAAATGAAGACATTTGAGTAATAAGTAAAATAAATAGTAAAAGTTGACCTTTGACCTTGACCTGTGACCTGGACCTTTATGTAAGATTTTTTTTCTTTCTCATTGACATTGCCCCGGAAAATCAAATAAGCATGCCTAATTTCATTAAAACCCATCAGTTAGTTTCATTTATATTAATAGAATAGTTGACCTTGACCATTGACCTTTATCTTGAGCTTTATGATATGTATCCAAATGTATTATTTTCCTTTTCATTAAAAGTGCAACTATTTCACCAAATGTTGCGAAGTTTGCATGAAAAGTAAAGAAAATAGCATATTGACCTTTCATTTGACCTTGACCTGTGACCTTGACCTTTCATATGGATTTGTATAGTTTCTTGTATGACCTTGACCTAGGTATTCCGAATGTGTATGGTAAGACTAGTGACAATATAACAATTAGTATAAGAAATACTAGTGAAAAACTTAATTTGACCTTTGACATTGACCTTTGACCTTACCCTTTAGGATATTTACCTAAAATTTGGTCAATACGATATTAATGTTACCAGTAACTTGCATAGTGAAAATGAAGACATTTAAGAAAAAACTAAAAAATATGAAATATTGAACTTTTTTTTTAACATTGACCTTTGACCTTAACTTTTAAGTTAAATTGAAAATTTATTTTTGACTGACCATCGCATTGACCAAATGGATATACCTGTGAAATTTGGTGAAAATCCATTTAACGGTCTAGGAGGAGTTACCGGATAGACAGACGATGGACGACGACGGACAAGCTGACCTGTGATGCACAGTATACGGGGGTGATCTGCTTGCGCGGTACCACTCTGCTTCGCAGAGTTGATGAAAGCTATCTTGTTAGATTTGGGTGCACGGTTTGTAATATACTACTAAAAAAAATGGGTTTCAGAGGCCGTGTTACATCGTTTTTCGGGAATAACTTATTAACATACAGTTGGATCAGTATGATATTTTGACACAGTTTTTTTTCACATCGTGCCCTAATTGTCGTCAATATAGTGCATTACCAAAAGTGTTGAAATAAGCCACTTGTCCCTGTGTCATGAGGTTAAAGTCACACATTAATTACGAAGAAACGGACGAGGCTACCGTGGCTTACCTGTGAGAACCACCAAACCATTATTGCTCCTCCTCTAACACGGTAGTTATCAGTCACCACCCAACCCTATTATCGCATTTAAATTAAAGTTATCTGTGAAAATCAAGTATAAATATACAAAAAGTATGTATCTTTGTATATTCATACTTGATATTGACAGATAACTTGAATTTAAAGGCGATAATAGGGTTGGGTGGTGACTGATATATAACTACCATGTTTGATGGAGGAGCAATAATGGTTTGGTGGTTCTCACAGGTAAGCCACGGTAGCCTTGTTCGTTTCTTCGTCATTAATGTGTGACTTTAACCTCATGGCACAGGGACAAGTGGCTTATTTCTACACTTTTGGTAATGCACTAAATTGACGAAAATTAGGGCACGGTGTGAAAAAAGCTGTGTCAAAATATCATACTGATCCAACTGTTTGTTAATAAGTAATTTCCGAAAAACGATGTAACACGGCCTATGAAACCCATAGTAACTGTCCTATGTAGTTCCTTGTCACTCTCTCTCCTACTCCCCCCCCCCCCCCTCATACACACACACACACACAGACATACACACACTCGCAAACACCTCCACGAGAATATTGTAATATCACTGTATACATTCAGCGCCAAGCAGGATGTTTTTTGCAAGGTTCAAAACACATTTTTTTGCAGCGTTTTTTATCTCAATACATTTTACGGTGCGGTCTATTGCCTTTCCTTTTGTCTATGAACCAGGATTTATCCCACCAATATATAGCAAGTGGGTGTGTTGTTGAGGTTTGCGTATGTGTAACATTGTATGTTAAATAGATGGAATATTCTTCTGTTTGTGTTTCATTATATATTTCCAGTCCAAGAAAAATAGTAATACAAACACAGATAAGAAAGAGAGTATATAAAACGGGGAATAAAACCTGATAAGACACAGTATTAAATTAAGGGTGGAAGAAATGTATCATATATGCATCATAGTCAAGATTATATGAGTGAAATGAACAAACAATGAGGTCAGAAAGAGGAAGACAAATATGTTAAGTTTCTGTCCAACTACGCGAGTTACATGATAATATGAGAAGGAAAGGAAAAGGTAATACGGACCAGAAAACAGGAGTATATAACAAGAGCCTAAACATAATATGTAATGAAGTAAATAGCAGAACAAGAAATAAAAGCTAGAAAGAGTTACCAGAGTAAATTAATTAACACAATTCAGAATGGAAAGGATAAAACTCACAGATAAAAACAGAGTATGGGAAATAGTATGAGAACACGTTCATTGATGACGAAATGCATTAAGAAGAGACACAACGAAACTGTTTATTCTTTAATAATGATGAAATTATAAACTACCGGTATCAACAAATATTAATGTAAAAATAGGATCAGATGGAACATGAACATTTATTAAGACACAAACAGAATACATTTCCACTTAGTAAAAAAATAATATTTCGCAGGCATAACATGTCCCAATTGGCATATTATATTGCTGCAGGCGAAATAGACCGCACGGAAAAGTGCAAACATTACAAAAATTTACAAAAAAATGCCTTGTGATCCATGAAACAAAAATTCCGTCTGGTGCTGAATGTATTCAGCGAGATGAATATATTCCATCTTATTATGTAATTCAATATCTCCATTGCCAACGTTTATATATCAGTTTTTCCATGTGCGCCTGTCTTTTCTCTCGACTGTATTCTTCTCTACCACTCCTACTTTTCTTTCCTTTTCCTCCACAATTTCCTCTTATAATCCCCACAAAGCCTCCACCCTCTTCTTCTTCCAAGTTATTGTTATCTCTTTCACACTTTTGCCATCTCCCTCAATCCCCCTATTCCCTGTAGCCCAAGTCTCTCTCTCACACACACACACACTCTCCCTGTTGGTCGATCCTCGTGCTACTAAGATACTGTTAATAATTATCTCATTATTATATAAAGCATTATTATTATATAATACTGCATTATCTCATTATTATATAATACTGCATTATCTCATTATTATATAATACTGCATTATCTCATTATTATATAATACTGCATTATCTCATTATTATATAATACTGCATTATCTCATTATTATATAATACTGCATTATCTCATTATTATAATACTGCATTATCTCATTATTATATAATACTGCATTATCTCATTATTTCCCAGAGTGTCCGGTGGTTTATTGGTGAGAACGCTTGCTTCACAGCCAAGAGAATCGGGGTTTTATTCATCCTCTTGGGAGGAGACATTTGGGCAAGTCTCCTTACATACTGTGGTTTTTTTTTCTTCACCTAAGAGTATATATTATAGAACCTTGGTAAAAGTAAACAATTGTTAGGCCCCATCAGGCACTAGATGGAAGGGTATCGTTCAGGCCACCCCAGTCTTCATATCCAACGGTCTGGTATTAGTTGGAAGGATGCCATCCTGGTCATCCAAGACTTTGATTCCAGATGTAAACAACGGGGTGGTCCTGACTAGCCTGTACTGACAACACCCATTGATTGTACTGAAAAAGGTCAAATCCCGAGGTGTTCTGTCTCACTGAAACGTAATGAGGATCTGAGATGTAAATCTCTCTTGCTCAGCAGTATTTAATTTTACATTTTATTCATTGTTTAATCTTTCCTATAGTCATGTCATGTTGTTTTTGTCCAGTCCATCCTCTTCAAAGAGACTCTCAAAACGTTACAACACACACGTTGGGTCAAGCCCCGATGCCTAATTATCCTCCTCCAGCTCTCTTACTCACCCCTTGCTACTTCCTTCGCTCCTTTCCCAGCTTTAAGGCATTAAGTTATCAATATTAGTACTTGTATGACCTTTTCTATATTCATGTAATGTCCTGTTAATATACCCGTACATTAACGTATGTATTCTGTTGACCTTGTGTATTTGAGCATACAAGACTACAAAGGACATCAAGCAACAACATATATAGCGACCTCCATAGGCTGATTCTTCTCTAAAACACTGATGATATAGTGTCCGAGCAGTGATTTAGAGTGGGTAAGGGAAAATGGGAAAGGGGACTACTACCTTGGAACTAATGTCCGTGACAGGATTTGTAAAGGTTAGTAGGGGATAGTTGGGTTAGTAACATAACAAAGTTATATGTGATCTTCCGTGTATCTGTGAAAAATTGAGTAAAATCTTAGTTATTTATAAATGCAATAATCTTTGATCAATCTGAGGGGAAGAAAATAATGTTATGCATTGATAAACCCAGTGAATCGCAGGTTTGAGGCAATATGTTTTGTCTAGGAGAAGTTTAAATTAATCTACGGTGCTCAAGAATATAACATCTCGGGCAAGCCCATTTCACAAATTAACAACTCTATTGCAGAAAACATTATTAGAATCGTGTGAGTTAAAAGATTTACCAATACATTTTTGGCAACCATTTCCCCGAGTGTAATTAGACTGGTCGTTAGTAAAGTACTTATTACTGTTGGACACTTTGAACAGCAGTGATTTAGAGGGCAAGCAACCTCAAGGGGTCGCTAGACCTGAAGTTGCTTGATTTCATTTGCACTTTGAACTCTCTCTCTCTCTCTCTGTCATTAACCCTGGGCCACCCTCCCTCCTCCATTATTACACAGACAAGTCCGAGCTGGAGGGAGAACTACTGACATGGGAGGGAGAGGGAGAGATAAAGGAAGGTAAGGAAGGTGTAAGCTGTGTGGGTGGTGCTGAGGAGAGACACTATAGTAACTGAGATCAGCTTATCCCGCCATGTTCATGACATTTGTGTCTTTAGCGTGTCTGTATACTCAAAACGTCCGTATCCATGATACACATTCAGACATACAGGTATAGGATATACTGTTTGATCTTTGGAACTAATTACTACATGATCAAATTTATAATTTCACCCCATTGTCTGATCATTAACACTTTCATGCACCGGGGGTCAAAATCTTTAGTAATCAAATATATAATTCTTCTAATCTCATAATTACCTCCCAAAAAGAAGTGTTCTGCCCACAGCTCGCTCGAACACAGTTGAAGAGGTTGAAGTAGATAACTAAAGGTTCCTAAACACCCCTGATGGACACAAAGGCTTTTAAGTATCGCAGAAATTATGCAAATCTCGTCCATGAGTCCGAAAGGGCTTAAACACCAAAACAAATACAGATGACTGGTATCTCTTACTACAGTATAAATTATGTAGTATTGAGGAAAGAAAGAAGACATTGATGAACTGAGGAAACAAACACACACATTTAATTTCTTGTTGCACTTTGCTTAACTTGGAAGCAAATGCAATTAACTAAAATTCCCTCACAGTAACTACCACAGGACAATTGTATTTAACTTAGGAAGTACAGTCGAAATAAATGGTGCACACAAGTGCAAAGGTAGATAAAAATAACTAAGCAAAGTAATTAATATATGGGTATAAGCTGGTAATGAGAGCTATGTTGGTACGTTAGAGATGAACTTGAATGCATACACATATTATAAATAAAGTCTTAGATACAATGCATATTAAAATAATTTACACAATACATAATTTTGAGATGCATATAAAGCAAATATTTGTGTGTGATTTGTGTAAAGTGTGTGTGTCATTTATATATTTTGTTGTATGTAGTGTATGTTTGTGTATGTATGTACAGTCGGTAAGATTTGCAGCTGGCCCAGGGTTTTCTGTAGTTTTACTGTTTAAGCTTTTTATAGATACATACATGATAATCACAAACAACATACATTTACAAAACCAATCCGTTGCATTAGTTTATATTTTGGTTGCCATTATTTACTTGAAGTAGTAAAAATAGCAAAAATAGAAATACCACTGGGCCAGTTGGAAATGTTGCCGGGTGTACGTGTGCTTGTGTGTAATAAACTGTGAGATAAACCAATTGGAGAAGACCAAAATTACGTGAAGCAAGATGCGAACACATTGGAATATCAGCCTTATGTATCAAACCAAAAGTGACATGGTGGTCAGCTTTATGGAAGTACTAACATGGCCGCACTACCTCTGATTACTTACTATCTTTGTTTATTAATCTAGATTAATTTGTTTTAATGATCCCGAAAACAGAATCATTAATAGTGCGGCATGTGTCCCCAAGCTATATCTATCTATTGCCAGACGCCTTAATTAAATGAACCACCTTCATATATATATATATGTGAGAGAGAGAGAGAGACAGAGCATCACCAACTCATTCAAACATCACCAGAAACCTCATAAATCAACTATGCGCTTTGAGAACCACAACACACACAGACTTAACTCACCACCTTACCATTGCCAACAACAACCTGAAGGGTAGGCCCACCCCTACAACCTTACCATTGCCAACAACAACCTGAAGGGTAGGCCCACCCCTACAACCTTACCATTGCCAACAACAACCTGAAGGGTAGGCCCACCCCTACAACCTTACCATTGCCAACAAAAACCTGAAAGGTAGGCCCACCCCTACAACCTTATCATTGCCAACAACAACAGGAAGGTCAAGCCCACCCCTACAACCTTACCATTGCCAACAACAACAGGAAGGTCAGGCCCACCCCTACAACCTTACCATTGCCAACACCAACCGGAAGGTCAGGCCCAACCCTACAACCTTACCATTTCCAACAACAACCTGAAGGATAGGCCCACCACTACAACCTTACCATTGCCAACAACAACCGGAAGGTCAGGCCCACCCCTAGAACCTTACCATTTCCAACAACAACCTGAAGGATAGGCCCACCACTACAACCTTACCATTGCCAACACCAACCGGAAGGTCAGGCCCAACCCTACAACCTTACCATTTCCAACAACAACCTGAAGGGTAGGCCCACCACTACAACCTTATCATTGCCAACAACAACCGGAAGGTCAGGCCCACCCCTACAACCTTACCATTGCCAACAACAACCTGAAGAGTAGGCTCACCCCTACAACCTTACCATTGCCAACAACAACCGGAAGGGTAGGCCCACCCCTACAATCTTACCATTGCCAACAACAACCGGAAGGTCAGGCCCACCCCTACAACCTTACCATTGCCAACAACAACCTGAAGAGTAGGCTCACCCCTACAACCTTACCATTGCCATCAACAACCGGAAGGGTAGGCCCACCCCTACAATCTTACCATTGCCAACAACAACCGGAAGGGTAGGCCCACCCCTACAACCTTACCATTGCCAACAACAACCGGAAGGTCAGGCCCACCCCTACAACCTTACCATTGCCAACAACAACCGGAAGTTCAGGCCCACCCCTACAACCTTACCATTGCCAACAACAATCGGAAGGTCAGGCCCACCCCTACAATCTTACCATTGCCAACAACAACCTGAAGGGTAGGCCCACCCCTACAACCTTACCATTGCCAACAACAACCTGAAGGGTAGGCCCACCCCTACAACCTTACCATTGCCAACAACAACCTGAAGGGTAGGCCCACCCCTACAACCTTACCATTGCCAACACAACCGGAAGGTCAAGCCCACCCCTACAACCTTACCATTGCCAACAACAACCTGAAGGGTAGGCCCACCCTTACAACCTCACCATTGCCAACAACAACCGGAAGGTCAAGCCCACCCCTACAACCTTACCATTGCCAACAAAAACTGGAAGGTCAAGCCCACCCCTACAACCTTACCATTGCCAACAACAACCTGAAGGGTAGGCCCACCCCTACAACCTTACCATTGCCAACAACAACCGGAAGGTCAAGCCCACCCCTACAACCTTACCATTGCCAACAACAACCGGAAGGTCAAGCCCACCCCTACAACCTTACCATTGCCAACAACAACCGGAAGATCAGGCCCACCCCTACTACCTTACCATTGCCAACAACAACCGGAAGGTCAAGCCCACCCCTACAACCTTACCATTGCCAACAACAACCGGAAGGTCAGGCCCACCCCTACAACCTTACCATTGCCAACAACAACCGGAAGGTCAATCCCACCCCTACAACCTTACCATTGCCAACAACAACCGGAAGGTAAGGCCCACCCCTACAACCTTACCATTGCCAATTATAACTGGAAGGTCAGGCCCACCTCTACAACCTTATCATTGCCAACAACAACCGGAAGGTAAGGCCCACCCCTACAACCTTACCATTGCCAACAACAACTGGAAGGGTAATCCCACCCCTACAACCTTACCATTGCCAACAACAACTGGAAGGGTAGTCCCACCCCTACAACCTCACCATTGCCAACAACAACCAGAAGGGTAGGCCCACCCCTACAACCTTATAATTGCCAACAACAACCGGAAGGTCAAGCCCACCCCTACAACCTTACCATTACCAACAACAACCGGAAGGTCAGGCCCACCCCTACAACCTTATCATTGCCAACACCAACCGGAAGGTCAAGCCCACCCCTACAACCTTACCATTGCCAACAACAACCGGAAGGCCAGGCTCACCCCTACAACCTTACAATTGCCAACAACAACCGGAAGGTCAGGCCCACCCCTACAACCTTACCATTGCCAACAACAACCGGAAGGTCAAGCCCACCCCTACAACCTTACCATTGCCAACAACAACCGGAAGGGTAGGCCCACTTCTACAACCTTACCATTGCCAACAACAACCGGAAGGTCAGGCACACACCTACAACCTTACCATTGCCAACAACAACCGGAATGTCAGGCCTACCTCTACAACCTTACCATTGCCAACAAGAACCGGAAGGTCAGGCCCACCTCTACAACCTTACCATTGCCAATAACAACCGGAAGGTAAGGCCCACCCCTACAACCTTACCATTGCCATCAACAACTGGAAGGGTAGGCCCACCCCTACAACCTCACCATTGCCACCAACAACCAGAAGGGTAGGCCCATCCCTACAACCTTATAATTGCCAACAATTACAACCGGAAGATCAGGCCCACCCCTATAACCCACCAGTCAACTCAGTTAACTATCTTGTCTACTAGTATCCCTTCTAAGAGTTTTACTATGATAAAAGTCAAGCAACTTGGCCGATAATTCTTGGGACTCTCGTGATCCACTTTCTTAACTCTCAACCAGCGGGGGAGTGGGGGTGTATCATGGTAGCGCCTGGCGGGCATATTTACTGAAAATGAGCATCACTCAGTGCTCTTTTTCATGCATAAGCAAAAGCCATAGCATAATGCAATTATATATCTGTGAAAGATCAAAAAACGAACTTTCCAATGACATCTGAATCTTCCTTGTACTACAACGGGTTCTCTTGCAATGACCATTGCAACTGAAAGTGAAAATACCCTAAAATGAGGAATTTTCCCTGGATTCATCCTTATTTTGAGAGCTACGGAGGAGATACAGTAGGTCACATGTAATGCCTGGATTGTGGCAAAGATGGTCCGAACTGCGCCTGATGCGGAAATTCGCCCCTAATGTTTTTAGGCGTGGCCCGACCGAGATTTGAGATCGGGCCCGCCACGTGAGAGGCAAGCGCTGTAGCCACTACACCAAGAGAAGTAATCCACCTGGCAGATTTATGCATCTAATTCAGTTACAGATACTTTGCCACAATCCAGGCATTACATCGCTCTATAGTCTAGGTAGCGAAGACTCCGAGCGAGCGAAAGCAAGTGAGGCACTTGTCTGAGCATGTCAACTACAGCGAGGCTCTGAGACAACGATCACCAGCGACATCCCTTATTTATGTCAGTTGCCGGGTCACACACCACGGAGAGGAGGCAGTGCAGGAACCACTCATTCTGCTACCATACCTCCCCAATAAACCGGGGTCACTGGGACATCATCTCTGAGAATTTCTGAGAGCTCTAGCCTTAGCAACTGATGTAGCCAACCAGTTAAGGCAAGCCAGTACACCATGGGGATTTACTTAGCCAATATTATGTACAGCACCCCAACTAAGCCTCTCAGATATCCCTTTACAGCTGCCACCAGTGAAGTGCCCTCGGAAAGGCACCATGTTATTTTTGCCGACTTAACAATGACTCACAATTACAATTTACAATTTTTACAATCACATCCGAACTGTGTCTGATGCGGAAATTCACCCCAAATGTTTTTAGGCACGGCCCGGCCGAGATTCGTCTCGGGCCCGCCACGTGGGAGGCGAGCGCTGTAGCCACTACACCAAGAAAAGTACTCCACTTGGCATGATAGCTCAAGCAGATTTGCGCATCTAATTCATTTACAGAAACTTTGCCACAATCCAGGCATTTTTTTTTTTTTGTCTATGTGATTGAGGGAGGCAAAAGGCATAACTGCCTATAGCGAGTGCCTCCCCCATAATTGAAAGAGTGACAGGGCCAAAATCAAGGGACGTTCGAGCCAAAATGCCTGGACACACGGAGTTTGAAGCAATTTAAGTCATAGGAAGAGGGAAAGACTGATTCTGGGAGAGAGTTCCAGAGCTCAGCTGTTGAGTAGAAGAAAGTTTGAGAGTAACGTTTCACTCTTGGGTTGGAGAGTTGCACAGAGTAGGGGTGGGATTGAGTTGCAAGACGGGTACCACGTGCCCGGTCTACACACAGTGCGGGTCTCACATGTCTACACACATTACACACAGTGCGGGTCTCGCTGGTGCCCCGAGCGGACCGAGGCCGCCTGTTGTCATTGTAATGCTCGCTCTCTCTCTCATCGCTCATAATGGCCTCAAAAAGGCACTAGTCATATGACGGGCACCGCAGGGATGGCTAATATTCTCTAATATATATGACGGTCACCGTCAGTTGTGGGTTAAAGATTGGGGTCACATTGGTCAGTTTCCAGTCTTCAGGGACCTCTCCATTTTCTAGAGATTTATTGAAGATGACTGCCAAGAAAAGTGCGATTTCATCTCAAACTTTTAGTAAAACTCGGGACAGGAAGTTATGTGGGCTGGATGAGATGAATCTATTTAACTAATCTATTATTTTTGCTACCTCCTCTGGGGTACATCTAATTATGTTGGGAACTTCAACCTCATGCACTTATCCTGGACTTAGCATGTCACTGGTATTTTCCCGTGTGAATACTGAAGCAAAATAGTTGTTTTTGGATTGAACTATATGAGTGTCAGAGGTTTGTAGTTGACCTGTTGGATCCTTTAGAGGTCCAATACTACTTTTGAATGGCTTCCTGCTGTTCACATAGCTGAAGAACTCTTTATGACTCTCTTTGCAGAGGGCTGCAACCCTGAGTTCTTTATTCTGCTTTGCTTCCTTTATAAGAAGAGAGGTATTGTTGAGAGGTATTCTTGCTCTTTTGCATTTTTCTTGCTGGGGGGTGTTTTCTACATTTTTGCTTGCCCTCAGCAAGCTATAAAGGTGGTGATTTAGAAATCATCAAGTTTGATTTTACCGCTAATGCTTAAGTGCACACAGTCACGGAGGTAGAGGTTTAAGCCAATTGCTTTGCTGGTAGCACAATCCCCTTCATACATCCTGGGCAGAATACCAAGTATCATACATCTGTCTGTCTTGAGTCGGAGCTCATCAGCCAGAGTCATGACCTCTCCTTTTATTGACTCTGTGGCACCGACTGTATTTCCTTTCAGGAACAGGTCATTACAACTGACCTGGGCTATTATTTCCGTCTCCTTAACCTTGGACTAGACTTTTTCTACTTCCTTTGTGATCTGGGGAATCCTTTCACCTGAGAGGCTCTTCACCTTTCTCACATCTTGGCGAAACTTAACAAAGTGAGACTCTTGTCCTTTGACCTGGGAGCCTCTAATCAAAATTGTGTTTGTCTCTTTGTCACTAACAAGGCCAAGCCTGCTTGACATGTTAAGTTTGGTCCCTTTGTTATCTGAATGTTGCATAGTAGGCTTAACATTTCGCTGGCCACTCTGCATTTGACTATCCTTTTTAACTTTTTTCTGTGAGGACTTAAGGATGTCATACTGACTTTTGGCACTGTCTAGAGTGCTGAATATATTTAAGGTTTTAACCTCATATTCCTGCCTGGCCTTTTTCTTCGGTTTGTTTATGACCTCTCTTCAGGCATAACGAGGGTCACTAGCACTAACTGTGGCAGGAATCGCAGGCCTTTTCAGTGGTTGCTGCTTTAGTTGTTGCCCCCTTGAATGCCATTGTATTCTTCTTTGGCTTATTCCCACCTACATGACTTTTACTACAGGTGTTTGAAGGAACAGCTGCCACTCTTATTTTAGTTTATCTTATAATGCTATTTGTTTCCTTTCTCCACTTTTCTATGTGTTTTCTTCCTTCAGAAATATTGTTCTTCAGGATTGTGTTCTCAGTGTCTCTTTGTTTTAATTGTTCTTTAATCCCATCTACCTCCTTCATGAGTTTTACCTCAATCTCACAACAGAGAGAGAGAAGAGAAAGAGAGAGAGAGAGAGAGAGAGAAAGAGAGAGAGAGAGAGAGAGAGAGAGAGAGAGAGAGAGAGAGAGAGAGAGAGAGAGAGAGAGAGAGAGAGAATTATGATACCCTTGACTCTGAGATGGAGATAAGAAAATACTCAGACTCGGGCAGATGGGCAGGATATTGGCTAGTTAAATATCCAGTGTTGGTATTTCCGCTTCCACAGTTAACAACCTGGCAAGAAGTCAGGCACATATTGAGATATTATGATGGTTGGGAAAGGGAATATTCAAGCTTGATGTATTTAATTGGCTAGCCGAGGTACCCATACACTGTGAGGGGTATTGAATAATCCCTATCATAGCCAGATCCCTAGAGTGCAGAATTATGAAAACAATCATTACGATGCTTACATAACGAGAATGGCAGAACAAGTCTTGTACAGGTGATGCGATGATTTTTGTTTTGTTTTCCTATTAATTGCTCCCTGGGACACCAAGAGTATTCATATAAATTATCATATTTATAGTCGAAAGGCTTTGACGGTTACAGGGACGCAAGTAAACATAATATGCAACTTTCTAATAGTATGGTTAGATTTAATTAGATTAGAGTATTAGATTAGAGTCATTGAGTAATTGACTGAACATGGCAACAACGAATAAGATCCAAGCAAAACCTTAAAGATGCATTACGAAACCTGGAGAGCAGAACTTGCTTGTTTATCCTTATAAATACAAATATATCACTAGCAATGAGTATTATAATACGTAAGTCAATCAGTCAGTAGCAAAAACCGCACTGCCTTAAAGGGATAGGGAGGATCAGCAAGAAAAGGCTTGTTGTTCCCTAAGTGAGAGTATACATTCTGGAGGTGGAATTTCAAATCCCCACCTCCAGGGGCTATCTGCCCCACAAAAATGACGACAGATAAGGTCGCCACATCCCAAGCCCAAACATACCTGCGCCCAAATAACAATTTTGGATAATATTAAGAATGGTAATTACTGGTGTGGCAACAGAACCCTATGTAATGTAACCAAATAGGTACTTGACTAAAGGTGCGTCCGCACTGCCAACAACACATGTTTGCAACACAAAATACAACATAGTAGGCAACAACGTATTAAGTTGTTAGTGATATAGTGTTGCAGACATGTTAGTACTAATGTGTAGTACCAACATGTCTGCAACACTATATCTTTAACAACTTAACAGAATGTTGCCTACTGTGTTGTATTCTGTGTTGCAAACATGTTTTGTTGCCAGTGTGGACGCACCGCATGACTTTAACAATTGGAAGGAAATGGGATCAAGAATAGTAAAATATATTAGACTACGAAACAAAAATGATCAGTGACACAAGACGATAAGCAATATGAAAGGCATTACAAAATTGGAAAGAACATATCCGACAGAAAATACGAATAGTTATAATATATAAGAAAAACGGAAGAAGTAGTAAACGAATGGAATTACAATTAAAAGACTGGAAGGAAAGCAAGAACAATCAGACCAACAATTTAATTAGAGACAAGACAACAGTGAGGTAAGGGAATGAAAAGGCTGATGTATGGGAAGGAAAGGAAGAAGATAAGCTAATGCAAAAAGGTGGAACAAAATATTAAATACGTCTTAACGAAAAAAGGAAAGACCGAAAAAATGCGTGGTAGGAAAACGCAAGAAGAGGAAGCAATACATTGGAAAATACTAACTAATAGGTAAAGGAAAACACGGGATAAAGTAAACAGGTGAAACACATTAGTAAGAGGTAAGATGGGAAATGAAAGGGAGAATCGAAAATAAACAAAAGGGAAATTAAATACAAAAAAAAATATTTGGGAAGGAAAATCAGGAGCAGAGGAAGATAAGAAGAGGAGGGCAGAATGAGCAGCAGAGTGGAAGAGGAAGGAGGAATACAGGACAGGGGATAGAAGAATTAAAAGAAGATGGAAGATAAGAACATCAAGTAGATAACAAAACGGATTAGAAGGGAAAGAAAAAGAAGAAAAGGTTAAGGAAAACGGAATGATAAAGACCTAGAACACTTTAGAGGACAGGGAGGAAAATAAAAGAAAATGAAGCAACACCCAATAATAAGAAAGAAAGAAGAGATGAAGAGAATATAGACAAGTAAGTAAATATTAGGAAATAAAATGTAGAGGAAGAAGTGTATTAAGAGAGAAGGAAGGGGTAATAACAGAGAGGGGGAGTATATTAACAGAGAGGGAGGGTGTAATAACAGAGAGGGAGGGTGTAATAACAGAGGGAGGGTATAACAACAGAGAGGGAGGGTGTAATAAGAGAGAGGGAGGGGGTAATACCAGAGAGGGAGGGTGTAATAACAGAGAGGGTGGGGGTAATAACAGAGAGGGAGGGTGTAATAACAGAGAGGGAGGGTGTAATAACAGAGAGGGAGGGTGTAATAACAGAGAAGGAAGGGGTAATAACAGAGAGGGGGAGTATATTAACAGAGAGGGAGGGTGTAATAACAGAGGGAGGGTGTAATAACAGAGGGAGGGTATAACAACAGAAAGGGAGGGTGTAATAAGAGAGAGGGAGGGGGTAATACCAGAGAGGGAGGGTGTAATAACAGATAGGGTGGGGGTAATAACAGAGAGGGAGGGTGTAATAACAGAGAGGGAGGGGGTAATAACAGAGAGGGAGAGTATATTAACAGAGAGGGAGGGTGTAATAACAGAGAGGGAGGGTGTTATAACAGAGAGGGAGGGGGTAATAACAGAGAGGGAGGGTGTAATACCAGAGAGGGGGGGAATAATAACAGAGAGGGAGGGGGTAATAACAGAGAGGGAGAGTATATTAACAGAGAGGGAGGGTGTTATAACAGAGAGGGAGGGGTTAATAACAGAGAGGGAGGGTGTAATAACAGAGAGGGAGGGGGTAATAACAGAGAGGGAGAGTATATTAACAGAGAGGGAGGGTGTAATAACAGAGAGGGGGTATAATAACAGAGAGGGAGGGTGTAATAACAGAGAGGGGGTATAATAACAGAGAGGGAGGGTGTAATAACAGAGAGGGGGTATAATAACAGAGAGGGAGGGTGTAATAACAGAGGGAGTATAATAACAGAGAGGGGGTATAATAACAGAGAGGGAGGGTGTAATAACAGAGAGGGGGTATAATAACAGAGAGGGAGGGTGTAATAACAGAGGGAGTATAATAACAGAGAGGGTGTATAATAACAGAGAGGGAGGGTGTAATAACAGAGAGGGAGGGTGTAATAACAGAGAGGGAGGGTGTAATAACAGAGAGGGGGAGTATAACAGAGAGGGAGGTGTAATAACAGAGAGGAGGTAATAACAGAGGGAGGGTATAACAACAGAAAGGGAGGGTGTAATAAGAGAGAGGGAGGGGGTAATACCAGAGAGGGAGGGTGTAATAACAGAGAGGGAGAGGGTAATAAAAGAGAGGGAGTGTATATTAACAGAGAAGGAGGGTGTAATAACAGAGAGGGAGCGTGTAATAACAGAGAGGGAGGGGTAATAACAGAGAGGGAGAGTATATTAACAGAGAGGGAGAGTATATTAACAGAGAGGGAGGGTGTAATAACAGAGAGGGGGGGAATAATAACAGAGAGGGAGGGGGTACTAACAGAGAGGGAGAGTATATTAACAGAGAGGGAGGGTGTTATAACAGAGAGGGAGGGGGTAATAACAGAGAGGGAGGGTGTAATAACAGAGAGGGAGGGGGTAATAACAGAGAGGGAGAGTATATTAACAGAGAGGGAGGGTGTAATAACAGAGAGGGGGTATAATAACAGAGAGGGAGGGTGTAATAACAGAGAGGGGGTATAATAACAGAGAGGGAGGGTGTAATAACAGAGAGGGAAGGGGTAATAACAGAGAGGGAGAGTATATTAACAGAGAGGGAGGGTGTAATAACAGAGAGGGAGGGGGTAATAACAGAGAGGGAGAGTATATTAACAGAGAGGGAGGGTGTAATAACAGAGAGGGGGTATTATAACAGAGAGGGAGGGTGTAATAACAGAGAGGGAGTGTATAATAACAGAGAGGGAGGGTGTAATAACAGAGAGGGAGGGGGTAATAACAGAGAGGGAGGGTGTAATAACAGAGAGGGGGTATTATAACAGAGAGGGAGGGTGTAATAACAGAGAGGGAGTGTATAATAACAGAGAGGGAGGGTATAATAACAGAGAGGGAGTGTATAATAACAGAGAGGGGGGGAATAATAACAGAGAGGGAGGGTGTAATAACAGAGAGGGAGGGTGTAATAACAGAGAGGGAGTGTATAATAACAGAGAGGGAGGGTGTAATAACAGAGAGGGAGGGGGTAATAACAGAGAGGGAGGGTGTAATAACAGAGAGGGAGGGTGTAATAACAGAGAGGGAGGGTGTAATAACAGAGAGGGAGGGTATAATAACAGAGAGGGAGGGTGTAATAACAGAGAGGGAGGGTGTAATAACAGAGAGGGAGGGTATGATAACAGAGAGGGAGGGTGTAATAACAGAGAGGGAGGGTGTAATAACAGAGAGGGTGGGTATAATAACGGAGAGGGAGGGTATAATAACAGAGAGGGGGTGTAATAACAGAGAAGGCGGGTATAATAACAGAGAGGGTGGGTATAATAACAGAGAGGGAGAGTATATTAACAGAGAGGGAGGGTATAATAACAGAGTGTGTGGGTATAATAACAGAGAGGGAGGGTGTAATAACAGAGAGGGAGGGTATAAGAACAGAGAAGGAGGGTGTAATAACAGAGAGGAAGGGTGTAATAACAGAGAGGGAGGGTATAATAACAGAGAAGGAGGGTGCAATAACAGAGAGGGAGGGTGTAATAACAGAGAGGGAGGGTATAATAACAGAGAGGGAGGGTGTAATAACAGATAAGGAGGGTGTAATAACAGAGAGGGAGAGTATATTAACAGAGAGGGAGGGTATAATAACAGAGAGGGAGGGTGTAATAACAGAGAGGGGGTGTAATAACAGAGAAGGAGGGTATAATAACAGAGAGGGTGGGTATAATAACAGAGAGGGAGGGCGTAATAACAGAGAGGGAGTGTAATAACAGAGAGGGATATACCAAAGAGGGAGTGTAAGAACAAAGAGGTGGGGGAGGGTCAGTAAGGGGAGGTTTCTGTTTGCTCCCTAGACCTCAATCAAGTTTAACATGTAAATTTGTGCAGTACCTTTGTCTATATAAAAAAAAGGTCCTGGCCGGAGCGCGCGCGGAGGCTGGTTTCTTCTAAATTGCATGTTCGCCACTGCTCGCCAGGAATATTATGAACACTTAAATGGCACGAAATGTCGTAAAATTGGAAAGCAAAAAAATGCCCGAAATGTCTTATAATCGCCAAACTAATCGGGTGAACGTCTTAAACTCCCAAAGTCATTGAGGCTAAGCATGAGGGAGAAAGGGATCAACCTCTCCCATAACAGAGGAGGGGTCGGTATAACATTAGCCGGGAAAAGGGATTGGTCATCATACACTGTTAAATTTGGCGTTAACGCCTTTTGACACTGAACGGAATTACTGGGCGGGAAAGCATATTTTAACGGGGTCAATCATATACAGACAAATCTAGACAAAGATAAATACAACCAGGCAAACACTCTATTCAACAGCTTAGCTCTGGAACTCTCTCCCTGAATCCATCTTTCCCTCATCCTATGACTTAAATTGTTTCAAACTCTGTGTGTCCAGACAGTTTGGTCAAACATTCCTTGATTTTGGCCCTGTCACTCTCTCAACTCTGGGGGAGGCACTCGTCACAGGCAGTTTTGCCTTTTGTCTCCCTCATCCACGTAGGACAAACAAAAAGTAGAAGGCAGACTAATATAGATCCCGAGTCAAACCCGATATATCAAAACAAAATATATCTCAACTAACTTAAAGGCATGGAGATAGACTATGGTTGAACGGACCTGACGAATGAAGACTTGAGAGGATGGAAACACTGATGAATGGCAGGGCAAGGGGAAGGTTGTGAGAGGATTTGTGAGGATAAGCAGGGGTGGTGTTTGGAAGGGGGGAAGGAAGGAGTGAGAAGGGAGAGAACTAGAGGCGTGAGTAGAAGTGAGTTAGAAGTAGTGTGTTGTGAATTAATTAAGTCAAGCGGATTAAAATTATCACTTTTATAATTTTTCTGAACCTGTAAACTAGAGAAACAAAGGTAAAGAAGGAGAAAGAGAAGGAAATTCTATGTGAGAGAATAACTATAATGTAAATATATGAAATATTGAAAGATAATTTTGAGAAAGCAGATGTGAAGCGACGATCATAATTGATAAGGTCTAAATGAAAAGAAAAGGAAGAATGTGCCACAGGGAACTTGAAGAAAACAAAATATGAAAACAGATATGTTCGGCAGATTGATAGTGGGTGAGGAAAGAAAGAGTAAGTGAAATTGTGTATGTGTGTGCGTGTGTCTGAGAGAGAGAGAGAGAGAGAGAGAGAGAGAGAGAGAGAGAGAGAGAGAGAGAAAGATAAAGAGAATGAGGGGGGGTGGGGGGTTATGATGGGAGTTAAAAATAAAATATTAAGTCGTTGATGAGTGTGGGGGTGATAGGGAAGGACTGACCACAACACCTGTATTACAGATTATTACACAGATTGATTACCTTGATTGTGATTACTTTTTTTTTTTTCTCTCTCTCTCTCTCTCATTAGCTATCTCAACTAGAATGAAGTCCTGACCACGTCGCTGGGATCGTAAGGTCTGTGTGGTCAGTGTATACAGTATATGTAAATATATGTAAATCTCTCTCTCTCTTTTTCCACTAAGTGAAGAAATGTGTTCACGTGGCCTCAGTTTGCCAACAACACACACTCCACTTAAAGCATCTCCAACCATTGAATGAATTAACCACGTGCCGGTATTAATTGGTGTGACTGAACACGTGGATGGAGTCAATAATGTATTATTCATATATAAATTAGAAAAATAAATAGGGTTATGAAGTTAGCATTATCTTCATAATGTAGTATAGTTATTAAGTAAATTTCATTATTTTTCTGCCGTACTCGCTGTTGATAATAAATTCAAATCATTCAGCGTAAACTTTATTTCTCTTCTTTCAAACTGTCAATCAATCAATCTCAGTCATTCTATGCTTGTTAATTGAATTATGTTTGCTTGGAAGAGAGGTAATGATGTCACGGGAGTTAAGCAGTTAGTATGTGTACAGGGCTAAATGTTTCCATTATAGGAACAGATACAGTACTGTATATACCCAGCTGTTAACTAAGTCCAATTGGTATTGGCCAAGTTACCTTTATCGTCAGTTTATTTGGCTCAGGCCGTATTGGTTCGTGAACATTATAGACTGATCAGTCATATTTGATTGACAATTTTGATTTATGGCCGCTTCGATGTATGGCTATTATTATTTGCAGTCTTATTGGGAAATTACTAATTGGGTCCTTGGCATGTAAAGGCAAAGCCGAGCAGTTTAATTTATTTATTCGGTTTTGTACGTGTGACTGATTTGGTCTACGCCCAATATTGGCCAAGTGATAAACTTTGAATGATTCTATTGATTTGTGACTGTTTTTGTCTGCAGCCGTTACTGTACGTGGTTGATTCAGTCCGTGGCCTATATGAGTAGAGTTGAGCAGACAAATTCATGGTGCTCGGTATTGGTCAAGTAACTCCTCTGGTGCGCGGCCATTTTGGTTCGTGATCGATTTGGTCTTCAGCTGATATGGATTGGGGATAAACACACGATGCAACGTTTTGTCCATTTTTGTTCCCGAGTGTTTTGGTCTGGTCTGCGGCCGTTTTTAACCAAGTAGTCAGAGTGATGGAAGTCGTCATTGGTATATCACTCTACTTAATAACCTTTTAATTCTCTCTCTCTCTCTCTCTCTCTCTCTCTCTCTCTCTCTCTCTCTCTCTCTCTCTCTCTCTCTCTCTCTCATTAAACACTTTCATGAATAATGTGATTAATTACTAATCAGCAGCGCAGACTAATCCGTCTGAATCCTATATATCCAAATTCATAAAAATATGTGGGCGAGAGATATGGGAGCCGTTCGATGAATTCTTAATCGATGAAGCAGGTTTCCGATGGCGTCTTGAATTTCAAGTTGTCGAGTTACGGGTTAGCCCCATTCGGTTTGAGATTTGAAGACATTCACCTCATTAGTTTGACGATTTTCAGACCATTTAGATATTAATTTTGTTTCCTGGCAAGCGATAGCGAACATGCAATTTAGGAGGAACTGGTATTCGGGCAAGTATTTTTTTCTACCGAAAAATGCATACAATCATTTTGAACGGTGATCTTTGGAGTATTGTATAAGCTTGATGAATTGCTTGGGATGAAACTAAAAGCAACAAATATATACATAAATACAAAATTATGGCATATTTATACGAACGAGATATCCCATAGCTGTTTCACAATTCTGATCGAATAGCTTCAGAAATAAATGTTACGAAAGCATTTTCATCGTACAACAATCTAGCTTCTGCTTACAGACCAATGTCAAAATAAAATGCTCTATAAATCTAAAACATATCTACTTGTTTAAATCCGTCTTTAGGGGGAGATTTTATTTAATTGTCTATGTATATATTTATATGTTAATTATTATTTTGAAAGCATCCCACTACCCACATCTAGCTTACAAATTATCCCCCTGGATCCTCTTTCAAGATTGAATTATTCGGTAGAACAATGACCGACCGAAGGCCTGTTCTTTCTTAATTGCAGATTTGCTATTGTTTGTCAGTAAAAATAACGACACCTGGATGACTCAGCATTGCCAAACTAAAGGGGCGAATGTCTTAAGATCTCAAAACTAGTGGGGCTAAGCATGAGAGAGAAAAAGGTTGAGACCCCACACACCTCCATTAAAGTGTGAAGATGTTACTGTAAAAGCTAACAAGTTAACAAATGAAACATTCAGGTGGAATTAAGGGTGCAATATAACTGGATCACTGGACTGCATAATATTATTACTGAAAGCATAGTTTGTATATAAAGTTATTTCGATGGTTGGATGTATATGTATAATTATACCATTTCAATAATATAATAAACTTGTCACTATATTCGGGCTCCCATACACGATTATACTTGGTTTGAAAAGATCGTCTTGGTGTCTTCTAACTCCCACAATCCTTCTGAAGTTGTATAATAATCGATCAATAACAACCATATTGGAATGAAGAGCATCATAGTGTACTGAAAGGATTTTGTTGCAGTGGGTGAATGCATAAATATTTGAATGAAACCAAGTAACTGAGAAAAACATTGATAGATTAATTGAGAGTGAGCTAGTAAGCGATATATTAAAAGCATAAGGGAATTGCATAGATGCACAGATTACACAGACTTTGCAGTCCCTACTAGGCAGTTCGCCCTTAGATCTATACAAGTTGATATTGGGGTTGAAGACAAGGACAGTAAAGAGGAAGGCTCTCTGCCACCCACCAATCCCTCTGACGTTGGGTTCTGCAAAACACATAGTTAGAAAAAAGACACATACACATATACAACTATCATTGACGTGAGTGTGTATAACAAAATATTACAGTAATCATGCCGTGGGTGAACGTAAGGCTGAAAAGGCTAACTGAAGTAACAAATATTAATATAGATAAATTATATCAAAAGATTAAATAATGTTGTGAATGCAATATAACAGTCAGGAACTTACTATGATTGATTAATTGTAAGTCCCTTGCAGCCCCACCTGGCTTAAGATCTCTCACTGTCTCAAGCAACCAGTCCCCGAGTCCCCTCTCCATTATCTCCACTTTCATCGTCTCCCATACGTTATTGTTTCTGAACCTCCTTTTCCCTCATGTTAGCACCATTAGCTGTTTGGTTGTAAGGGGTCACCCAATATCTTGGCGATTATAAGACGTTTCGACCCATAAATTTGCAAAATGTATACCTTCCGTGCCATTTCGGTGTCTTTTTTGTTCTAGCAAATTATAGCAAGCCTGTAATTTAGGAGGAACCGGCCTTCGACTGGAACATTTTTCTACCAAAATTGTACAAATCTATCTTGAAAGGGAGTCGTTGGGTGTATTTGTTTGAAAGCCTGATGGAAGTCTAGGGAAGAAAGTAAGCAAAATAAATGACTAAACACATATTAATAAAACAACAAACAAATCTCCCGTTAAGATCTCACACTGCCTCAAGCATACATGCCCCACGTCTACTCTTCATTATCTCCATTTATCTCTCTTCCTCTCCTCTTCTACCACACTGTTTATTGTATTATTATATAGGGTATTACAAGACACAACTATTATGATTTGAGTTGTCATGTTTTAAGGGGACGTTACTATATTTCGGTAATAATTGTTGTATTCTTCCCGGTACATACTCTACATGTGTTTCAGTTTGTTCCCTAGACCTCTATCAAGCTTATAAACAAAACATTCCCAACATCCCTCTTCGTGATAAATGTGTACGTTATTCAGTAGTAAAATGTTCCGGCCCGAAGGCTAATTCCTCTTAAATTACCGGCCCGCTATCGCTCGCCAGAAATATATCGACACCTAAATGGCACAAAAGGTTATAATATTGACAAATAAATGGCCGAAAGTTTTAACATTTGAAATGTAATGGGGCTAAACATGTAGGAGAAGGGGGCCGAGAAAAACGAAATACCTCCCTTTAATCCTTCCCGCCCGGTTGTCATTTTAAAAGGACACCGCGGCAGATGGGCAGGAACCCGGGTGTCCTTATATAGTCCGTAAGCATGAAAGCCTATTCAGCTTGTTTTGAAAGCCGCGCATCCGACGTATGTAAACAAAGCCTGTCGGAGGCGACGCACGCACCTTTGGCAGCAAGCAGACGTCAGAGCTTTGTTGTCGTGTGGTCTGCAAAGACAGATTCAGTCTTGAAAAGTGTGTCACATTGCTAAAATCACAGAAAAATGCGCTCCACTGACATCGTCATCACAACTGAACCAGTTGACTTAGAGAGCTCTACTCAACGCCAGTCTACAAATTGGAAACCATAGTACGTTTAGAAATGCGTTGGTATTTTCTAGCAGTTAAAATAACAAAGATACGGTGGCCTAGGCATAGACGTATTTCGGCCAGATCGCCCGGGTCTCAACAACGTCCTTAGGATAGCGCCCCCGGGCCAGAAGGGACAACTAGCCATACTGCAGTTACAGCTATCTGTATTTTCTCAATACAACAGTAATGGACTAGCTCTCTGATCTCGCAAGGCAAAGAAATACACCAAAACAGACTCGTTAGCCTTAAATATAAGTTAATTGAAATTATTAAAGATAGGTGCATAAGTGTGTAAGAGAGAGAGAGAGAGAGAGAGAGAGAGAGAGAGAGAAATTCTATTAAAAAGAGTGGTTCTCGGAAGAGGGCTTAAGGTCGGGTAAGAAGAGGCTATGATAAAAGACAGGAGAGAAGGCGTAGGAGAGAGTGAAGAGAGGGGTGGGAGAGAGTATTAATGGAACGGAGGAAACAATAACAAAGACAAAATATAATAAATATAAATTAAGTAAACGCAAAATATATAAATTCCTATATGAAAAAGGGTTGGTGGGTCGGTAAGCAGCTAGGCCTATAGAGGTATAGAGCATTATAAAGAGAAATAGGAGTATACAAAGAAGAAAGGCTGAATTTCAATAAGAAAACAACGCAACAAAAGTTGTCAATCTCCACTAATTCATCCTTTCCTAACAGCTTGGTAGAATAATATTGCATTAACGTAATTGTATTGATGTTTTGATATTATTCCCATGAATTCAAGTCCTCCTTTGCATACGGAAAAATCTTACATTTTTCCTTTTATTTTTCCTGTTCCTAATTTAGCCTTATTTTTTGTTTAATCATCCACTTACAGTTGGTCTAAAGTGCTTACACTCTGCTATCTGCATCCTGGTGTTTTATCTACCAAACATTTACTCAACCGTCTCCATGGGTACTTTACCCCCGCACAGCTACTTGCTCTGTATAGGGACACAGTGCGCCCATGTATCGAGTATTGTTCGCATGTGTGGGGAGGTTCTACCCATACCGCACTTCTTGAAAGAGTAGAGTCAAAATCATTTCGCCTCATCAACAAACTTCCTCCTACTAGTTCCCTACATTCTACAGTATTTTTACATGCCGCAATGTTGCACCTCTTTCCATCTTCTATAGCTACTACAACAATCAGTGTTCTTCCAAACTCTCTCTTTGTGGCGAATGTGAGGCACCCGCCTTTCAACACACTCCCATTCTTATTCTGTCCAGCTCTACAACCCTTATGGTTAATATTTATATTATTTCCATTTACATAATTGTAACACTCTTCAAGTTTTGTAAGGCATAATCTTCCCTGGTACACATAAGTATTTTCATATTATTTTACAAAATCCTGTCTATCTTCAAACTTTCTTCATCCAAAGTGTTTTGCTTCTCAAACTTAACCAACTTAATGTGTTATGGTTTACATCTCTTTATAGAGTGTGTTATATATTACATTTCAATATATCAGTACTAGTGTTTTAAGATATACTGCATCATCTATATATTTCATGTCTTCTACTTTCCCATTTGTCGGGAATTTAGATAAAGAGGTTAAATTGCATATCACTGGTACATGAAATATCCCAACAAATAGTTATAATATAATTACCAACGACGTAGACGATGGGTGTAATCCCGTCCCCCACACACGGCTAATTCAATTGCATGACATGTAGGAATGTTCACATAATACAATATCGATACAATGAACTTAGCTTAGAGGACTGGTGATGTAGGACTGTTGTTATAGATTAATATTTGTAGCACATGGTGAACTGTGGGTTGAGTCAGAGCCGGTGGGAAGATGTTGGCTGTATGGTGTTGATTGAGAGACTAAAGGGCCGGCGTCCGATCGCTTCGCGAAATTACATATGGCTGCCGGCTCATAATAATTATAACCCATAACTTGGTTTCATGATACATCTGGAGCTGATGTAGATATTTATACATTACAGTTAATATTTAACCTATACTTAA
Source organism: Paralithodes platypus (assembly GCA_032716605.1). Classification (NCBI taxonomy): domain Eukaryota; kingdom Metazoa; phylum Arthropoda; class Malacostraca; order Decapoda; family Lithodidae; genus Paralithodes; species Paralithodes platypus. The sequence goes on from CM064578.1 coordinate 54,527,549, forward strand.
GAATAAACTACAATACACAAAGAACCAGCCGAAATAGTACATGCGATACGATACCTCCAAATTCAAATGTCCTATTGGACCTAAAACTGTCGGGATCATTACCCTATTCCCGACATATTGCCCACCACCAAAAATGATATACAGGAGCTATATACAGAGAACAAAAAAAGGACATCGAAGAGTCAAAGATCACCTTGTTTGATCTTTGATCTCCAAAGATCCACGGAACTCATAGCCGCCCTCCTTTTGGAACGAGCGCCACCTGAAGCCTGAGGAGGATCATCCTTCTCATCATCAGCTGCCCCACCTTGAGGAGCACTGTCACCAGCACTCTCCCGCGGAGAGGTATCAGTAGAGATGCCAGGATCATCAGGCATGTGACGTCTACCAGCGTGGGCAGAATCGCCTCTCGTTAGCCACTAGCGCCCGCCAGGGACATCGAAATGGGCTACAGTTATCAGAGAATATTGTTCTTTCTTTCCTTGTAATCGCATTGTCACAGACAGTCCAGTGGTGGTCTTTGTTTTCGTCTGTGACAACGGGTTGTATTTTATATCAATAGTAGTGATGATAGTACAAGCATGGGAATGAGAGAGACTTTCAGAGCGAGATGGTAGTGAGTGTCTGTAGGTGCGGGTGCTGTGTCACGTGACACCTGCTGTCTTATGACGTCTCGGCTCGTGATTGGCCGACCATCGTGCCTTTGTGGGCTCCTGTGTAACTTGCCTCCTACATGAGGGTCCCCAGGAGCTGTCCTCGTCAGGACAGGCTAGGCGCGTGTGCTTCTAACATCCCTTTGCATACTCTCTCCCGATCACCCCCTTTACCACTGTCTCTCTCTCTGACCTTCTTCTTTTCCATTGCTTCTCGTCTTTATTCAATTACTTATCCCCTTGGGTTCTGCATACGGTTTCCATAGCCGGCCCATTGTATTGTATGCGCCGTCCTCAGAGATATTTACATGTACTTAGAATAGGTTTGAGGGTTCTTAGTTAGTAGAGGTTGGGAACTTAGTGTGTCTCCATTATTGATTTAGTATTTCAGCTCTTTTATTTAATGCTAGACTGGGATAAGGTAACTGTAGTCGTTGTCTCCGATGTGTATTCGGTTTGCTTTTACCTACACGACTTCGACCGGTCCTGCGGTAGCCTGTGTTGTCTTTTCGCTTGCGTACTTTGCGAGTGCAGCATTGTGTTCACTGAGGATTTTGGCCTGTTCCAGTTCCACACTTTGCTGCCTCTTTGCTTGTCTTTAGAGGGTCACCAGGGTAGAACCAGATACTTGTGATCTGGATCTATCAAGAGAGCACCCTAGTCAATTAACTCCTTGCGACATATATGACGCAATCGCGTCATATGGAACTTATGACCAAAAACTCAAATGACGCGATCGCGTCATATGGACTTATCTACATGCCTCTCCAATTAGTCCATATGACGCACTAGCGTCATATAGAGCTCAGTAAGTCCGGTAAGTTAGATGAAGATCTGTCGGTTGGTGGCAACCCCAGGTTCCTCCGACAATTCTAACGGCCAGCAGTGTGGTTTTGACAGTTGTGTGGTGCAGTGGCAATGATACCGGGCACCCGCCTCCTTGGACTTACTGGAACATAATAGAACATAATTACCTAGAGTATTCCAGCTAGACATTATTCATCGAGTAGACACTTATTAGTATTTAATATAAGCTCTTTGATATGTACGCATTATTATTCACAGCATTTATTAGTCTAGGTTGTTGTTGAGTTGCACAACCATAGCAGACTGTTTTGTTGATGAGGAAGTACTTCTTTTAGTGTCGAGCATTGCTACCGTTGCGCATTTATAGTATTCTCGTGTCAGTTAACATTATATGTCCTATCTTTTAGTGTATTCACTTTACACGTGTGGTGTCCTGCCTCCTGCCTTTATATAGTTTAAGATACGAGCATCTTATGAGCATCAGACTTTCTTCAGGAGTTTCCAGGTCTATGCTGTAGCACTATACTTCACTTTCTTTCAGATAGTAGTGAAGAGTTTATTGTTGTTTAGAATAACTATATTGAAGCATCTTTTTATTGTATTAAATCTTGCAGTGATTTAATTGATCTTTCCATAGATTCCTTTTTATGCATTTTAACGTAACTTGCATCTTGTTTGTTATCAGGCTATACCAGTGTAGGTTAGCCTGAAGTAGAGTACATTTATGCCCAGTTAAGGATACCCTGTTATCGCAGATTAACTCTGGAGGGTATAGGTGTTTTTGTTCGCCGGCATATAAGTTTGAGGGTTTGGATCTAGCGTACCGTTGATGCATAGTGCCCTATTACTAGTCCAATCATTAAGTGCCCTTGTTTTATTCGTAGCCCCGGTCGTAACAGGCAGTTCTACATCCTGCTCCAAGGGATATAACCTTACGACTGGGTGAGTAGTAACCCCAGTCGAAGTTTGTATTCTAGCAACCCTTATAAGACCATCAATGCCCTGGAACAAATCGACAATCCTCCCAAGCTTCCAAAATAACCTATGACGCTCATCATGAATCAGTACGATATCCCCGATACGAGGCCATCGTTGATTCGTCCCTTTGATCTTATTAGAGTGATGCTCGCGAAGAGACAGCAAATATTCTTGGGTCCACCATTTCCATAGATCGTCCGACACCTTGTTCACATACTGGAAGCAACGACGTGTGGCATCAGCATTGCCGAACGTAGGGTCATGCAGATCTTCATCAGTTACTGACGATCTAGGAAAGGTATTAAGTGTTCGTCCACGTGTTAGCATAGAAGGCGAAATGGGTAAGAGGTCTTCAACATCTGCCGAGGTATAGGTCAAGGGCCTGTCGTTGACTGACATCTCATTCTCTATTAAGATGATTTGCAACTCCCGTCTGGTCACCAGTGCCCTTCCTAATACCTTCTTCATGGCAGAGTTGACGATACCGATTGTTCTCTCCCAAATCGCCCCGAACCATGGTGCACGTGCTGGTATAAATTTCCACTGACAACCCTTTCCAGTAAGGGTAGCCACAACTTGCGGGTCATCCATTAAACTCTGGAGATATTTAGAGGCCCCGACAAAACAAGTCACATTCTCGCTCATAATAATTTGAGGGAAACCATTGCGGCCTGCAAAGCGTCTTAGAGTATGCAAAAACCCCTCACTGGATAGGTCGTCAATCAATTCAATATGAATCGCTCTGGTTACCGCACATGTGAATAGAACGGCATATACCTTTATGATATTACCGGGCGATACTCTAACTTGAATCGCTCTGGTGTAGTCTACCCCGGTTACCTGAAATAGTTCAGTCCTTTGTGCCCTGAACTCAGGTAAGGGAGGTAGATCTACTGGGGAGTAAGGCTTACCCTGTAATCTTTTACAGATAGTACAGCTATTGTGGATCCCTTTAATTGCTTGTCGCATCTTAGGGATCCACCAACGTTGTCGCATATACGCCAGAACATAATTTACGCCAAAATGTAGGCAGGTCCTAGCTATGGCATTGGCGAATCAACAGTTTGGTAATCAAATGAGAGGAGCTAAGGAGGACAGGATATTTCGCAGAATCAATAATGTCCGCCTTTTGTATCCTGCTTCTACACTTAATTATGCCTCCTTCCATATATAATCCTAGCTGCCTCATTAAGTTAGAGGGTTTGGCCTTTGACTCTTTGCTCAGGATTTGATGTTCAGTAGGATAAGACTCCCTTTGTACTAAACATATTAGTTTCGCTTCTGCTGATCTCAATTCATGGAGTCTGATATGCTTCGAATCTCACTAAGGAAAGACCCGTGAGCCCGACTTCTCATGTTGTTAATGAAACGGTATATCCATGCAAATACCCGTATTACTTGATCATAGCTGCCGTAACGTTCCCACTCTACCAACTTGTTATCCTGATGTGTAGTACTCACAGTCGAAGTACTTAACACATCATCTTGGGGCCGACTTGAAGGATCAGATATGCATTCCCTGAAATCCTGAGGCCATTCAGTTGGAGATATAAGCCATGGAGGTCCATGCCACCAAATAGAGGACGACATAAACTGTTGCGCCGAGATCCCCCGGGAAATTATGTCACTGGGGTTATCCTTGGTGCTCACATAGCGAAATTTAGCTGTAGGAACTAAGTTATGTATCTCATCAGTGCGATTAGAAACATAAACAGGTAACACTTTCTGGCTGTGTACCCATGAAAGCACTATTTGACCGTCGCTCCAGACATAGACGTTATTAATCTGTTGTATGTCTGCATAAGCATCCAGTGTAAACTTTATTAGACGAGCAGACAGAAGCAATGCAGTAAGTTCTAATTTAGGAACTGTAATCTTCTTTATAGGGGCTACTTTGGCCGTCGCTATAGCCAGTCTCGCTTCACTACCATTGCATATCTATATGGCAGTACCGTACGCACTATTACTAGCATCAGAAAAGGCATGTAGATCCCCCTGTTGACCACTGATAACCTGACGATTAAGTTGGATCTTGCAACATGTGGAAAGGTCCGACCGAATCAACCGCCAAGTATCTTGTAACTCAGTCGGGAGGGGCGTGTCCCAATCTAGTTTTAGCCGCCACAGTTGCTGTAAAAACATACGAGCACAGATAGTTACAGGCAGCAAAAAACTTAGGAGATCAAACAACCTCGCTGACAAGCTTAAGCAGTTTCGCTTGGTCATAAGCTCACTGCCGCATGGAGTGTGACAGAAGGATATACAATCTGTGGTAGTGTCCCATTTGTGGCCTAAAAACTTCACCTCACTATTCTCAGTAGCTACACCGTCAGAAGTAAATTGACCTTTCAAAAGATCACTATTAGTGGCCCATTATCTCAAGTATAGATGAGCCTTGGCAAATATATCGCGGATCTCCCAGCATCTTTCGAGCAATAAATCTTCATCGTCTCCAGTGCCTTGAAGATTGTCCACATAGATCCCCTGCTTGATCTCATTCTTGAAGTCAGGATCTAGTCCGGCCTCCTCAAGATGTCGCAAGATAGTAGCGTTGAGAAGGAACTGGGAACAGGTCGCCCCGAATAAGACGACTCGGAACCTGTAGACCAGATACTCTGAATCTAGATCCATTGGGTCCCGTGGCCATAAAAATCTTGTCGAGTCCCTGTCTGCACGATGGAGTTGAAGCATCAGGAAGGCCTTCTCAATATCGGCGACCCATGCAAACCTATGACATCCGAAGCGCAACATAATTTGCGCGAGATCAGAGACCAGGGACGGACCCGTGTAGAGACAATCATTCAGGCTATAGGAGCGATCACTGGATATAGCAGAGCAGTCATACACAATACGAACAGGAGTGGTGGAACTGTCCTTTTTAATCCCATGGTGAGCAAGGTAATGGATGCTATCCCCATACTCACTGAGATCTACTGTCTCCACAAATCCACGTTGTACCTGCTCGTTTAAAACTGCCGCTGAAGTCTCGCAATAATTTGGATCATTGACAAACTGCTTCTGAAGGCCACGTAACCTACCAAGTGCTAGATGGAAATTAGTAGGTAATTTACTCCTGTTATCATTCCAAGGGAGCCTTACCACATACTGACCCCAGCCAGAATCATACGTTACAGTCTCTTCATACGAGCTTAACGGTAGCTTGGACTCACGATCAAGTTTATGTGGGTCAATTCCAATATTGTCCAAGTCTCATAGCTTATCTATATCAGTACATGTATTATCAGGCACATTTGGCCTAATATATTTATATATGGGGCTTACTGCTACCTTGCGGACCGTAACCACTTCCACCTGTGTGTCTTGAGAGGAAGTGGCATACCCTTGGATCGTGGGGAGCATTATTAGCTTATTTACCCGCCGATATCCAGGGTGAACCAGGTCGTAGTAATAATCAGCTCCGACCAGTAGCATAATACCATTGTTAGCAGAGAGTTGATCATCAGCCAGTTTATAACCCTTGCTTCTGAGATATTTCAAATGTGGTTGAATCTCTGATGCTATATAGAAACTGGGTAGTGTGTCGACCACAACAGCCTTGATGGGACATACCTTTCTTTTATAAACATAGGAAATCTCCTCTATATCATAGTCACTGGAATCTACTTCACCAGTGAAACCATGGAGACGCAAATTCTTTTGACCCTTGCTGGTACACTTGAGCTGGGGTAATGATGACCGCAGAACGAATGACCTCTGTGAGCACTGGTCAAGTAAGGTGCGCATCATTATAGTATTATTATTACTCCCCACTACTGGCAGCATCATAGTAGGAGGCAATTGACATTCTCGAGAAGAAATGGACATGGCAGATACTTTATCACCCTCACTCTTACCTTTCTCATGTGACTCTTTGGGGGTTCTCCCTTTTTCTTTGCCGTCGTGCCGATCAGACTGGGTGTAAAGGGAAATCCAATGTTTCCCCTTGCAATACTTACAAGGTTTGATGTAGGAATTGGTGCAAGTACTGTTGAAGTGGTCTCTTGCCAGACAGCTGGTACATAACTAAACCCTCTCGCATCCAGCAACTTAATTATCTAACTTATGGTAAGACCTTCTCTAATTTGCCATGAAATATCAGGCTGGGCAAGTTTTCGAAGCCTTGTGTTTTTCTGTATTTTCATCCACCAGAATGCTGTTTATTGTGATGTATCATATGTCAATAGAAAGAGGAATATTTATAGTACATGATAAAACAAAACAAAATGTAAATAAATCGAAATATGAAAGTGTAAATGAGTCCGGAATACAATTAATTCCCATGCAATTGTCTTCACACCGTCCTAGCTCTAAATTGTGAGTGATGACCATATATTTGTTTTGCTCAAATAATAGTATTTTTTCTCCTCTTTCCAAATCTGAAAACAGAAATTGTTTATCTTCAATAGTTCTCAAGCAGTGACCGATTTTTTTTTTTTTTTGATTGATATGGTTTATAACATTTTCGATTTATTTCGTTGCTACGAAGTGTATGGTTTTAAATTTAGGCTGTTTGAATACGGCAAATAATGCTGATGAGTATAAAACAAACTAGAAGTTCCTAGGACAAATACTTTTTGCACTATGAATATTTGAAATGAAGAGCGAAAATGCGAATATTTATGCTTCACCCATCTCTGTTCCGGCGATGCTAGCCGGGTTCCGAGCTGTTCCCCACCTCGTGGTTACGTTATTTGCTCGGATACGTATATAACTGTATATATCACCAGAATCGAAAAATTGTGCTCTTTCCAATGGTGAAAAAATAATAATATAGCGTAATTGGTTCGCGAGCTATGCGCAATTGTTTCCATGCAGTGACCGAAAAAAAAAAAAAAATAGATATGGTTTATAACATTTTCGATTTATTTCGTTGCTACGAAGTGTATGGTTTTAAATTTAGACTGTATGAATACGGCAAATAATGCTGATGAGTATAAAACAAACTAGAAGTTCCTAGGACAAATACTTTTTGCGCTATGAATATTTGAAATGAAGAGCCAAAATGCGAATATTTACTCTTCACCCGTCTCTTTTCCGCCAATGCTAGCCGGGTTCCGAGCAGTTCCCCACCTCGGCATTGGTTTATATGCTCGGATATGTATATAACTTTATATCACCGTCATCGGAAAATTATGCTCTTTCTAATGGTGAAAACAAAAATAATATAGCGTTATTGGTTCGTGAGCTATGCGCAATTGTTTCCATGCATTGTTATTGTTATGTAAATATATGAGAATGTTTATACAGTTGTATATCTTTGCCACAATGTACAACATTTATATAAATATAATATATATATATATATATATATATATATATATATATATATATATATATATATATATATATATACATATAACAAAAATGAAATAAAACTATAAATATAATGAAATAAATCAAATCAAATAAATAAATATATAAATAAAATAAAAATTTAATAATAATATAAATACTCGATTATGGGCCTTGGGCTTGCTCGGGACCTTGGGGCTGATCCGCTAGACAGCCTGGGGAACAGGAATAATAAAGAAACAAATATATATATATATACCGGGTATATATATATATATATATATATATATATATATATATATATATATATATATATATATATACTGTATATATAAATAAAATAAATAAAGTAAATAAAATAAAAAAATATAATAATAATATAAATACTCGATTATGGGCCTTGGGCTTGCTCGGGACCTTGGGGCTGATCCGCTAGACAGCCTGGGGAACAGGAATAATAAAGAAACAAATATATATATATATACCGGGTATATATATATATATATATATATATATATATATATATATATATATATATATATATTATACTGTATATATAAATAAAATAAATAAAATAAATAAAATAAAAAATATAATAATAATATAAATACTCGATTATGGGCCTTGGGGTTGCACAGGACCTTGGGGCTGATCCGCTAGACACCCTGGGGAACAGGAATAAAACAACAAATTATATATATATATATATATATATACCGGGTATATATATATACAATATAATATATATATATAAATATATATATATATATATATATATATATATATATATATATATATTATATATATATATACTCTATATATAAATAAAATAAATAAAATAAATAAAATAAAAAATATAATAATAATATAAATACTCGATTATGGGCCTTGGGCTTGCTCAGGACCTTGGGGCTGATCTGCTAAACACCCTGGAGAACAGGAATAACAAAACAAATATATACGGTATATATATATAAAGTAAATAAAATAAACATAAATAAAATGAAATAAATAAAATAAAATAAATAAAAACTAATAAATCAAATATATAAATATTTAAATAAAATACAAAATATAATAATAATATAAATACTCGATTATGGGCCTTGGGCTTGCTCGGGACCTTGGGGCTGTTATATACTGTATATAGGCTATATATAATATATATATATAATTATAATAATATACTGTAATATAACTAAAATTCCATAGAGTACTTACCATACTTCCTGTAAGCATTCCTGTGACATCTTCGTGATTATAATGTATTTATTTTGTAGGCAGTATTTATTGAGAAATATATTTGTCTTTCAAGCAAAAAATAGTGTAAAGTCATCAATGATACCTAGACAAAACTGCATCAATACTCAAGGGGTTAACCAAGATTCACTCCCCTCAGTCACCAAAAGTCACAAGTAACATCGTATATACATAATTATATAGTTCGAATTATTCACTAAACACTTTCACTGGGTAGATGAAATAATCCATAATTGCCTGCCTATAGCTAGGCATGGTGGGCCAGAGGGAGGGAGCCCAGAATTTAAAGGGCCGGGACCCTGCCTCACAGTCTGGGGGCCGGGAAACTACTGACTTGACAGAGGCCCGCGCTCCTCAGAGAGGGACGCTATGGGGTTGCTAGATATTTCCTTTTGTAACTTACTGATGCCTAACTTACCAGTCCAAATTGAGTCAAAATCGAGTCATAAACTTATTTTTGGCGAATTTTTCTAACTTACAGGTGGCATTATGACGCGATTGCGTCATACGAGCACTCTTGGAGGGGTGGCGTTATGACGCGATCGCGTCCTATAGATACGGGAGGGTTAAGCTATTTAGCCTTGCCAATTTTCTGTGTAGCCTTAGGATACTTATGACACTGGTACCACAGATGACCGTGGACACTGCACAACTTGCAACCGAAATGATATTGGACTTTCCTATTTAGGAGAAGTCTGTACCGGGAAAGCTGCAGTAGATGGCGACATCTCCACTTGTCGGTAGTGTCCAGTACTCTCCATATTGAAGACTTCAGTCTGGTACATTGTGTGAAGAAGTATGTGTCAAAAATCTGCCACATGTACTATTGTGGACATAAGTCCTGCTACACTTACCCTTCCCCACTCTGCTACCCTCTCTCCGCCCTCCTTTCCTCTTTCTTTCCTGTTTCACGTCTATAAGCCCCTCCCCTTGGATTGTTTCCACTACCATGACCATAACCAGGGCCCTGACTATAGCCACATAATGATAAATATCACGATAACCTCTCTCTCCTTCCGTTCTCTCATTTATCCCTCTATCATCGAATCTATAGTGTATATCTTATGCATGCTTTCCAATTCCTCCTAAAATGGAATAACATATCGTTAAAATAGCAATAGCTTACATAGTTCAAGTTCAGATTTGCCGTTTTAAATAAACGTAGCACAATATATAGTTTTATGATCCATGCGCATATGGGAGTATATTAATCATATAATATTATCTACTGTAAGTCAGATACAATTCAGACTTGAATATACTTTTGCTTTCTCATTTTGTAATTCTGTTTTGATTAATTAAGCAGATATATATACAGTATATATATATATATACATATATATATATATATATATATATATATATATATATATATATATATATATATATATATATATATATATATATAAGCATTTGGAGTTAACATGTATTTCACTGTTGAAGTTTATATTCAGTACTATTATTATATTACCTCCACCAACCTACTTTACTAAAAGAGATCATTGACCCACACATATAATGGGTTCCTTGATTCAATGCATTGCATATTAGTGTTTTTAAGTATATGGTTATAGGCTAGGTGTGTTGACCTATTCTCAATAATCGGCTGTCAACCCGCCTCCCCCTTCACTACGTACGCTCACACTAATCTATTAATATTTTGTAACTAGTCAACTCAAACAAACGGCCACACACATTAGTGTGACATTACATTACACATGCTTGCATGATATGATCATACTTGAGGAGATGTGACGTCTTTCAACTGCCTCAGTGAGCGCTGCTATCTCCGAGATTAACCCCTTCTGTACCAGGGTTGGGTCTAATTTTAATTTAGCTATATTTAGAAAATTTTATGCAATTAAGGAAACATTTGTGGTATTAAGAAGAGTTAATTTAGATGGTATAAAACCGTTTAACTGTTACACTTCCTTCTTTTACTGAATAATAATGTTTGTAAATAACTATACTCCATTCACTGGAGAGGTTGAAATTAAAGTGTTGGGGCAGGCCACCTGTAAGTGGTGAAGGGAGTGATACGGTTCTCGCTCCTTCCGAGTGGATAAATGGTTCTTCTTGTCCCTTCGATTAACATAAACAAATACATAAGTGCAGTTCAGTCAAGTACATAAGTGCAGTTCAGTCAAGTATAATATTGAATTGCATGTAATTACACCTAATTCATTTCGACTCTGTTTCATCATAACGTTGGGGCAAAATGCCAATTTGGCATGACATTTGGGTTTATTAAATATGGCAGTTGACAAGAATTATTAAGTCAAACATAAGGCGGTGGAAATGTGTACGACAAAACAGACTATATTTCCTTAAACACGACATATTTATAGAACTAAAATATACTGTATATATCTATATTAATCACGAGTGAAGTAGCTTAAGGGATGTCGTTGCGTAGCAGATGAATGTCAATATGATAGAGCAGAGGGCCTTGGTGAATCTTACCTAGACCATGAAAACATACTTTTTATTTACCCTTTCGGTTCCGGGAACATCTTATATATTTCACTATAGCTATGTTCAGACTATTATATATTGATAAGAAAGGGGCTGTTGTAGTTAAGGTATTATTTGCGATAGTCAGTAACATTTTAAATAGTAGACAACTTTTTTAGCTCAATACAATCGTCAAATATTTGCCAGAATTGGATGAAAAGAATATCACCGCTACTGAATGAGTTAATTAAACCTCATAAGTGTAGCGTTAATTGGACGAAGAGACTCATGCCCATACCATTTTAATAAACACCAACCATAGAGACTTATATACAAAATAAAAATAAAAAATAAGGGATAATGAAGTAGGACATAGCTGTAATGGTTAAGGAATCTTGTAAATAATGAACATGTGGGAATTCACCTAATGTAAATATGAATATTGCTGGCCCTCTATGACTTTAAATATTTAATGTCCAGTTAATTTAAAGGTGTTTCAACATAATTGATATTGGGCCTAACAGATCATATGATAAACCATTTAATTATTAGTTATAGTAATATTAATAATAAAATTAGGCTGTCCTCCAAAGAGATTAGAGTTACGGTGGAGTGGTAAAGGTATTGTTAAACACGCACTGGAAATGTTTTGGGTTTGATTATCGGCTTGTCCAACAATAGCAGTACTGGTTTTTGGTTTACCATGCAACACGTCTTTTAACCCCTTCACCACGATGACGTATTTTTCGTCATATTTTGGTTACTATTAGACAATGTTCTTTAGCTTATAATCTACTTATTGGACTCAAAGGGGTAAATACGATCTCAATAATCACTCTGAGTAACACAGGTCCTTCTTAAACTGCATAAACTCGTCTGATTATAGCCAGAATTGAAGGTAAGAAGACGTCATCGTGCTGAAGGGGTTAACTAAGAGCACTATTCACATAACATTATTTATAAACGGTGGTATATATTTGTAAACAGTTTTTTGTTCCTAAATATTGTTATATTGTTTGTAGCTACTAGCTGTATACACCATCAATTTGCTTAATATAATTCTCAATCCAATATTTCTCAAATTCATGCTATGAAAAGTAAAATTTAATGCAATGTTTGGTTACATATTATAAAATACCGGTACCCTAGTCTTTCTTCCACGTGAAATTAATAGATATAGATAGATAAATTATAAACACAATTGTCACGTGTTCGTATATAACTTATACGCGAAGAATGTCCATATAGGGAAGAATGTCCATATAGGGAAGAATGTCCATATAGGGAAGAATGTCCATATAGGGAAGAATGTCCATATAGGGAAGAATGTCCATATAGGGAAGAATGTCCATATAGGGAAGAATGTCCATATAGGGAAGAATGTCCATATAGGGAAGAACTCGGTGCTCGTGTATACCAGGAACACAAACCAAAACAGAAAAAAACCCTTCGCTCTGGGTTTTATTTACGGTACTTAACCAGCTACCTGCTTAATAAGAAAACAAAATATAGAACAAAATAAAGAGTTTTAGAGAGTCCTAAGCTGAAGTGTTTGTTGTTGTTTCACCATATACTAAATTCCCCGGCAGTTTGTTTCAAAATTGATAATTATAATATGATGCAGTGTAGGTATTGTTAATTTGAGTTATAGGTTATTCATTAACAAATTACGGACGTGCACTTCATTAAAACACATAATTGGAAGTAATGTATCAACAATTACAACAGCAACAATGTAACCTTGTGTCACCATTATAACTAATGGAATTGATGGCGTGAGAGAAACAATATGTGTGTGTGAAATGGTAGTAAATGAATGAATATAAAGATAAACCAGGTTCTACTTGTCAATTTATTGTCCTCATGTGTGTCTGTAACTATCATAATCATTCATTTGAGAGCTTGTTCTGCATCACTTAAGATACTTCACTCGTGATTAATATACTGTAGATATAGAACTATTTTTTCTATAGTTGAATAACTTCTAAACAAATTATAGTTTACATGAGAATATATTAACCGAATAAACCACTTTCATGTATCATGTTCTCGTGTTCCCAGTTGTTGACCATGTTGCCTCACACAGATTACATGGGATTTAAGTCTGGTGCCTTACTCGGCTTGATTCCTTTAGGATCGTTGATGCATTTGTGGTCTGGCTATAATTAGGCAATTATATTCTGATTAGGAAAGGTATATGGAAATCAGAAGGTTAATTAGGATAATCTTTACCCTTTTAATTCCCAACGATATTTATTACGTTGTATACAATTGTCTAGAAGGAGCCACAATAAATTGTCAGCATGCGTCATGAACCTCAAGGGGTAAATGGTGTCGCAAGGAAAACCAAAGAATATCCTCCTCCTGTCGGAGGCAATATTCAAACTTTAAACATTTTAGCTCTGTGTTCAACACTTAATACCTCTACCACACATACTGTATACACATGTAAATAGGTAGTGACGGCATTTCCTCCCTTGCTTGTGTTTACTGTATGATATCTACGTTATTTAGGCGTTATGTGATATTTTATAGGTCTTAAGGTTCGGATATCACTTATCACATTATCATTAGAATTACTAAGACTTATCTAGTTTAATGAATATATATGGAAAATACAAATAAGTATAATTAATTCAAATAATAATGTGATAATCAAGAGTGATATCCAAACGTTAAGAGCAATGAAGTATCACACGGAACATATAAATTACTAATACAATACCTTAAACACAATCAAGAGATGAAATGCCGTCGCTACCTATTGGTATGTGTAATAAGTGAAGCAGGGCCTGTGATTGGCTATAAGAAGCTTGGGCCAAATCAGTCAGTCTTCATATCTTGCTTACATTTTGGGTTCATCATTTATTTATCTCGCTTGTGTTTACTGTATGATGTATATTTTATTAATGTGTTTAATATGATATATCAAGGTTCTCAAGATTCGGATAACACTGTAGATTGTTAAGTAATCATTACAATTATTAACACGTGTCTAGTATAATGAATGAATAAAGAATATTAAAGATAATAGTAAAAACATTATCAGCTCTGCGACTCTTCAGGGCCAGTGAGCTACGGTATGAATAAGATGGGGAATCATGGGTCGATACAAACACCAATTAGGTGCCAGAGGCATGGTTCGAGTGAATCGAGAATAGCTATATCTATAAGTTTGTATTCAATTAAGGAAGGAAGTGTAACAATTAAAAGGCTTCATACCAGCTCAATTAGTTCTTCTAAATACCACAGATCCTTCCTTATCTGCACACAATTGTGGAAATATATCTGTAATGAAACTATAGCATATCCCCGGTTTGGAAGGGGTTAATTTCGGAGGGAGCAGTGTTTGCTGAGGCAGTTGAAAGACTCCAAAAGTAGGAAAATAACATACCAGATTGTGTAATGTAATGTCACATTAATGTGTGTGGCCGTGTGTTTTAGTTGACTAGTTACAACATATGAATAGATAAGTGTCAGCTACTGTAGTTAACCCCTTTAACACGATTACGTTATTTTCATCATATTTTGGTTACAATTAGACAATTTTCTTTATCCTATAATATACTTGTAGGATCCAAAGGGGTAAATAAGATCTCAATAGACCTTCTGAATAACATAGGTCCTTCTTAAACTGAATCAAAGGTAAAAAGGCGCCATCGTGCTGAAGGGGTTAAGGGGGAGGTGGGTTGACAGGCAAGTATTGAGAATACACACGTTAACATATATTTATACCTTTTAATATTGTATGTGTGTCAATTATCTCTTTTACTTATATATAAAATTTAACAGTGAAATACATACTTACTCCAAACAGTGGGCTATATGGGTTTACATAATTATAACTGAATTGAAATATGATAATGCCAAAGTAAATTAAAGTCTCGGTTGTAATTGACATAATTAACATATTATACAGTATAGTTAAACACTTCCATATTCGAATGGATTATCAAACTTTACATTTTGTTAGGTTTATATAAAATAGTAAATATAAATATGAAATATGTAACGATATGTTATTTCATATTAGTTACATGATTAGGAAAACATTAATAAAAGTAGTGATTCGATGAGAGAGGGAGACATAAAGAGCGGCTTGTGGACGTGAACAAGAACGAAAGCAGTAGCGAGGGAAGGAGGGGTTTGGCTGAGAGAGGATGATAGAGTGGGGATGGGGTGGGGGGGAGGGGGGTATCAATGTTACCAACACCATTCGCGCCTCCCTGTCAGACAGGTGTTGCAGGACTTATGTCCACAATAGTACACCCAGAAGTGAAAGTCCCTTGCATAGGGTTTACCCCTTACTCCTACTACCCCAGAAGCTAGGAACGGGGTGGTCCCTGCCCAGTCCCCCTTACTACTCCTACCCCAGGCAGAAGGGGCAGGGTGTGCCTGTCTGGCACCCCTTCCTTCCCCTCCCCACCCATGAAGAGAACAAACTACCCCCGCTCCCACCCACCCCCCCCTCACGCACACTTACACCTCACCCCAATGCCAGACAGGAGGTTGACACACATACACACACACACACACCATTATAAATTTCATAAGTAATTTACCCTCTGACGGTTTTGACGCATTTTGATTGTTTATCCTGGCTATAATTAGACGAATAATTACAGCTTAGGAAGGACCAATGTGAAAGAATGTCCTAATCTGAATTAAATCGTCTAATAATAGCCATAAAGCAGAAAAGAAGAGTGTAATCGATTCTCAGAGTCTTAATATATGATTTGTTATACATGTATTATCATGTAGAAATTATACACAACAATGCAATAGCTACTCGCTTTACATTTGACAGCATAACAATATGCCATGTTTGCTATTTGGTAGTATTATAAAGCAGTATAATCTAGTAATGAATTAGTGTATTTTATGGTGTCTCGGTGTATAACACCTATTGGAAAATATTATCAAGGAAGTGGGTTACTAAATAGTATAGCAAACTGCATATGCCTACAGTATATATTTCGTGCATAATTCAATAATGTAAAATCATATATATATATATATATATATATATATATATATATATATATATATATATATATATATATATACTGTATATAGGCTATATATATATATATATATATATATATATATATATATATATATATATATATATATATATATATAGAGAGAGAGAGAGAGAGAGAGTATAATATACTGTATATATAGACCCTATATATATATGAGAGAGAGAGATATATATATAAAACAGATATGATAACATATATCACTGTAATAAGCAGTAGTAAGCAAATGGTCGACATATCTCACGTCGGATATATATATATATATATATATATATATATATATATATATATATATATATTGAACAATTAATTAACATCGAGGCAAACATTTGTGGTAAAGCATTTCCCTCATGAGTTATTGGTATATTTAGAGTAGCTGGTAACCGTGTTTAAACTTTGATACTAAATGCGTCTCTATTCATGGTGTTCTAAAGCTGATTATCCTGTGTCGACTGCTAAACTATAACCTTTCCTCCCCTGAACTACATACTTGCATAATTTGAGTCTCGTTTAACCCTTATTGCTTTCTGACATTAGTCTAAGATTAGTATGGATCTTCATATACAGCTTTTTACCAACTCTTCTGCTACTACTGGAACACCACAGTTATTACAGTTCAGGCCTGCCAACATTATTCAGGATAAATCCTATGACCCTAACTATTCAGTTACACTATTAATCTAATTGGTTCTGATTAACTTGCACTAAAGATTAACGTTAATAATAGATGTGTGCTAATGTACAAGCAATACAAATAATAATTACCAAAGTAAGTGAAAAATCTGTTGGTATCCCTTAAGAACCGAGCCAACATTTTCAGAGAGAGAGAGAGAGAGAGATATATTTCTATAGCAGGAATTCGATAAGCATTTTCTTACCGATTACCTTGCATTTAATATTTGATAAAATATAGCTATCGATTTTAGGTAGGATAGATGGTGAATAGCTATAACTGAACTTTTATTTCGTATTTGCATACGTATGCATTGAACATACACTCATCGTTTCAAATGAAAAGCGATTATGAGAATCATGTATTTAATCATATAGATGACATATACTCGAAAAAGTTCAGTATACTTAAAACAAAACTAGAGTGCTACGTTAATATCGTATCTGTGAGACTGTTTAGGAAGTGAGTTTTCAATAATTTCACCATCAGTTGCTACGCGGATATAATGCTCTCCTGATT
The DNA here is from genome assembly GCA_032716605.1 of Paralithodes platypus. Taxonomy (NCBI): domain Eukaryota; kingdom Metazoa; phylum Arthropoda; class Malacostraca; order Decapoda; family Lithodidae; genus Paralithodes; species Paralithodes platypus. The sequence goes on from CM064578.1 coordinate 54,545,227, forward strand.
ATGATATATCCGCGAAAAGATAAGTAAATATCTAGTTTGATATAAAGTTATGACATACCTCGTTGAATTCTGTAAAACTGTTTTCATAGCGTAATCATAAATGCACTGAATTTCGGTGTGAGCATCCTAGGCTCGAATCCCTGGACTGTCACATATATTTGTTGATTTCATGATTTGAGTTTAGAAGTAAAGTTGGTTGGTGGAAAAAACATATGAAATACCTTTTTGAAACCCCCCCAACCCCTTCCAACATGGTAATACATTAAAATGGCAATTAATATATCTATATCTATATATATCTATATATGAGAGAGAGAGAGAAAGTGTTAATATTCTCGAATATGCACCAAAAAGCCTAACCACGGATCGAGCATTGAATGAATATACCACTTATAACCAATTAACCCGTACAGCCCCAGCGACGCGTCTGACGCGTCGGCGATGTATGTAACGCACAGCCCCAAAGACGCGCCTGACGCGTCACCCTAATTGCGCCGACCGTAACCTCAGGTGTAGCCACTCAAGAGGGCTCAGATTTGTATGGGAACTGTGTACGTATCCCACGCAACCGTGCCGATGGTTGAAAACTCTCAAAGTCCACGTGCGTGCGCGTGAGCGCGCAATAACCTGTTTTTGGGGGGTAATTGCCTTCAATTTTTTACTCTTGTAAAATACGTTTTCGGGGGCTCTGTAGGACCATTTTGTAAGCTTTTTGAGTGTTTTTTCGTGGTTTTTCCTTCATTCCTAACCCATTCGCTATTGTTTCTGGAATAAAACCAGTTTTTGAAAACAGGCCCGGTTCTGGTGAACAAACATTACAAAACTAGCTGGGGCTCCACGGGTTAAGCAATCCATACAATATGCTTTTTAGTAAGTTCCAACGTCTCTTCAGAGGTATTCAAAAATTACAAGATTACCATTGCAATGTGCAAATCCATTAAATACCAATGCATATTGCGCGGTGGGAGAATACTATCGATCTATCTATGTATTGCCTGACGCCGTGATCCCCGAAGTGTTGGCCACGGGTGAATACAATAATTTGTAAAATAACTAAAAGGGGTGATGGTATTGGAAATTTACATTATAAATACAAACATGATAGAATACTAATTACGCATAAATCATAAGTGTTTGTGTGTCAAGCTACGGATAGGTGACAGATAGTGTAAATGATCTTCATTCTGTAAACTCGGAAAATTTATTGCAACATTGTTCTGGCATATATAGAATATATATAGATTACCAATTACTGACATGGTCTCGGCCTCGTTGCAAGGTTACTTTATTCTGTGTTCGTGGACAACAATGGTTGTAATCGGCGGTTTCCTCCTGTGTGGGGTTGGGGTAGGGTGTGAGTGGGGGGCCTGCTTGTTTAATCTCTCCATTATAGGGTAGGGGAAGGAAGGGGTGACGGACTGGCACCATCCCGTCCCTTCTGCCTGGGGTAGGAGTAGTAAGGGGGACTGGGCAGGGCCCACCCCGTTCCTACCTTCTGGGATAGTAGGAGTAGGGGGTAAACCCCTATGCAGGGACTTTCACTTCTGGGTGTACATGTGCCACAACTTTCGTAAGTGAATTTACTTACAATAAACCGGTAATGAATAACGTTTATTTTGTACATCCCCTGACAATAGTAGTTAGCCTATTTTCATTAATTCGTTCATACATTGCAATAAAATAAATCACAGATGTGTTAGTCGCATCACAAATAGGCTGTTATACCCTAAAATTTACAATCACAATCACACAAATGAGTGCAAAACATTCATATTCAATCCTCGAATATTTGATCGATAATTCTTTATCAAGGATTGATAATTTCACAATTTGGCACAGGTCGTCCTTGAGAACCAGATGTTTACGAGTATTAACAGTAGGCACAAGCACACACACCAGTCAGGTCCTCTAGTTCCGGAACGTACGATCACTCGGTCAGTGGGCGATCCTATCACGGCGGCACGGTATCCGTGAGTAGTTTATGGTTATGTATAAATATTGATATTAAACAGTATGAAATATTGCAATGATGGTCGGTCGGAAGACTTAGAAAATAATGAAAAATATCCTAGAAACTAATCAAGTTATGGAGAGCAAGTATCTCAGAAAGTGTAGCCTACTTTGATATATTTTACTGGCAAAATAGTATATATCTTTCGTGTTATAACTAAATTAATGGAAGATGAAAGCAGAACCTAAAGAAGATGTACACCCTGTCTGGTGGCAACAGTACCACATCAATTCTTCATGCGTGCAGTTTTTGTCTGAGGTGTTCAAGACGGGAGACACAAGGGGCAAGAGCGTCATCGAACGTTAACCAAAGTTAATAGAATTATCTCCAGCACAAAATAAAGTAATTAACTAAGTTTCGTCGATATCCATTCATTCAACTTAGAGATACTATGCGATTAAACAGACATATAGACAGACAATAAAAGTAATGATATATATACAGTATATACATATACCGGTATACATATATATATATATATATATACCCCCTGGGGGTAAGGGGGCTTCCATCTTATGGTGGAGGAAAAAAAAATATGCCCCACGCGCGTCGTACTGCGTGTCGTACAAGGCGACTAATAAGGGGAATGGGGGCAGATTGTAGGCACCAATCGAACAGGGCTATACCCAGGTGAGGCTGTAGGCATTTGATAAGGAATCACTGGAACTCCTGTTTTCATTTGCTTGGCCTCTCTTACTGATCCCTTTGTGCCTCACTTACACTTAGAGTAGTCCAGCATGCTCTCACAAACACCTCCTCCTCCTATCTACTTCACTACACCTAACATGCACACCACACTTCCTCCTTCAAATGTTTGTCAAAGATGATGGACACAGGCCCAGCCTCGGAGTCCTGGGGGGGGGGGGGGGGGGGGGGGGCATAAATGCCGCCACACCTACTCGACCTTCCCCTTACGACCCCTCTAAATGCTCTGGACCACGGCCTGTCACTCTTACTATCAACGTTTGCAATATTCGCGGCCTTTCCTCTAATTCTCACTCAATAGAACACCATCTCTCCTCCTACAAACATGACCTTCTTTTCCTCACCGAAACACAGGTATCTGAGACAACTTCCAGCAGCCCCTGCTCTGTATCCTCCTACTTTCAAAGCCAAAGGCGGCTGTTGTGCATACATGCACAACAAACTCACTTGCTCTCGTGTTCCCGATTTCGACTCCTCTGAATTCTCAACTTGATGGCTCAAACTATCCTGTCATTCTCATGCTAAATATTTCTGTTCTGTCTATCTTTCCCCTAACTCTACCAACTTTCCCAAATTCTTTGACTATCTAAACTCTAAAGTGGAACACATTCTATCCATCTCTCCCTTCTCTGAAATCTCCATCTTAGGAGATTTCAACGTTCACCACCACCAATGGCTCTCTCTCACACTACTGACCAACCTGGTGAACAAGCCTACGTCTTTTCCATCATAAATGACGTAGAGCATCAGGTCCAGCAACCCACCTGTATCCCTCGCTTCTGAGATCGACCCAACATTCTTGACTTAATTCTGACTTCTAACCCTTCTTCTTATACTGCCAAACTTTTCTCTCTTTTGGGCTCCTCCGACCATAAACTTAACTCTGTCATCTGTCCTATCTCTTCAGTACGGCCACCCGATCCTCCCAGCCGGCGGCGCTTGTGGCACTTTGGCGCTGCCGACTGGGAGGCTCTCCGGCAGTACTTCTTTGATTTCCCATTGAATGACTTCTGCTTCTGTGGCCGAGGACCCGAGGAGAGTGCTGAACGCATTACCGAGGTAATCCTCTCGGGCATGGAAGCGTACATTCCATTTTCTTTCTCTCAGTCTAATGCAAAAAAATCTTGGTTTACTCACGCTTGTTCTACTGCTGTTCACAACAAGGATGAAGCATTCAAACGGTACCGACGCCTTAAAACTCAAGAATCTCATTCTTCCTATGTTTCTGCCCAGAATCAAGCCAAATCTGTTCTTCAACTTGCCAAGCACTCTTTCATCAATAATAAATGCACTGAACTGAAAGGGAGGGAATTGAGTGGAAGCTACCTATACTGCTGTTTGCGGATGATACAATTCTGCTGAGTGATAATGAATGGGAGTTGCAGGGTCTGGTAAATGAGTTTGGAACAGTGTGCGAAAAACGGAATTTGAAGGTAAATGCGGGGAAGAGCAAGGTTATGGTCTTCGAAAGGGGTGAAGTCACAGAGTGTGAGGTGAAGCTGAACGGTCAGGCTATGGAGATAGTCAACTCTTTTATGTATCTGGGCAGTGTGTTGAGTAAAGATGGGACTATGGATGAAGAAGTGTGGGAGAGGGTACAACAGGGAAAGAGGGTTGTAGGAACGTTAAAAGCAGTAACAAGTAGGGTGGTCAGTATGGAAGTGAAGAAGTCCTTGCATGACAGTGTGGTAATCCCGACACTGACTTACGGAAGCGAAGCATGGACGTTGGTTGAGAGACTCAGACCAAAAGTGAGAGCTGTGAAAATGAATTACTTAAGAAGTATGTGCGGAGTAACATGGAGGGATAGACAGACTAATGAGGAAGTAAGAATGAGGTGTGGTGTGGAGGTAGATGTGCTGGAAAGTGTGAAAAGGAATAACTTGAGATGGTTCGGCCATATGGAACGTATGGAAAGCGAAGGAATGACTAAGAGGGTGTACGAGAGCGAGGTGGAGGGACAGAGAGGTGGAAGGATGGAGTGAGGAAGTATATGAACGAAGGCGGTGCTGGTTGGGGGGAGGGGCGTCGACTGACTGGGGACAGAGGTGCATGGGGGCCGTTCGTTCGTGCCCACCCCTTCGGGGATCACGGCGTCAGGCAATAGATAGATAGATAGAACTATCCAACTTTAGCTCTTCCCAAGCTTTCTGGCATCTAGCCAAAAAATCTCTCCAACAATGTTTCTTCCTCGTCTTTCCCTCCCCTTTTCCTCTCTGATGGCACAACCATCACTTCTTCCTCTGACAAAGCTAAACTCTTTGCTCAAGCCTTTGCTAGAAACTCTACCTTGGAAAATTCCGGTGCTATTCCTCCCTCTCCACCCCCCTCTCTCCTACTTATGATATCCTAATCTCTTGTAAAGATGTACTTTCTACCCTTTCTGGGCTTAATACTAAGAAGGCGTACGGTCGGGACGGTGTTCCTCCTGATGTACTAAAAAACTGTGCTTCCGTGCTAACCCCCTGCCTAGGCAAACTCTTTCGTCTCTGTCTCTCCTCTAGCATCTTCCCTTCTTGCTGGAAGTTTGCTCTCATTCAACCTGTCCCAAAGAAGGTTGATCGCTCTCAACCCTCCAACTATCGTCCAATTGCTCTCATCTCTTATATCTCTTAAGTTTTTGAAACTATTCTTGCTTCCAAATTTCTTAAGCTTTTCTCTTCTCATAATCTGCTTTCGGATCGCCAGTATGGCTTTCTTAAGGGTCGCTCTACTGGTGATCTTCTTTCATATCTTACTAACTCTTGGTCATCCAACTTTCGGGACTTCGGCGAGACTTTTTCTGTTGCAATAGACATATCGAAGCCCTTCGGTTTCTGTCCCTTCATCTGTGCCTTTGTCTCTAATTTCCATTCCTACAGTTCCATAGCTGCGGTTGTGGACGGCCATCGCTCACTTCCTCATCCTATCAACTCCGGTGTTCCTCAGGGTTCTGTCCTATCTCCTATTGTTATGCCGTGTTGTAATACAACTTAGCTTAGTTTTGGTCTTTACTCAAATCCAACTATGGACTTTTAGACTCAATGTGAGAAATAAATTGACTACACGGGTATCTTGGTAGTGTTGGCAACAGCCTCCAATAGGGTTACCTCATTAGAGTGAACCATTTCCTGCCAGAACCTGGTGATTGTAAATATTGTAAAGGATAATTAATATTAAGTAATTTAGAACTGTATAAGATTACCTTGGCCAAGTTAATTTAGTTATAAAACCTTGTATGATTAGATTTAGAGGTACTGTATTCGGTATCAGTTTTGAAACTCCCGCGATCGCAGGCGCGATCCACGGTTAGTAGTGGTAATTTCAACCCCTAGAGATAGTGTTTACTAAATCGTTGTGAAACGATATTTATATTAGTAATTATATAATTAAATGCTTATTTCTCATTTATATGATAAAGTGAAGATGGAATGAACCCTTGGTAACGAATTAGTATATCATTTATTTAAGAGTCGAAAATTGAAGTTCCGATTAGATGCCAGTAAACTTTTGAACTGAAAAGACGTGTCCCGTGATCTCTTCCACACACTCCCCGCGCCGGGCCCGGAGTCCTGACCCTTTAATCCTTATCTACCGAAGCCGGAATCCTCTGAACTACACCAGGACCCTAGTTATAGCTAAGTCATTGATATACATGGCCATTTATACAATGTTTAGTTAGGGTATCCTGAGAGATAGGCTACAATGGATTAAGACTAGGCTACTATAAACAACCCTCATCTGCTCCTATAATTCATGCCATAAGGTAGGCTATCTCATACTATATTTTTATTTATTTTCTATTTTTGAAGGGTGTGGTAAGAGATAACATTTGGCCATATTATCCCCCACATTTTGGTGCCCCGAGGGAGGATTCCGATCGGTGTGTAGACTAGGGGTTGGGCTAGGTCAACTTTGTTATTAACAGTTAGGGTCCCCATTTTTATAAATGTATAAAGTCGTTTTTGTGGGACATAGTTTGATCCCCCGCTGTTATGAGGTCCCTAACTGTGATGCGATGGGTGAGTGGCATTTCAATTATTAGAGCGATAGCATGGCATTTAAATCCTGTGGTAGAGGACTGGTAGGAGGGTCTGCAACGTCGCGTTTTCTGGCCTTTGTGAAACTCGGTGCTTGAGCTTCGTTGCAGTCCCTAAATTTTCCCCATATTTGTTTATTTAGACCATTTTATGTCTCCGTCCTTAATGTCACTCACGTCTGTAAGACCACGTAGACCAGCTAAATGCTCGGGACGGATCATATACCAAATTTAATCAATAATAAATGTGTTCTTCCCCTCCCTTTAGAAAATGCTACTTCCACAGGTACCCACTAACATCTGGGATAAGAAATTAATTATTAACTAAAAATTTACAGCTTGGGCTTCATTCCGGTACCTAAATTCTCCCTATTATTTGATAAATATATTCCCTCCCCCTACTAACGTGGGTTCCCACGTATTAGGTAAATTATATTGTGGACTTAATGATTTTCAACTAATTATTCATCTGAATTTGTAGCAAAAAATGATACGCGTATAATGCTAAAGATTAACAGCTAAATTAAGTATGCGTTAGGCTATATCTAAATGTAAATTTGATTGTTGAAAATTCGTCTTCAGTATAAACTTTAATAATTGTTTTGAAAATAATTATCCATTTTCCAAAATGACTGATACACTCTTGAGAAAATATATGGTGGGGAAATTAGCCTGGGTAACTAGAGCATTACATAATTGTCAGGAGGTAAAAAGACGTGAACCCTGTCCAAGGGAGCTGTTAAAGTCTCAGATCCAAGATCTTAAAACCCGGTGGGTTAATTATGAAGAGTCTTTCAATAAATTGGAGGACTTTTACATCAAACACGAGCAATCTGAAAAGTTTGAGGAAATACAGCAAGCCTATGCAGATGCCTGTGAAAATTATTTGGATCAACTAGCCGGGTTCGAATCCTTGGCGACAGAGACAGTTACCGGGACAGGGAGTAATGGTACCAGTAATGGTATAACGGGGCTCCGGGACAACAAAAATTTAAGTTGTCACCTATAACCTTACCTGAATTTGATGGGCAATCTGATTGGAATACCTTTTGGGATAAATTTAAGAGTTTAGTTCATGACAGGTCAGATATTTCTGCAGAAAATAAATATTCATACTTGTTGGGTCAACTTAAGGGTTTTGCATTGGATCTTATTAAGGAACTTCCCATAACAGATGCCAATTATACAGCAGCTCTACAAGTACTCAAGGAAAATTTTAAAGATACGGAATTGACTCTACAGCGCCTAGTTTACAAATTGATGGATTTATCAGGACCCAAGCATACGTACCAGGATCTTCAATAATTCCGGATCAGCTTGAATTGTGTTTTAAAATCACTTAGTACCAAGAAAGATCTTGACTCAGCTTCTTGGCTCTTGAACCACATTGTACAACAAAAGCTCTCTCAGAAAACCTGTGATGAATTGTACCACAGGTATAAGAAGAACTACTTCACGTATCAAGAGATAGAAGAGGGCTTAAGAGAGCTGTGCAAACACATGCAGGTTTCCAAGAAGGATACCGGTATCAAGGAAGGAGACAACAAGGTTAAATATACAAAAGCGTCTACAACAGGGACTAAGGAAAAAGCAAAACCGTTCAAGAAGGAAGACGTTGGTACCTATGTGACGTCCGTCCAACAGAATAATCAAACTAGTACAGTATCAAAAACAAATGGTGTTTGGGAGAGAAAAAATTCATGCCTTAATTCTCCAGTGACCCAAGAAGTAACCAGAGATATTAAGCCCACACCAGTGGTAAAACAAGAAACCCAGAAGGTGTGTATTTTATGTTCAGAACAACATTCCACAGTGTAGGACTTACCCAGACCTTAAGGCTAGAATTCCACGACTCATCGAACTAGGTAAGTGTCTTGTTTGCCTTAGCTCAAGACATTCTACTGAGGAATGTGCTACTAAATTAAATATATGTTTTCGGTGCAAGACTGGTGTACATCATACAGCGTTGTGTCCCAAGATCAGTGAAGTACAACCCAAAACTACAAGTGTGAATATGACCCTGACCACGGGAAACCCAATGCATACGCTGGCAGCTACTCCTACAGCCGAGGTTCAACTGATCAGACGTAAAAAGGTTATGCCAGTCAAAGCACGCTTTGATACTGGAGCGCAAAAGACCTTCATTGCCGGAGATGTTGTCAGAGCCATGAATTTGCCAACAGTAGGGAGAGTGAACATGGCAATAACTGGATTTTTGTCAATTAAGGAATCACAAACATTTGACGTGGTTAAACCCCTGATTAGATTAGGCAAATACAAATGTAAGGTGACTGCGGTGGTTAACCCGGCAAGTGCTGGAAGACTCTTAAGAGTTTCCCCGAGCGACTGCGGGAAGACTCTTAAGATCCTGGGCCTAAAAAAATCCATTTAAAACACCCCCCCAAATTTGTTTTGTTTTCTTTTTTTGCCCCTGGGCCATGCCAAATATCACTCCTCCACATCCCCTCCTTCCCCACTTTCCTCCCCTCCTTCAGTTATCACCTATTTTCCCTGTTATTCCCTTATTCTGTGGTCTATTTTCGTGCTAACATTAGCGAGTTGGTAGCAGGGCATTGTCGTCACTGTTACCAAGCGTGGGCAAGAGCGAGAGAGAAACTATTGCGTAACAGTGTCTCTCCAGACAAGGGGAGGGTAGGAGGGGAGGGAGGTTGCCTCAGCTATACATTATGTAACTCACGGCCTGTATTGCCGATTTTGACCATCCAAACGCTGTTTCCACTTGTTTTATTGCTGTAACAGATTAATACCTTTATAATCAACCTATAATAGGCGCATATGGATAAGTATTAATGCTATTTATGGTAAAATAACGATGTTAGTGATGGGAACAGCTCAAATACGTGCGCACAGGAGTGTGGTGTCTCATACCCCCCATGCGCACGTCTTAGGTTAAGGAAGACATGAACATTTCTGTGGTAAATAAGGGTTTGAAGGAAGCATCTGACTTCTTAACAAAGAGTGGTGTCCAACTAGCAGACCGTAATATCGAGTCTGACGTAGTAGGTCCAATTCAACTGATCATCGGCTCCGACTATTGTGGACGCTTCTTGCGAAAAATGACTCGGAAACACGGTATACAGTTAATTTCTTCATCCGGTGGATACATAATAATGGGATCTCTACCCACATGCGGCCCAAGTGAAGCAGACAACCGGATTGATCCAGTCTTTGTGACTCCTGCACAATCTCTGGTGGTGGCTAGACTTGGAGCAGAATTAATTCCATCACAACTAGGAGACATTCTGGAGGAACAACAAGAACCTGTTCATAAACTTTGGGAACTGCAGACACTGTGGGTATAGAAGCAGATCTTCCCACCCCTGAAGACATCTTAACATATAACTACTACCTAGAGACAGTTGAGTATAAGGATGGCCAGTACTGGGTAGGACTTCCATGGAAGATAAATGCCCCTGAATTACCAACTAACTACCAGAGTTCAAGATGTCAATTAAATAAAATGGTGGAGAGGTTGCGTCAACATCCTGAACGACTGAAAACTTATAAAATAATTCAAGAGCAGTTGGAAAATGACTTTATTGAGGAGGTCCCAGGTTAAATAAACCATAAAGAGGGTCATTACCTTCCTCATCATGCTGTAAGTAAGGACTCCAGTACTACCCCCATCAGAGTGGTATTTAACTGCAGTTCTCGAGCAGCGAAGAATGAAGCAAGTCTAAACGGTTGTCTCTATGTAGGACCAAATATGACTGAAATACTGGGTGATGTACTATTAAAATTCAGGACTAAGAGATTTGGGTTTGTGGCAGATATCTCCAAAGCCTTTTTGAGAATAGGGTTAAAGGAGCAGAACCGCAAATTCACAAAGTTTCTTTGGCCTGAAGATCCTTTTCAGCCTGATGGGCGGATAAAAGAACACCGCTTTCGGTCAGTGTTATTTGGTTCCTGCTCTAGTCCTTTCTTGTTGTGCAGCACTTTGAGATATAATTTCCAGAAAACAGAGAAACCAGAAATGGGTCAACTGTTTTACATGGATAATCTTCAGGGCGTTGCCGACAGTGGAGAAGAGGTGATTGAAATCTACAATTTGGCAAGGCAAGAATGTAATAAAGCCAATATGCCACTACAAAGTTGGAATTCAAACTCTCATATTCTTTTGGACCAGATAAGAGGAGACTATCCTGACTACCAAATACCAGAATGTCAACCAGTACTAGGATTACTGTGGAAAACGACTACTGATGAGATGTCTCTAAAGCCCCTCAAGTTTCCCGATGTAAACTCACAAAACGCACGCTCTTAACACCTTACGAGCGGCCTATGCGGTTTATTTATGTGTACCGCCCAGCGGGGTGTTTTTAGCCAAAATAGGGCTGTTTACGTGATCATTTTCATGCCTAAATAAGACCCAGAACGTAAAACAAGTATCTATCCCTGAAAGGGCATAAACAGAGCTTTCGAATGACACCATAACGATCCTTGTATGATGGATAGTTTTCTTGCAATAACCGTGCAACGCGAGTGCAAAAAGCAGGTAATTCGGTACTTTCGGTACATAATTGAGTATGTAGCGAGTGAGAGAGGGAGGAGGGAGCTGAGATTTGTGTCAGTAGGTTCGCCGCGGTGGTCTGGAGCAGTCATACGCTCGCTAGTCTCCTGCCACCACTTGTCTCTCTCTCTCAGCCACATTACGTGCTGAAATTGCCACTCGAGTTATGTCGAGCGCCGCCACATAGTCCAGCTTTATTTAACTCGACTTATGTTGCTCGCCGCTAATTAAGGGTTAAGTCAGGTCTCTATGATGTTCGACCCATTGGTCATATTTAGTCCCATATCAATTAAAGGGAAGATTTTAGTTCAGGAAGCCTGGAGAGAAGCACTGAGTTGGGACAGGCCTACTCCATTACCTGAAAAGTATACAGAAGAGTGGAACAAATTGCAGGTGGACTATGAGAAGGTGTCATCAGTCAAGTTTCGTAGAAGATGTGATCCTACCTCTGATAATGAGTGTGCTCAATTGCACGTATTTTGTGATGCCTCATCTAAGGAGTATGGTGCAGTAGCTTATTGTGTCACTGAAGTCCGATCTACTTTGATTATGTCCAAATCCCGAGAAGCGCCATTAAAACAACGTACCCTTCCACAGTTGGAGCTGACCGCTGTTGAGTTGGGAACTAGGTTAGCTATATATTTGAATGGTATGTTTCCCTTTATAGGTGAGACATATACTGTATATGGACAGATAGTGATATATGTTTGCACTGGATAGCTAAGGATGATAGTCACATAGTTTATGTGCGTAACAGAGTACACAAAATAAAGAGGCTGCAAATGAACTATAAACTCATGCATGTTAAGTCCAAGGATAATCCGGCTGACTTGGTGAGCCGAGGTGTAAGTGTCAAGAAACTGATTAACGAAACTCTGGTTTCAGGGTCCGGTTTGGCTACATCAGAGTGATTGGCCTGAACAAAAATCATACCAGAAGGTTAATGATAATCAAGTTCATATGGACCCAATAATTATCCCAGAGCCTTCAGTGATTGACATCACCAAGTTCTCCCATTTGAACAAACTATTAACTGTAAATAAATTTGTGTTTAAGTTCCTGAGCAAGAAGGTAAAGATGGAGGAATTAGACCCACTTACCTACTGGATCAAAAGGATACAAGCTGAAAAGTATGAGGAGGAATTAACACAGCTACATAAACCCAATCCCAAGCCAACCAAAAGAATGAAGGAACTTGGGCTGTACCTAGACAATCAAGAATTAATATGTTGTTGAGGTCGTATTGGTAAAGCTGATCTACCCCTCAAAACTCAGCATCCGATCCTATTGCCCAAGGATTGCGACCTCACCAAATTGATGGTTTTAAAAGCGCATGAAACCACTAAACACGGTGGGGTAGCAGACACTCTAGCCTATATGCGACAAACATATTGGATACCCCAGGGACGACAAGCTGTTAAACGCTGTATCAAGAATTGCATTATTTGCAAGAGGTATACAGCTATAGCTATTCCTTACCCTGGACCACCAGCTCTCCCGCCAGACCGCATTCACCAAAGGAAACCGTTGGAGGAAACAGGTATTGATTATACTGGTGCCATCACTCTCACAGGAGATGATGGACCGCCCAAGAAGGTATACATATGTCTATTCACCTGTACCAGCACTCGGGCGATACATTTGGAGATAGCGGAGGACACGAGCTCGGAAACCTTTATAAATTTGTTCAGAAGATTTGCCGCTCTGCGAAGTTGTCCCAGACGTTTGATTAGTGACAATGGGGCAAACTTTGTGGGCGCATCCCCGCTAGTTTCAGATTTATTAAAGAGCAACGCAGTACAGCAAATGCTAGATTCTAGAAATTGTTATTGGTCATTCACAACTCCCAGAGCCCCTTGGCAAAATGGATTTACCGAAGGAAGGATAGGTATCGTGAAATCGTGCCTGAAAAAGGTTCTTCACAAGTCAGAGTCACCTTGGATGAGTTAAGAACTATTGTCACAGAGATAGAAACAAGAGTCAACAATAGGCCACTAACATATCAAGACGACTCCAATTTGGAAATTGAAGCCTTAACTCCGGCTCATTTGTTATATGGTAGACGACTAGACCCAGTACCCCGTTTGGACGTTGTGACGCCTCCCGGCGCTAGCAGAATGGTTGCGTGGGGCATTGCAGCTCGCTAGCGCTCGCCAGGATGGGGGGATAGGCTACAGTTGTCCTAGAATGATCTGCTTTATTTCATTAGGGGTGTTGCCACAGACAGTCTAGAATTGGTCTTTGTTTTGGTCTGTGACCGCGCCTTATATTTTATATTCACTATAATATAAATGTTGCTTGTGTGGGAAGCGAGCGAGAGAGAGAGAGCGAGCGAGCAGGGTGGGGGAGGTGAGTGTTGCTTTTCCTCCTCCTCCCTCCTCCCTCCCGGAGGAGTTGTTCGCCCGCATGGTCTTTTCTCTCGGTTTTGATTGGCTGGTGGGTCCTGGCGCCTTCTGCAGGCCTGCTGCCGGGTGAAGTAGCGGCCTGTGATTGGCTGACCACCGTGCCTTTGTGTGGGATCCTGGAGGGGTCCAGAGGAGCTATTCTCCTCAGAGCTGGCCTGACATGCGTATCGTCTACATCCTTTGCAATTCTGTCCCCCATACTCGCCACTTTGCATACTATTTCTCTCTCTCGACTTCTCCTTTCTCATTCTCTAATCTTTATTAAACTCAACATCCCTTCTGGTTTCAGCATAGACGTTCACCGTCGGCCAGTCGTATTGTACGCGAAGCTCTCAGATATTTCTATGTATTAGGCTTTAATGAGGTTTGGAGAGACGGACTTTTCCGTGTGTGTCCTCTCTCGGGAAGGTTGTAGACCGGTATATGTCTCCCTGGCAAGGTGTTGAGTGATTCTGCTTGGTTATCTAAAGCTAGACTAGGGGTAAGGTTACTGTGTCGTTGTCTCCGATGTGTGCAGTGTTAGCTAAGCCCTGCACGACATCGACAGGTACTGTGGGAGCCTAGGTTGTCTTCGGGTGGGTTTACTTTGCGAGCACAGCGCTGTGGTGTGAGAGGGCCATAGCCTATCCCTCACAACATAGTGCTACCTCTTTGTGTTGACTTCTGAGGGATCGCCAGGATAGAACTAGGTACTAGAGACCTAGATTTATCAAGAGAGCATCCCCGTCATATAACGTAATCTTCATTATACCACCTTCGGACAACGTTAGGCTACGAGCCGCATGCTCACCCATTGTTGCCCTGCCTTGATACCCCAGCTAGACTTTATTAACTAAGCAGACACTGGTTAGAGATAAACACCATTATTATATGTATGCCACATTATTATTCACTGCACTTTTGAGCCGGGGTTGTTGTTGAGTTGCACAACCCTAGTAGGCTGTTGCATTGTGTCACGAAGAATTTCTTTAGTTGTCGAGCATTACTACCTTTGCGCAGTCTTTATTATTCGCCTGCCTATTATTACTATATGTCCTAGTATTTATTGTGACCCGTATTCTGCATTATAATTGTTCAAGATTCTTTACGAACATCAGACTTATCCAACATCCTAGCATCAGACTTATTTCAGAAGTTTCCAGTTGATGTTGCAGGACTAGCATTGCACTTTCTTTAATACAGGAGTGCCAGTTATTTGAGTATCTACCGTAACGTTAATTAATCACGTTACTTATCTTTTCTTTGTGTAACCTAATCGAGTAATCTTTTACTGTTTGAGAATAGGCTGTTTCATCGAGCGTCAGCCTAGTGTGTGTGCACCAGTTACCGAGTCATAGGATACCTCGTGGTCCAGGCACGACTCAGGGCGGTAATGGTGTTTTGTTTTCCAGTGTTTAAGGCAGGGGTTGGATCTAGTGTTACCGTTGTTGCATTTTGCCATTATCTAGTCCAATGTTGAAGAGCCCTGTGTCTTTGAGAACCTGGATCGTAACAAATGGCGACCTAGCTCAGGATCTTGTGAACTAAGAGATAATTGCAGGATTGTTGTGGTCATTTGTTTTATTGAGGAATATAGTGGGCACGTTAATTTTTTTTTTTGGCAAAGTAGTATAGCACTTGAGAGTCTTCAGACATTTTTGGCAAGTGAATAGTGCTACATAAGAGTTTGAGGTACTTCTTTTCTGAATATTGTGGTGAGAAATTTTTGTGAGCATCATGTCTTATACCGGGTCAGAGGAGAATGGAGACACAGTACGTAATGTCGAAACTGAGGAACAGCAGCATGATGAAAGGGTTAATCGGGTGAACTGTGAGGTGGATGCTAGGATATTTTTGCAATGGCCTGTTACTGCCGAGCGGTTGGAGGGTATGGATCGGTACGGTCTTCAATGCCTGGCCACAGCTATCGGTCATGCGGTTACTAGCAGCATGACCAAGGATAACTTGATAACGTGTGTACTGGGCAGGGTGACTGGTGAGCGAGATGGGTTGAGTGCTCAGAGCCCTTCGGCCATGCTTCCCCTACACTCGATTCCCAGCCATCCCAGTAGTTTGCCGACCCCGGGTACGCTTCCGCAGTTGGGTGGTGACTGGCAGGGTGGGTTGCCCCTGGGGGGACCACCGGTAATTTCAAACATTGTAGGACCTTCACCTCCTCAAGGGTTATCTCCTGAGTTATTGTTTAAGCTCGAATTAGCTAAGCTTCAGCATCAGCAGCAATTAGAATTAGCCAAGATAGAAGAGAGAAAAACTATCAGTCAGCAGCACATAGAGCTTGCAAAAATCCAAGCTGATTTGGAGGCGACTAGGTACTGTGCCGACATGGACGTAGAGAAGTCGCGAGTAGAGACAACGGGACAGCGACTTGGGGCTGGTAACCGTGTTCATGAGCAGTCTCTCTCGCACTTATTGAAACTGGTTCCGGTGTTTGATGAGAGTGGTGTAACAGAATTTTTCACACGCTTTGAGAAGAAGTGCCAGATCCACCAGTGGCCTAGGGAGAAGTGGGCAGCCCTTGTTTCCTCTAGACTTGTGGGCAAGGGACTCAGGGCTTATGATGCATTGCCGATAGAGTCGTGTATTATCTACGAGGAACTCAAGGAGGCTGTCCTGAGAGCATACGAACTACAACCAGAGACGTACAGCTTGAAGTTCCGGGGCGTTACCAAGGGTCGGGAGAGCACCTTTTTGGAGCATGCCCGGGAGCTGTCCGATGCTTTTGGGAATTGGCTGAGGTCGGAGAAAGCTACTACGTTTGACGACATTAAACAGTTGGTGCTTTTAGAGCAGTTTTTCAAATGCACGGGCGGCGACCTGACGTTAAACCTTAAAGAAAAGCAACCAAAAACTCTACAGGAGGCAGCTGAGATGGCTGACCTCCGGCTATCACTAATTCGTGGGTGCGGGTCTGCCCAGCGTAGTGAGGCAGGTAACAAGGGGCGTGACGCCCCACCCCCCCGAGTTAGTGATATACCTTATGCAAACAAGTACAAGAGCCATGATACCAAGACAGACCCTGGCACTAGCACCGTCCCATTTAAGAAGGGGCCGGGCCATTCCCAGTACCAAGGGAAGCCCAAAGGGGAGTTGGAGTGTTATCATTGTCATAAAAAGGGGCACTTTGCAAGAGACTGTCCTAGCAAACCACCTACAGCAGCTGTGTCTTTGGCCTGCAACATTGGTGTGTCTCCGAAGTCATCTGAGTTTGCCCGGGGCAGTTCGTCAGAGGCTGAGGCACAGCCAATGCAGAAGCACCTGGGAGGCTCGAACCCTGCTCAGGATGTTTTTTGCGACCATAGAGGGCGGGGTTGCGTGATGTGGGCGGGGCGCAAGCATGGAGTAGAGGTCTTGCGTGATACAGGTGCTTCCCAGACTCTGATGAAAAACCTGACTGGCTACCCTATAAACGCGGCTCGGGTGGTGGTGGTGCAGGGTATTAATGCAACTCGGTCATACCCGCTGGTGCGGTTGGAGTTGGAGGTGGATGTGGCACGTGAATTGGATGTCGGGATTGTGGAGAAACTGCCAGTGGAGGGCGTCGACCTTCTTCTCGGCAACGACTTTGCAATGCCCGCTTCTGAGGTTCTACCCTTAGTCGTTGCCGAGAGGCCGGCCGACGTGAGTAGGGAAGAGCAAGAGTGGGTCGAGCGGTGCCAGACACAACCCATGGCGTGTGTTGTCACCCGAGCTCGGGCAGCTAAAGTGTCACAGCCTAGTCCTCCGTCTTCAGACCAGCGGAGGAACGATCAACAGGAGGAGGCTAAAGCTGGAGTTGGTTTTAAGAGTTTTGACTTGGCGGCTCTCCTGGGTGATTCAGTATTAGCACCATTACATAATTCTGGAGTGGCCCCTGGGCCTGTCATCGAGAGTGACGAGGCTGGGCATGACGAGTCTCCACGACAGCAACGTTATGTACATCGAGAGAGACAGAGGGAGCAGCCCAGTATCGGGGAAGGTCATGCATTGCTCCGGGAGCAGTTAGATCGCTTGGTACCCTCAGATATACGTCGGTTGCAACTAGAGGACCCTGAGCTCCAACGTGTGCTAATGGAGCTGTAGAGCTCGACGAGGACGGCGATGCACAGCCAGGAGATTTTTTTTATTTAGAAGGCATCCTCTATAGGCGTTTTCAAGACCCTAAACGTAGTTGGCAAGAGGGGTCCGGAGTAGTGGACCAGTTGGTGGTGCCACGGGAGTGCAGGGATAGCCTACTGAGGTTGGCGCATGACATACCACTGGCAGGAAATCTAGGGGCGAGAAAAACGGTGGCGGCTTTAGAAAGATTGTTTTGGTGGCCGGGGTTGAAGGGGCAGGTGGTAACCTGGATAGCAAGGTGTCATACGTGCCAGAGGGTTGGAAAACCTAACAAAACAATTCCGAGAGCCCCGTGGCACCCCATTCCTGTCAGTGGACCGCCCTTCAGTAAGGTCATCATTGATATGGTCGGACCTCTAACCCCTACTAGTGCCGGTAGTAAATTTCTATTAACTATCATGGATGTGGCCACTCGTTATCCTGATGCATATCCAATGAGAAATGGCACGGCGAAAACTGATGTCCGGAACCTGCTCTTGTATTGCTCGCGGTATGGTTACCCGCAAGAGGTTTTTGTTCGCGGCAAGAGAAGTACCTGGAGAGAGTCTCGGTTTGAGCGGGCTAAAGAGGTGTGCGGGTTTTGGGTGGATGGCAGTACTTACCGTTGCAACGTGATGCCATATGGTCTGAAAAATGCACTGGCCACTTTCCAGAGCTTAATGAACGACATCGTAGCAGACATCCCAAACTGTACTGTCTACCTTGATGACGTGATCATTTATGACAACGATTTCCAAAGTCACTGTGAGCACATAGAAGCCTTATTTAGTCAACTTAGTAAAGCAGGCTTGGTGGTTAATCTGGGCAAGTGTGACTTTGTGCAAGCCACGGTGCAGTATCTGGGGTTTGTGGTTGGGTTAGGGTAGGTGAGCCCGCCCCAACAGAAGATACAGGCTATCGACTTGTTCCCCAGGCCGACCACCAAGCGGCAGATCATGAGATTTTGGGCATGATTGGGTATTACCGCCGCTTTATAAGAGGTTATTCTACTGTGTTAGCTCCTTTGACAGATCTACTAGCTAAAGATAAAAAGTTTCGCTGGGCACCTGAGTGTGAGCAGGCGTTTCGAGTAGTTAAACACCTTTTATGCACTCACCCTATCCTCAGGGCCCCGGACTTTGAACGACCATTTCAGTTGGCGACTGATGCCAGCGGAGTAGGGGCTGGTGCCGTACTTTTGCAGACAGACGAGGAAGGTCTTGAGCATCCAGTCAGTTTCTTTTCAAAGAAATTTAATTCAGCACAGAAAAACTATTCGGTTGTTGAAAAGGAACTGCTGGCCATCGTGTTAGCGCTCAGACACTTTGAGGTCTATGTTCCTGCCTATGGGCCAGTCGTGATAGTGTATACCGACCACCACCCGCTTAAATTCCTCAATCAATTCCACAACCGGAATATGAGGCTGACCAGATGGTCGCTCATGTTGCAAGAGTACAACTTAGACATTCGCCATATTGCCGGTTGTGAGAATGTGATTGCGGACTGTTTGTCGCGGGTGGAGGATCCGGGGTAGGCTACCACAGTATGTTGGTATAGCCTCCTGTCTTGGCTCGCGGTGTATTTTTTGCGCTGGTGCTTGTTGGCTCGCGTGTGTAGCATCAGTGTAGGGTCGCAGGGCAGGAGTTGTTGGCTTTGATTAGACGAAAATTAGGCTACATCTATAGTAGCCGCCAAAAACAACATTAAAATAAAGTATGAAAAATTAAATAAAAACTCTTTCTTTTTAATAATTAATTTTAAGATAATATTGTAGCTGAGTACTGAGTGCAGATGATTTTCTCTCAGTAGGCTGTGCTTCTTAAAGCTCGCTCTGGGAGCACAATGTTATGAATTAATGTATTATGTTTGGGATGGGTGATAAGATTTGTTTATATATATAATGTTGTTGTATTTTTTTTTTTTGGAGACTGAGCTTGCATTCCATGAGTGGCAGAGTGGTTAGGAGTGGCAGATTCTAGTGACATTCTGCCTGTTCAGATATGGGCTCATGGTTGAGTGTCCCATATCTTGGGGGTGTGTGACGCCTCCCGGCGCTAGCAGAATGGTTGCGTGGGGCATTGCAGCTCGTTAGCGCTCGCCAGGATGGGGGGATAGGCTACAGTTGTCCTAGAATGATCTGCTTTATTTCATTAGGGTCGTGTTGCCACAGACAGTCTAGAAATGGTCTTTGTTTTGGTCTGTGACCGCGCCTTATATTTTATATTCACTATAATATAAATGTTGCTTGTGTGGGAAGCGAGCGAGAGAGAGTGAGCGAGCAGGGGAGCGGAGGAGTTGTTCGCCCGCATGGTCTTTTCTCTCGGTTTTGATTGGCTGGTGGTTCCTGGCGCCTTCTGCAGGCCTGCTGCCGGGTGAAGTAGCGGCCTGTGATTGGCTGACCACCGTGCCTTTGTGTGGGATCCTGGAGGGGTCCAGAGGAGCTATTCTCCTCAGAGCTGGCCTGACATGCGTATCGTCTACATCCTTTGCAATTCTGTCCCCCATACTCGCCACTTTGCATACTATTTCTCTCTCTCGACTTCTCCTTTCTCATTCTCTAATCTTTATTAAACTCAACATCCCTTCTGGTTTCAGCATAGACGTTCACCGTCGGCCAGTCGTATTGTACGCGAAGCTCTCAGATATTTCTATGTATTAGGCTTTAATGAGGTTTGGAGAGACGGACTTTTCCGTGTGTGTCCTCTCTCGGGAAGGTTGTAGACCGGTATATGTCTCCCTGGCAAGGTGTTGAGTGATTCTGCTTGGTTATCTAAAGCTAGACTAGGGGTAAGGTTACTGTGTCGTTGTCTCCGATGTGTGCAGTGTTAGCTAAGCCCTGCACGACATCGACAGGTACTGTGGGAGCCTAGGTTGTCTTCGGGTGGGTTTACTTTGCGAGCACAGCGCTGTGGTGTGAGAGGGCCATAGCCTATCACTCACAACATAGTGCTGCCTCTTTGTGTTGACTTCTGAGGGATCGCCAGGATAGAACTAGGTACTAGAGACCTAGATTTATCAAGAGAGCATCCCCGTCATATAACGTAATCTTCATTATACCACCTTCGGACAACGTTAGGCTACGAGCCGCATGCTCACCCATTGTTGCCCTGCCTTGATACCCCAGCTAGACTTTATTAACTAAGCAGACACTGGTTAGAGTTAAACACCATTATTATATGTATGCCACATTATTATTCACTGCACTTTTGAGCCGGGGTTGTTGTTGAGTTGCACAACCCTAGTAGGCTGTTGCGTTGTGTCACGAAGCATTTCTTTAGTTGTCGAGCATTACTACCTTTGCGCATTCTTTATTATTCGCCTGCCTATTATTACTATATGTCCTAGTATTTATTGTGACCCGTATTCTGCATTATAATTGTTCAAGATTCTTTACGAACCTCTTCCTAGCATCAGACTTATTTCAGAAGTTTCCAGTTGATGTTGCAGGACTAGCATTGCACTTTCTTTAATACAGGAGTGCCAGTTATTTGAGTATCTACCGTAACGTTAATTAATCACGTTACTTATCTTTTCTTTGTGTAACCTAAACGAGTAATCTTTTACTGTTTGAGAATAGGCTGTTTCATCGAGCGTCAGCCTAGTGTGTGTGCACCAGTTACCGAGTCATAGGATACCTCGTGGTCCAGGCACAACTCAGGGCGGTAATGGTGTTTTGTTTTCCAGTGTTTAAGGCAGGGGTTGGATCTAGTGTTACCGTTGTTGCATTTTGCCATTATCTAGTCCAATGTTGAAGAGCCCTGTGTCTTTGAGGACCTGGATCGTAACAACGTGACAGAGGAATTAGTAGATCCCACCATTAAAGAAGCAGACACACACTTACGACGAAGCTACCATAAACTCTGCAAGATACTGGATGCCTGGAACAAGCAGTGGGCATCAGAATATATTTTAAGCCTACGGGAGAGGTATTATGGTGCGAATTCTGATAGTAACCGTCGCAAACCTGAGAAGGGAGATATAGTCTTACTGAAGGCAGACCAACCTCACTCTAAATGGCCCTTGGCAAAAATTCTAGAAGTCTATCCTGATCTCGAAGGAGTTATCAGAACAGTTAAAGTTTTATCTAGTGGACAAACAACTCTCCGAACAGTTGATCGGCTCATTCCTATGGAACTCACCATCCTACCGGAGGAGGAACAGCAACCCATTGTAATAGGGGAACCTAGACCACAACGAGCAGCTGCTGCTGGATCTCAAAGAAATTGGCGTGATTTGTTAGCTGCAGGTAATATAACATGATGCAACACATCATACTTCGCCGGGCCCCAATCTGTGAGAAATAAATTTACTACACGGATATCTTGGTAGTGTTGGCAACAGCCTTCCAATAGGGTATCTCATTAGAGTGAACCATTTCCTGCCAGAACCTGGTGATTGTAAATATTGTAAAGGATAATTAATATTAAGTAATTTAGAGCTGTATAAGATTACCTTGGCCAAGTTAATTTAGTTATAAAACCTTGTATGATTAGATTTAGAGGTACTGTATTCGGTATCAGTTTAGAAACTCCCGCGATCGCAGGCTTGATCCACGGTTAGTAGTGGTAATTTCAACCCCTAGAGATAATGTTTACTAATTCGTTGTGAAACGATATTTATATTAGCATTTATATCATTAAATGCTTATTTCTCATTTATATGATAAAGTGAAGAGGGAATGAACCCTTGGTAACGAATTAGTATATAGTTTATTTAAGAGTCGGAAATAGAAGTTCCGATTAGACGCCAGTAAACTTTTGAACTGTAAAGACGTGTCCTGTGATCTTTTGCACCACATTTCCCACGCCAGGCCCGGAGTCCTGACCCTTTAACCCTTATCTACTGAAGCCAGCATCCTCTGAACTACACCAGGACCTTAGTTATAGCTAAGGCATTGATATACATGGCCATTTATACAATGTTTAGTCAGGGTATCCTGAGAGATAGGCTATAATGGATTAAGACTAGGCTACTATAAACAACCCTCATCTGCTCCTATAGTTCATGCCATAAGGTAGGCTATCTCATACTATATTTTTATTTTATTTTCTATTTTTGATTGGTGTGGTAAGAGATAACATTTGGCCATATTATCCGCCACACTCAATATATTCTCAACAGGGACACGTCGAAAACGTTCTTATTCACAAGTTAGGTACTCAATCTGGTTAAGATGAACACAATAAATACACACATGTAATTCTAGATAGAGAAGGTTTGTGGACAGTACTGAGAATATACGGAGTAGATGGCAAGTTGATGAAAGCAGTGAAGAGCATGTATGAGGGTGCAAAGACGGCAGTACGTGTAGAGAGTGAGCAGAGCGAGTTCTTTGACCTGAATGTTGGTTTGAAACAGGGGTGTGTGATGTCCCTGTGGTTGTTTACCGTATATATGGATGGAGTCATGAATGAAAATTTATACTATCAAGAGCAGTGGATGTTGGTGTATTTCTGAAAAGGGAGGGAATTGAGTGGAAGCTACCTATACTGGTGTTTGCGGATGATACAGTTCTGATGAATGGGAGTTGCAGGGTCTGGTAAATGAGTTTGGAACAGTGTGCGAAAAACGGAATTTGAAGGTAAATGCGGGGAAGAGCAAGGTTATGGTCTTCGAAAGGGGTGAAGTCACAGAGTGTGAGGTGAAGCTGAACGGTCAGGCTATGGAGATCGTCAACTCTTTTAAGTATCTGGGCAGTGTGTTGAGTAAAGATGGGACTATGGATGAAGAAGTGCGGGAGAGGGTACAACAGGGGAAGAGGGTTGTAGGAATGCTGAAAGCAGTAACAAGAAATAGGGTGGCCAGTATGGAAGTGAAGAAGTCCTTGCATGACAGTGTGGTAATTCCGACACTGACTTACGGAAGCGAAGCATGGACGTTGGTTGAGAGACTCAGACCAAGAGTGAGAGCAGTGGAAATGAACTACCTAAGAAGTGCGTGCGGAGTTACATGGAGGGATAGACAGACTAATGAGGAAGTAAGAAGGAGGTGTGGTGTGGAGGTAGATGTGCTGGAAAGTGTGAAAAGGAACAACTTGAGATGGTTCGGCCATATGGAACGTATGGAAAGCGAGAGAATGACTAAGAAGGTGTACGAGAGCGAGGTGGAGGGACAAAGAGGGAGAGGTAGACCGATAGAGAGGTGGAAGGATAGAGTGAGGAAGTATATGAATGAAGGCGGTGCTGGTTGGAGGGAGGGGAGTCGACTGACCGGGGACAGAGGTGCATGGGGGCGGTTCATTCGTGGCCACCCCTTCGGGAATCACGGCGTCAGGCAATAGATAGATAGATAGAATTCTACACTCTTATTTATTCAATGCCATATAGATAAATCAGGATACTCTTTAACTGTTATTGGGGAATAGTAAGCGAGTATGTATACTTTGACATAAACAAATGATAGGTAACTCACGCATATAATTAGGCCTAAAGTGTGGGTGGATATTTACTTAGCTACTATAAAGAATAGCAAGTAAACAAATAGTAACATTAATCACACACCAAGGTCTAGTAATAACATACAATGAGCGTGAATCAAGGGATAATATTATAATGGAAGTATGCAATTATAATCAGACAAACATACACATAGATCAAACCCTTGATAATAATATATATGAGAGTTGAGTATCTACTGTGAACTATTCTGAATAAGTTTCTGGCAGGTTGAACGAAATCTCTAAGTACGCGTATATAGGCTGGGGCGGAACAAAAAGGGAAGCGTACGAAGAGCTCTGGTGTGAACGCTCGCTCGCGGGTGGCGAGAAGCGTAGGGGTAAATTAAAGGGCTAACGCACACAGATAATTCTGGCCAGGTAGGTCACTCAGTTCATTTGTTTTACTGCAATGATCAAAATAGTATTTATGGTTAGTGCTATATTATTCTGAATAAGGGGAGGAATATGTTGAAATTCAAAGAGGAGAAGAGTTAAATTAGATTTACAATTAATGATATATTTAGATTATTATGAGAACATTTATTACATGAACATACAATTAATTAATTCTTATATGCAATGATAATCTCACGGGTCGAGGAATTCAGATTTAATGATTTATATCTACTGAAGAATACTCAAAGGTTGAATATAACCTAACTAAATCAGGCAATAGATTGATTACAGCAGATTAGAGAACGCATCAATAAATGAGCGTATACGAGTAGTTATAATAACACTACAAGTTAAATATGGCGTACACGACGAAGTTGCACTTAGATGGAAATATCCGATAAAGTATGAAGGAGATCTGAACTGGTTAACAGATTCCTAGATGGAATACAGAACAAATTGGCATTATATTCGAGTTGGTGAAATAATTAGACAATAGATCTACACGAAACTAGAATTCCTAGACGAGCTGGATTGAAATTATCTATTTCATAATAGAATAAACAAAGACGTTATTCACAAATTATACTGTTAACGCACGACAAAATAAGGCGTCAGAGGGGGTTTCTCTCGAAGAAAATAGACTTAGATTATGATAATCAGCAATACAATTCTTCTAAAGGATGGGGAGCTGAGTTTAATTAGATATGAAATTGGGCGTAGGTTTTAGGTAAAAGTGACGATTTAGAAGGGAATCAGTTCACAGTATACACTTCAGCTTCAACTTGGTACATACATAAATAGAATGAACATACACAAGGAAAATCTGAGTATTCGGCTAGATTATTGATTTACACAATTATGTGACATACTGTATGCGTAGAATGTTTTATACGAACTTATAATAGACATTAACACTAGATCTTGGACACAGGTCTACACAAGGTTTAACATGGTTTCTGAAGGATTAATGCGTACGCAACAATTAATGATCTTGGGCACAGATCTACAAAGGAATTAGCAATGAATATTCACATATTTTACCTTACCTTCACATCAACAATCACAACGTAAGTTACTCAGAGACACTTAGGGGAAGTTGCGGGGGTTGAGGTTCGAGAGCAAGTCTGGCCGATGTAGAGCGTAGGTTCGCCTGGACCATACTTCAGGGCTGCTTTTCACCGTCAGGAATCCCACGTCCAGACGTCAGAGGCACACAACAGGGCTCATTGTAGTCTCGAGGGGGAGGGGAATGCAGTTGCCACTTTTAGTTAGATGCTCCGGACTTTTCAGATTTGAGAACATTACCGAGGTGGAAGTGCTTGTTTTCTCAATAATTTTGTTGAGTACATGTTCAAATATTTTCTTAGCTTCAACTTATAGGAATTCAATGTTAAAGGGATATAGTGAATCGTTGTGTCATCAATAGTGAAGTAAAATATTAGATTAAAAATACATGGTAGTTATTATTTTGTACCTAATCATTTAAAGTATTTTATTTAATACTCCGGTGGGAATTACTAAGTCTAGAAAGGATATAATAGCAGTTCTGGTGATTTTATTATAATTGAAGGTTCTTGGTGACTCATTGAATAACTCTGGTCTTCTATATGCTCCTGGGTTGATCCAGAGTTCATCGTAACAGTCTTGCACTGTAGATCCTAATATCCCCACTTATGTTGGTAGCAGTCAGGCCTTTGATGCGGAACTCGCATAAACATTTGCTCAGTGTACTGCAAATCTGGCTGCTGGTGCAATGAAGGGTGGTGATTGGTGGGGAGGGTTTGAAACCTGGATGGTGATTGGCTGACACTTTCGTTCTTTAATAGGGGTGACTGACCTAGGTGACCCGTCTTCCTGGTAGTCAGAAAACGGGAATGACCTGGTGAAATGGGGTACTCCTCTGTTTCTCGTTCCTCTGTATCATGAGAAACTGGTATGGAATGGTGTCTTTTGTGTTTGTTTCTTCTTTTCTCCTTCTTACTCACCTGTAGGTTAGCAATCCTACAGGTGTTTCCCAACCCCGTTCTATCCAACCACGTCACTTCACCTATTCTCTTTCTAATTTTCATAAATGATCTCAACTGTACATCCAGTCCCATCCATTGATATGCAGACGACTCTACTTTACACCGCTCAATTAGTTTTCCAGAACGCCCAAGCCAGCAGTCCCTCAAAAGCAATCGTAATGAAGCCATAAAACACTTATCTTCTGATCTAGCTACTATTTCCAATTGGGGTAGATAAAACCTTGTTGCATTTAATGCTTCCAAGACTCAATTTATCCATGTTACTTTCCGTCAGGAACCTCCAGAGGACTATCCCTTATTCTTCAACAATACACAAATCAACCCTGCATCTTCTCTCAATAATCTCGGTGTCTCTTTTTCTTCTGCTCTCACCTGGAAGGACCATATTACCAGTCTCGCTAATGCAGCGTCCCAGAAGCTGGGTGTGCTCAACCGCCTCAAGGGGTTCTTTACCCTTGCGCAGCTTCTTGCTCTGTGCAGGGGCACAGTGCTTCCTTGTATTGAGTCTTGTTCACATGTGTGGGGTTGATCCTCTCACACCGCACTCCTAGACAAAGTGGA
Organism: Paralithodes platypus; assembly: GCA_032716605.1. Lineage (NCBI taxonomy): Eukaryota > Metazoa > Arthropoda > Malacostraca > Decapoda > Lithodidae > Paralithodes > Paralithodes platypus. The sequence goes on from CM064578.1 coordinate 54,572,391, forward strand.
AAGGAAAGCCTTTCGCATCATTAACTCCCGTCCACTCACCAACTCTGCAATCTCTCTCTCTTTGCCGCAATGTTGTATCTCTCTCGCTATTTTATCGCTACTACAATAATCAGTGTTCCTCGGAGCTTTTCCAGTGTGTACCACCTCGTCTACGTAGGGTACATACAGTAGTACCCGCCTTGCAGCAAAATCCCACCCGTACTCTGTGCAACTCTCCAACCCAAGAGTGAAACGCTATTCTCAGACTTTCTTCTATTCAACGGCTGAGCTCTGGAACTCTCTCCCAGAATCAGTCTTTCCCTCTTCCTATGATTAAATTGCTTCAAACTCTGTGTGTCCAGGCATTTTAGCTCGAACGTCCCCTGATTTTGGCTCTGTCACTCTTTCTACTCTGGGGGAGGCACTCGCTGCAGGCAGCTATGCCTTTCGTCTCCCTCATTCACATAGAAACAAAAATATATATATATATTTATATATATATACAGTATATATATATATAACGGGAGAGGTATGAACAATCTTCAAGACATTATTATGAGATTCTTCAATATAAATGGGCTTTTTTCTTTTCTTTTTGTTCATGCTGATCTCCGGTTAATGAACTTAATAAAAACCTTTCGAGGAATTTTCCGTGTCCATGGCTTCGGGATATTTTGGGCGTCAACATGTTTATAAGGAGAGAGAGAGAGAGAGAGAGAGAGAGAGAGAGAGAGAGAGAGAGAGAGAGAGAGAGAGAGAGAGAGAGAGAGAGTACAAAGGAAATCAAACAACAACAGATCCAGTGACCCCTCTAGGCTGCTTGTCCTCCAAAACACTGAGGATCAAGTGTCCAAACAGTGGTTTAGAGTGGGTAAGGGATAATTTGAAAGGGAATTACTGCCCTAGAACTAATGTCCGTGGCAGGATTAGGAAGTTAGTAGTGGACAGATGGGTTAGTAACAAAAGAGAGTAACGTCTTGGTAACATACTGTATAGCCTATACGCAATATTGCTTGATGAATCTGTGGGAGGAATATAATAAATGTATTCATTTACAAATACAGTCAGTAGCGGGTTTGATGCAAGACATTTGTCTAGGCGAAGTTTAAAAGAATCAACGGTGCTGCAGTCTATAACGTCTCGGGGAAACCCATTCCACAAATTGACAACTCGATTGAATAAGAAATTCTTAGATTCGTGAGAGTTAAAAGATTTACCAATAATTTTGCAACCGTTGCCCCGCGTGTAATTAGATTGGTCGATAGTGAAGTACTTACTACAGTTCATATTGTTGATGCCTTTGATGATTTTGAACACTTTAATTAAGTCGCCTCTTAATCTGCATTGGGTTAAAGGAAATAGATTTAAGTCTCTAAGATGCTCCTCGTATGGTTTGTTCTTTAGGATAGGTATCATTTTGGTAACTCTACGTTGAACTCGTTCTAGCTTGTCTATATCATTTTGGTAATAAGGGCACAAGGATTAAACGTAGTATTCCAGAAGAGGGCAGACTAAGGAATTGTAAAGAGTTAGGATAACTTCTTTGGATTTATGGTCAAATGACCTGCCAATTATTTTGTTTGCCTTCTTAACAACTTTTGAACATTGTTGACTGGGTTTTAGGTTACTCGATATTGTTACTCCCAGATCACTTTCTTTGTCTACATTCTTAAGCTGAGTGCCATTCATCGAATAGTTTACTTTCTCATTTTGGTATCCGATATGTAGTACTTTACATTTATCCGCATTGAAACACATTTGCCAAATTTGGGCCCAACGTGACAACTTATCTAGATTGTGTAGCATATCGTCAACTTGTTCTTTTGAGAGTACTCAATTTTTGTATCGTCAGCAAACTTTAAGATTGTACAGGTGAGACCCTCATCTATGTCGTTGATGTAAATTGGAAAAATAATTTATCCTAGTACCGATCCCTGGGGTACCCCGCTACTTACATTGGTCCATTTAGATGCCTTACCGTTAATTACTACTCATTGCTTTCTGTCGCTGAGCCAATTTTCTATCCATTTCAACACACCGTCTTGTATTTCATGCGCTTTTAGTTTTAGCAGTAAACGTTTGTGGTGATCTTTGTCAAAGGCCTTTTGAAAATCAAGGTATATAGTATCTACAGCTTTACTCTCATCATAGAGGTTGAGGATATCGTGAAAGAAGTCTAAGAGATTTGTTAAGCAGGAGCGTTTTTTACGAAAGCCGTGTTGAGTATCTTTAAGTATGTTATTTTCCTTTAAGCGATTTACGAGTCTGTCTCTTATGAGTGTTTCTAGCATTTTACATACAACTGAGGTTAAGCTAATTGGACGATAGTTACTGGGTAGGGATTTGCTGCCTTTTTTTTAATATCGGTGTTACATTGGCTATCTTCCACTGATCAGACATAGTTCCAGACTGCAAGGATTTATTGAATAGCAATGTCAGTGGTTCAGAGAGCTCATCCTTAGATTCCTTTAAAACTCTAGGTGAGATTGTATCAGGTCCAAGCATTTTATTTACCTTGAGTTTATCTAAACATTTCAATACTTCTGTCTCTGTAACGGTGATATTGCTTAGAACATCTGAATTATCAATCTGCATCGGCGATGGTGTAGGGATGTCACTGATGTCTTCTGTTGTAAAAATTTATGCAAAGAAGGTATTAAGGGCATATTACTCATTTGTACTTCGTCTTTGGTGTATTCTCCATTTTGATCGGGTCCAACAGTTGAAATAACTACTTTTTTCTTTCTGATATAACTATAGAATTCTTTCGGGTTTGTTTTACTTTGATTCGCAACATGTAACTCCAGGGTCTTTTTACTTTGCTTAATTAACTGTTTGGCTTTGCGTCGTAGTTCTAAAAAAATTACCAGTTCTTCGTCATTTTGTAAGGATTTTAATCTATCATTAGCAAACTTTTTAGCAAGCAGACAGTCTGAAATATCTTATTTCCCCCATTTGGGCTTATCATTAATGGCCTGTACGCCGTATTTTCAATGGTATGCAGTCTTGCACTGCTTATAGGTAATTGGTTGCAAATAATTCCCAAGATGTATTTATGTCGTTATTGTTAATTAAAAAGCTCCAGTCAGTTTCTTTAAACATAGCTCTAAGTATATGAAAGTTTGCTTTCTTGAAATTAGGAACTTTTTTGGTGCTGCTATTTGGTTCGTTACTAGTAAACTTTGAAGTGAAAGTTATTGTACGATGTTCGCTATGAACTTAACCCCTTCAGACTCATATGACGCAGAGGTTGCCAGATTAGCAATAAGAAATAGAGTTCTCTCACTCTTATAATTACCTCTCCAAAATTAGTTTTCTGCCCACAGCTAACTCAAAGACAACTGCAGAGGTTGAAGTAACTAAACTAAAGGTTTCTAAATACCCCTGATGGTAACAAAGGCTTTAAAGTATCCCTAATCGGCTCAAAATCGCGTCATATATCGGAGAGGGTTAAGAGAGAGAGAGAGAGATATAGAGAGATAGTTACAAGGAGTTACAAGGAATAACTATTATCTCAGAGACCCTGCGGTCCATTCCGAGGAGATAATCGAAGTGGAAGGAGAAAGACTGTTTAGTGCACTACACTCGTTACAGAGTGTGCAAAACACTATCTACTCTCTTCTTGAACTGCTCTACTGAAGAATGGTTTACAGCTTCGGAGGGAAGTTTGTTCCAGGTAGAACAGATCTTATATGTGAACAAATTCCAATTAAATACTAGTGCTGAACCTTTTCAATTCTAATTTCCAGCCATGGTTGTGTGTTGTATTCATAGTGAGGCTAAACATTTTGCTATAATCCACATTGTCAAACCCATTAAGTATTTTAAATACTTCAATGACCTGACCTTGTAGTCTGCATGTCTCCAACGGAAAGAGATCAAGAGCTCTCCACCGGTCCTCATAGCTCATTCTTCTAAGAGATGGAATAAGCTTTGTAGCTTTAGCTTGTACTCTTTCTAGTCCCTCTATATCTTTCCTGAGTGCTGGAGACCAGAGTTGAACAGCATACTCCAGGAGAGACCGTATCAGAGCGTTGTAAAGTTTGAGGACTATTTCCTTATGTCTATACTTAAATTGCCTCTTAATATAGCCCAATAATTTCAGAGCTTTCTTCTCTACTTCAATGCACTGCTTGGAAAACTTTAGGTCATTGCTAATCAGAACAACCAAATCCTTTTCCAAGTCAGTCATTTCCAGAGGTATTCCCAATAGCGAATAGTCTGACTTGGGGGTTTGTTTGCCACTGTTCCAAGTTTAGAGGCATCTGCCATGTCTCCGACCATTCACCCAGTCTGTTGAGGTTCATCCTGAGGTGTTCAACCCCTTTGGGGTCTTCCAAATTCATTCCAAGTTTTATGGCATCTGCAAACTTGGAGATCACACTCAACAGACCAATATTTATGTCATTGACATATGTGATAAACAGAAGTGGGCCAAGGACAGATCCCTGTGGAACTCCAGAAGTGACTGCAGTCCACTCAGAAGAAATACCATTGATTACCACTCGTTGTTGTCTACCTGTTAGCCAACGTTCTATCAATTTGTGACCTCTGTATTGATACCTAGCGAACTCACTTTTAACATTAGCCTGCAATGAGCCACTTTGTCAAAAGCTTCTTATACATCTAAGTAAAGGATGTCTATGGCTCTACTTTCGTCATACTCACTCAGCATTTGATTCCAGCAAATTGGTAAGACATGATCGGTATCACCTGAATCCAGGTTGGGAATCTGAAATTAAATTGTGGATTTCTATGTAGTTAACTATCTTGTCTATTAGTATCCCTTTTAAGAGTTTTACTATGATAGACGTCAAGCTAATTGGCCGATAATTCTTTGGACACTCGTGATCGCCTTTTTTAAAGATTGGGGTTATATTGGCCAGTTTCCCGTCTTCAGGGACCTCTCCATTTTCTAGTGATTTATTGAAGATGTCTGCCAAGAAATGTGCGATTTCATGATTTCATCTCGCACTTCTCGTACAACTCGGGGAAGAAAGCTGTCTGGGCCGGATGACTTGAACCTATTTAACTTATCTATTATTTTTGCTACCTCCTCTGGGGTACATCTAATTCTGCTAAGAATTTAACCCTTGTGCACTAGTCCTGGACTTGGCATGTCACTGGTATTTTCCCTTGTGAACACTAAGGCAAAATAGTCGTTTAGGGATTTACCTATATCAGTGTCAGAAGTTTGAAGTTGGACTGTTGGATACTTTAGAGGTCCAATCCTACTTTTGAATGGCTTCCTGCTGTTCACATAGTTGAATAACTCTTTAGAACTCTCTTTGCAGAGAGATGCAGAGAGAGAGAGAGAGAGTTGCAGAGAGAGAGAGAGAGCGCGAAAGAGAGAGAGAGAGAGAGAGAGAGAGAGAGAGAGAGAGAGAGAGAGAGAGAGAGAGCGCGGGAGAGAGAGAAAGAGAGAGAGAGAGAGAGAGAGAGAGATCGCTTCAACCTTCCATTTCCTTTTTGCAACGAGCTGAATTGGATATTCAAATCAATTCAATTCAATTCAATTCAATTCAAAATAGTTTATTGTCATAGTAATACATTGTTAATTAATGCTACATTTAACATCATATAAATAAACACAAACTACGACAATGAGGACTAGATACCAAGTGGTATAATTATGTGTCCGTTTATCTTGTATACAAATATAATAACATGTTATTGCATAACAGGGAGTGCAAGTGCAAGTGCTGAGTGAAGTGAAATACTAGAAATAATAATAATAAATATATAATAATAATAATACAAACAAATACAAATATAAAGACAAAATCTGTTCAAATAAATCAATATACCTCTGATTTAATTAGTATACATTTATGGTTCTTTAGGTTTGATAAACATTAAATATTGGCATTTTGTTATTCAATGGGAAGCTCTTTAATTGCTTCTTAAATAATACAAACGAACAATCGTCTATGATTCCTGATAATCCATTCCATATATGAGCGCCTTGATGTCTAAATGTTTTCTGTACCATAGCTGTTCTTTCCCTAGCCACGTCAAGTTATTACACTGCCTTGGACTATAAGAGTGTTCGGTATCATTCCTTATAAACATCTCTTTGATAATATTAGGAACAGACAAGTTTATACATTTATACATTAACTTTGCCATACAAAACAAATACAACTTTTGGAGGGACAATATATTCAAAGATTTTAAAATTGGTTCAGTGTGTGCTCGAAATTCAGCAGATGATACAATTCGTATTGCTCTCTTTTGTAACATAATTAAATAGTTAATAGATAGATAGATAGATAGAGAGAGAAAGAGTGAGAGTGAGAGAGGGGGGGGGGGGGGGGGCGAGGGGGCCGGCATATATATGATGACTACAAATGTCTGCGTTTGATTTGCATTTCAATGGTACCTTCATTACCGGTGTTTACAATTCGCTGCTGTGGAAATGTGTTGCTCCGTCTGCGTTTTAATAGTGATAGAAAGTTGGATATATTGGTGACACATTTTTGGATGGATATAGGGCTTATAATTGCGTTGATGGATAGATTTATGAATGAATAATAGCTAAGTGATTTTTGGATTACACAATTAAATGGATCAAAAGAACTTTTGTGATTGAATGATTCAATTCATGATTATACAGATGGATTGGCTTAGTTTGAATGAATATGTGTGATAGGTGTGTTGATAGGTAACGGCTATATATATGGAATGAAATAATGAATGGTTTGACAATGGACTGGTTTCAAATCAAGTTTGTTTTCTCGCAATTATTTGCAATGTGCAATTTAAAGGCTGAATGTGACTATAAAAGCCATATTTAACCTGTTAATACTACACACACCGATATGTTAGTGACGAACGAAACCGAAAAGTCACTGGCTGATTCTAAAGCTTGGCCTTGACATTGGCTTTGTAAGTTTCGTCTTCTAGTGCTTGTTATTTTGTATACACACGGCCGATCCCTTCAGACCACAAGCCTTCAGCTTGTAATATACAACACAATACTTAGAAGTTTGTCTTTGAAGTATTGCATATCATTGCATATACAGTACAATGTTATTGGCTAATACTGTACAAGTAATCATTTTGGTAGCCTATTATTTTGCATACTTTCATAATTATATAATATGGTATGTATATGTGTTACAGTCGGCGGCAGATGTCCTGTCGCCTCTCTTGCCTCACCGTGACGGGAGGGTCTGTACGCAGCCGGATACCTTACCCCAGGCCCCGCCCACTGCCGAAAATGTACAAATATTATATTATATTAGATTAGATTAACCTAACCTAACCTAACCCTAATATAATATAATATAATATAACATAACACAAATAACCAAATAAAAAATATGAAAATATACTAAACTTCGAGTGGGATCGAACACTGGATTTCTGGATGCCAGGCGGAAGCTGTACTACAGAGCGAGCTGGCAGGAACGGTTTGAAGGGTTTATTTAAACGCGGGGAACGGGGGGCGGGGCCAAGGGAGGGTTACATTTTCGCGCATTCGTAGAGGGTAAGATATCCGGCTGCGTATATCTTCTCCCCACCGTGACCCACGATATTCATACACTCTAGAATGTTAGGTGTACAAAATGTGCATATTTCTAGCACCAGATGGCTCACTGTGAGGTGTGTGGTTGTGAGGGTAGGGGGTGGTGGGGGAGAGGAGGGGGAGGACTGTTAGGGGATATAGGGGGACTGAGGAAGGAGTTGAATCTTGTGTAGTTTGATCTTTAATTATCAGATATAATTATATATTAACCTGTTATTGAATAGTTGCAAATCATGTACATCAGGTGGAAGCAAACCGGGATGCGATGAGTGCATTAACTCATTTACTTTTCAATGATGTTATGATTATATTTTTAGTTTTTAGAGGTAATGCTTGTCCATTTATACCGATAATTGTTTTAGACGTACTCATTATTATTAGTACTGGTATCATTACTAATATTATATATTAGATTAACAATAATTAATATCGTTAATTGTGGTATTTCCCTATCTCATCACTTCTTTCTATCCGGTGGCTATATCCAAATCCCTGAGTAAGGCACTTACCATGCGCTACTCACCAATATTTAATAGTGGCCCCTTCATCATTGCCGATATTACCTATTAATATAATAGTCTCCCTTCAACACCCGCGGCAGCAGTTTTGAATCTCCCGCACGCGGAAGGGTCAGGGAGTACTCTCATAAGTGCACGCTTAATTCTTTTATGGAATCGTCCTTATGATTGGGTGCCCTACAGAAAAAAACTTTGTAGAAAATAAAAAAGAAAATTTAACTTAATATCTGTTATATTATTGCTTTCCATGCGTGGATTTTTTGTGCGCAGCACCCAGGTGCAGGCTCCCTTGCGGCCATATTCTTCCTTCTCCCTTCCGCGTTCGTACCAGGAGGGCGGGTGTCCCCAGTGGTCCAGCTTCATTCGTCGTTCCTGCGCTTCTCGTGAGTCCTTACTCATTTGTATACATCTGCGTTGTATTGAACAAGGTTTAGATTAGCTAGCACGGGCTGCCCCATTGGTACGACCGGAGGAAGTGTGTAAATTAGGGTACTCTTTGTAACAAGGCGCCTCCGTATCCCGGGATCCGTGCGCCACGTGTGTTTTGGTTGTGTTGTTTTACGCCTTTAGCTTTTTGATATTATAGCTAGGAGGCTACCATTCTGCAAGAGTATGCTTCAGACCGTCACTTTGACGCAGTTGCATAATTATATATTTTGTTTTTGTTAGCAAATGCTCTAGTTCAAGCGTGGCTGTACATAGTGCGGAGCCTTCTGGAGTCCGTATTTGCTTCTGGGCCCCTCTTGCGGCCCTCCCCCTCCTCTGCTTGCTGCTGCTGCTGCTGGATCGTCGGAGCGTCAGTTATTCCTATGATGTTTCGTCGGGCCTCGTGGCCAGCCTCTTTAGGGGTCTCCAATGTAGGCTACAGGTAATTTAGGATTATACATTCTATGTATTTGTGATTATGCCTATGTGTGCGCCGGTATTGTGTTAAATGTGTTCTCTACATGTTATTGGGGGGCCCTTGGGAGACATCCCTATATACATATATATACAGTATATGTGGGGTTTTGGAGGGGGGGATTTTCTACATATAAGTCCCCCCCTCTAAAATTGTTGGTTGTTTTTTCTCCGGCGGCCTTCTGTGCAGGGCCTCCGTTTTCTCGTCTTGCAGACGAGTAAGGGAGCAACCAAATGTCCCGGTGTGGTGCGCTGAACCACAATCCGTCCGACGGAAAATGCAAATTCCTACAGGAGCATCCTCGGCCCGCCGAGAGGACTCACCCTGACCGATTTGTCATACGGCAAGACTTCCTTCGCCCGGCGTTCCAGTCTAGTGTGCAGGTGTTGTGATACGTAGTGCAAGCACGTTACCTACCTTTCTATTTCAATAGTCACGGATAGTTAAACACTTAAGGTCACTAGGGCCAGTGACACTTTGTCACAGGTAAGCAGTCCAATCAGCTTAAACGGAGAAACCCCAGTTCTTCCATGGTCGAGTCCAGCGGAAGGTTAGAGTAGCTGTGGCTATAGCTAATTTTCCGGCGGACTTGAGGTAGGATGTCTTAACACCTCGCAGGTTATCCTTATGAGTATTGATTCCTGGACATTTTATTTTCCAGATAGACCCAGTGCCTCAGTGACAACACACCCGGCAGTTGGTTGGTGGCTGATTCCGGCTGGGGGGGGGGAGGGGGAGCCCTTTTTCCCATCATGCCTCTATTTGAGCTGTGCGCTACTCCTATTTGCTCATTATTGCCTGTATTTGCTCACAAACTGCATTAGATGCGTGAAATGCCTCAATCGTTCTCGAGGCTTGTGGGTGTCTAAGCGTTGTTCTGTCTGTTCTGAGTTAAAGGCGGCGCTTCTCACCAAGAAAGACCTGTCGTGCTTAGCGGCATTGAAAGAGATAAAGAACATTTTCAACTCTTATGCTAAAGATATTGCCCATAAGGCCCTTCATTGCGATGATGATACCCTGTGGGAACATTTAGTCATAAAGTCACCTCTGCTTAAGTCGGCTCCTATTAAAACTACTAAACCTAAGGCTAAACCTAAAACCCTTTCAAAAGAGGTAGTGAGTAGCTCTAGTAGCAATGAGAGTGACATTACCGAGGCTACCCCCCCCCCCCCCCCCCCCCCCCACCCCTGGACCGGACCAAGCGGAGGCGGTCGCCTTCCCCACGGCAACGGTCAAGGTCACGGTCGAAATCTCCCAGAAAGCAGTCTAGGCACTCATCGGCGGAGTCGTCCAGATCAACCAAACGCCGTAGGATGGACAAGGTGACACCGGCCAGTACAGAGCATAGTAGTAGCCGGAAGGTTACCGCAAGGCCACCTCCACCTTCTACCCCTACCTCCAGCACGCCAACCATCCAACCCGGCGACTCAGAGGTAGGGGTGGAGGACATAGAACCTAGTCCTCAACATGAACAGTCATTAAGTGTACAACAGGACTTTATTTTTGCTATTCCAAAGCTGAATCAGGTACCACGCAAAGCCCCTACGGCTGGTCCAAGTAGGGTAGTAGCAGATCAGTATAGAAGTTTACCGTCAGGTTCTCATTCTTTTGACAGCTCTCAGGTGATTCAGGACTCACAGCCACCCGTGGCGAGCGAACGGGGGTGCTGGAGAGTTAGTCAGGGAACAGAAAGGGAGAGTATTAACAGTGAAGTTTTACCCTCATCAGTACCTGATTTCGTTTGGCCGCCGGAGGAACTAACTCCGGACGCAGAGCAGGACATACCGGAAGTGCTTGAGTTTAATGAAGAGCCGGAGGAAGTTAATGTACCCTCGGCTCAAAGTTTAATGTTTGAAGGATCAGAAGCTAGTTACCAATCTTCTAGGGGTTCCCATAGTAAGTGTGTGACCATGGAGGAGATAAGTGATATAATGCATACGGTCATGCGGCAGTACCATGTCTCTCCCTCTCCTGATCCTCACTCTAGTCAACCGGTAGCTCCCCCAAGTAGCTCCACAATAAGACCATTAGAGCCTTCAGGTTTTCCCACCCCTAAGTCCTCTTTGCCTGCTTTGGTCTTACCCCCGACAACGTCCACGGCGACCGGTACTACAGTGCCAGCTACTATGACTACCACTAATGTGCGAGTAATTTCTGACATCACTCCTCCCCCCTTAGTTAAGGTACCACAGAAGAAAGGCCATATGCCTCTCCTCTATGGGCCGGGTTGCTCTTGGATTCAGGCACACCCGTTGAAACCATTCCTAGCACAAACCCACTATTTCAGGAGATCTACCGGTTCCTAGTGAGTGGACTATTGAAATCAACAAGAATAGGAAACTCAGAGCCAAGGATGAGGTAGGGAGATTACTGGACGTTTCTATTAGGGCAATACCTAGTACATATAATGCTGATTTATTTGTGTTCTCCGCTGCCCCGGCAGTACCGCCGGCCTCATCTGCACGACTCTTTGCAGACTGGTCCAAAGCAGATGGCGTTAATGAAATTAAAGCTTTGAATGCACTCACGCCGGAACTGGCTACAGTTCCGGTACTTGATCAGTCACATACACCAGTCCTGCAGATGGGGCGGGTAGGTTTGGGCCCTTGGGTAGACTGGGAAGCAGAGGTGCAGGTATTTGCTTCTACCATTACATCTAAAACCTCCCATCAGGTCCCTCAGGAGTTACATGCTTGGTTCTCATTTCCTGTTAATAAGGCAGAGGGGGTGTCGCCAGCCTTGTTCGCTTTCTTGGCGGCCCCCCAAACTTGCTCTTCACCAATTAGATGAACCTTTTTGTACCCCTCCCCCAGCCCATCTGGATAGGGACTTTAAGTTAAGAAGCAAAGCCTTCAGATTGTTCTCACAATACCTTGTCACTCGCCAGGTTACGGTATCCCTAGCTAGGACTATTTCGGCCATTGCAGACCAAAATGTGAGAAAAGCCACAGACCTGTCACATAGGATTTTATTACAGAATTCAATACAATCCCTGGGTGACATTAGGGTAGCAATCATGGAGGCGGTAAGGGCCCGCCAGGATCTCAGAGTATTTTTAGTAAAGAAGTTGCCGGAAGATATTGGTCGCCGGGTGACTCTTTCCCCCGTCTTGACCCTCTCACGTTCTTGATGCAATTTTGAGCCCATTAGGGATACTTTAAAGCCTTTATTACCATCAGGGGTATTTAGGAACCTTTAGTTTAGTTACTTTAACCTCTGCAGTTGTCTTTGAGTTAGCTGTGGGCAAAAAACTAATTTTGGAGAGGTAATTATAAGAGTGAGAGAACTCTATTTCTTATTGCTAATCTGGCAAGCTCTGCGTCACATGGTCGTGAGAGGGTTAACTGCCTCCCTTCTCAGTTTAGAAACGTGGAGTGTAGTTTTCAATCTGGTAGATGGGTGGAAGCCGACTACCTCCCAGGCTAAGAGGGAACCGTTTAAGAAACCTTTCAATAAGCCCAAAAGCGGCGGTAAGTCACAACCCCCTCATGCTAAACAGTCTTTTCGGGACCCCAGGCCTCCTCCACAGCAGGGAGGTAGTCAACACAAGCCCAGACAAGGCAAATTCTCAGGTTATAGAGGTAAGTCACACCCCTAACCAAATCAGGGACAGACGTCAGCCAAAACTAGCCAACCATCTGATACCAGCCCACCACCCCCTCCAAAAAACTAGCCAACCAAACTCTCTGTCTCCCGGATCCGTGCTTAGGCGTGTCGGATTCGAGAGTTGCTCCACCAAATGGACCCAGTCTGCAGACGGGGTCGTTCCAAGTATGCCACAGAGCCTGGTGCAAGCGAACCTGGGCCAGAACTGTAGTAAGCAAAGGTATCACCTGGCGGTGGATCCGGCGACCTCGACTGTGTCAGGCGCTCGAACACAACTCGAACTTACTCTCATGGTTAATTTATGATAATTTGTATTTTACACAAGCATAATTATTGTATTAATTTCTTTTTTTAATGTAAAGTATATTATACTCACACATTGTAACCTGAGCTTACCATTTTCATATCTGTACATCTCATGTTCATCCACTAAATTGTAAAATGTGTATTTTCAGCTCATGAGGCTGCCATTCTTTAATAATCCGTTTATTATTATTATTATTATTATTATTATTATTACGTTTCGCCGGGGGTGGAGGCCCTGGTCCAAGAAATTATCTCAAAGAAGGTCATTGCCCTAGTAGAACCAACTTGCTTAGTGTTCACCTCCAGACTTTTCTTAGTGCCAAAGAGGGACAGTGTGCAGATGCGACCAGTAGTGGATCTCTCGGGTCTGAACACTTACATCATAAATCCATCCTTCAGAATGCTTACAGTAACCCAAATCAGGCTTGTACTTCCGCCGCTGGGTTGGATGTGCTCCTTAGACCTCAAAGACGCCTATTGGCATGTCCCTATCAACAAACGGTTCCAAAATTTCCTCGCCATGAGGGTCAGGAGAGAGACTTATGTCTTTCAGAGACTGCCTTTCAGTTTGAACCTGGCACCGAGAATTTTCACAAAATTAGTCCGGCAAGCCCTTCTGCCATTGTTAGACCAGGGCATAATAGCGTTGTGGTATCTAGACGACTGGCTAGTGGTGGCAAAGTCAAGAGAGTTATGTCACAATCATGTCAAACAAGTAATCAATCATGTACAAACCCTAGGGTTCAAGGTGAACTTGGCAAAGTCTCTCCTTGTTCCTACACGGGAAATTCAGTGGATAGGGCTGGTCTGGGATACCGCCAATCTGACTCTTACTCAGAGTGTGGATAATTGCCACAGATTTCGCAGGAAACTGTTTCGCTTTCTCCACAGTCTGAATACGACAAGGAAGACGTGAGAGTCCCTGGTCGGCTCACTCAACTGGATCCAATTAACTGTGAAGTTGGGCCGGTTGAAAGTAAAGAGATTAACGATGGAAGGCAACACATTTTTCCCACTACTGCCGGAGGGAAAACTATGGCCGATTCCTCGATTAATTCACAACTTACTGTCGGTCTGGGCGAAGACCAAAACACTGTACTCTGTGACAACATGGGTTTCTCCTCCTCCTTCTGTATGGGTAGACACAGACGCTACTGGAACACTAGGGTGGGGGTATCAGTCCAATCTAGGCCTTCAAGGGCAGGGTACTTGGGCCCAGAACGAGTTATGGCACATCAACAAACAAGAGCTTCTAGTTCCTCTATATTTTCTCCAAGCCCACGGCTCGTCATTGCAAGGGAAATCAATAGCGTTTCAGATGGACAACTTAACTGCGGTCCATTGCATTCAGAAACAAGGTTCTGTGAGGTCTCGAGAGTTGCTAGTAGTGTCAGAACAGATTTTTGCTCTAGCCGAATCGCTGAGCATTCATCTGCATGCTTCATACCTCCCAGGCGTGTCGAACGTCTGGGCGGATGCGCTGTCCCGGCGACGGAGCACTTTAGTAGAATGGGCTCTCAAACAAACCGTCTTCGACAAGATGATTGCCAAGCCTTAACGTCCACAAGTGGATCTGTTCACATCCGAGGGGACTCACAAGCTACCTCTCTTCCTGACCCACCAAGGGGTAACTCCGGTGGGGGGACCAGATGCGTTGTTGGAGAAGTGGAACAAGTGGAACTCAATCTATCTATTTCCTCCACCAGATTCTGCTCTAATGTGCAGGGTAATTCACAAACTAAGAGGTTACCGGGGCTTAGTCTCGATGATCGCGCCGTTATGGCCGGCTCAGGTGTGGTGCCACCAGTTGAACGAATGGTGCAAGGACCCGGTGTCACTACCGGTTTCCGCATTCCACTTAGAATGATTAGCAACCTTCAGACCTCGCTCAATTTTGCCTTCTGGACATTTACAATGCCAAATTAGTCCAGTCAAATTGTAACTGAACCTGGCACAAATTGCAACATTAATTATTTCACCTGTATTGACTTGTGGAAACCCACAAATATAACATATCAAAAGTCCTCAATAATCCGGATAGTGGAAAGTCCTCAAAATAGCATAATTATGTTAATTAGTCCAATCAAAATGTAACTGGACCTGGACATAATTGCAACATAAATTATTTCACCAGTATTGGCTTCGGGAAACCCACAAATTTGCATAATCCATAAACCACCACGTCAGCTCGTGCCCACCTGGTCGCTTGATAAGGCCTTATCTTTGCTTCAATCGCGCAAATATAATAATGCGCCGGATTTTGATTCATTACTTAACCCGTAAACGGCGGCAAAGCTCTTAAGAGGTTTTATTCGGCGACGGCGGCAAAACTCTTAAGAGGGAGGCCTAAAAAAAACATTTAAACAGCCCCAGTATCACTAAACAATTGTTTTTGTTTTGTTTTTTCCCCTATACCTCATATCACTCCTCCACATCCCTTCCTTCCTCCCTTTCCCCTCCCCGTTCAATTATCACCTATTTTTCCTGTTATTCCCTAATTCGTTGGTATGTTTTTGTGCTAACATTAGCAAACTGTGTGGAGGATGTGCTTACGTGCCTAGAGGGTGTGTTACATAACCGAGTGTGTGTATGAGTAGACTCAGTGTGGCTTGAGGCCTCGTGGAGAGAGGGGTTGCCTCAATTTTCTCCATAATTCATAAATGGGCTGGTCCATCTATATTCGCGATTTTGACCAGAAAAATTCTATTTTCACTTGTTTTATTGTTGTTACAGGTTACTATCTTCATAGTGAAGGTAAAATAGGCTCATATGAATAAGTAATAACTATATTTATCGTAAAATGACGATTATAGGCCTGAATGGAGCCTATATGCTCGCCCATGGGGACCGGGTTCAATACCCCCCCCTCGCCGTTACCGGGTTAAAAAGGCTGTGTTCCTGATGGCTTTAGCTACAGGAAATAGGGTCTCTGAGCTGGCAGCCATAAGCAACGAACCTAATTGCCTTAGGTTTGGGAGACTGCACGACAAGGTCCAGATCGCGCCGTCCCCCACTTTTATTGCTAAGAATGAGAACTCTGATCATGTATTCTCAGAATGTTCTGTTCCGGCAATAAAACGCGGACACACTCATCATATTTCATGTCCAGTGGAGGCCTTAGTTATATTTATGAGGGCAGCTCACCCTCGACAACCAGGCTTTCTGTGGGTGAACCAGGCAGGTAATCGTGTTACTAGGAGAAAATTGGCTTCTCTGTTAGTAGACGTTATTAAAGAAAGTAATCCCGGCATAGAGGGCAGGGCCCACGACATCAGGAAGTGGGCCGTCTCTCTTAGATTTAAAAAAAAATTCTCTTTAGACGACATTGCCAACACTCAATTGTGGGTATCAAACCATACTTTCCTAACACGATACCTGTCGGTCGCTCTGGACAAGTCAAAACGTACCTATGTAGCTTTACGACAGAAGGTCTCGTAGGCTCTGTGCTATTATTATTAAGGTTAAGTTGTGAAAAAGGAGGGCGGGGGGGGGGGGGGGGGCGTGCTGAATAGCCCAAAGCCCCACAGACTCCTTCCGCCGGAGATTGTGATAAATCACGAGCTGTGACCGAACTGATATGACGGTTCAAATGTAGTATTTTTGTTTTTAAGAAATCTTTCATAGTTGCAAATATATAGGATTACTAAAATATATAAAACAGATATATGCTGTTAAGGTTAGAACAATATTCCAAAGAGTTTATAGTTCTAGTTAGGGACACAAGGATGTTCCCATTTTATCATGTAGAGATCTTAAGGTAAAAGATCTGGTCTTGAGCAAGCAGACTTTCTTTGAAGTCACGCCCTGCTTGCAATCTTTCATATTGTTATACTATTTATTGTCTGTATATAGTAAAAAAACTTAAAAATGTTATACGGCTTATTTTTGTCATGAGGTTAGGGTATTGTCACGAATGTCCCAATCCAGTCTTGGTACTCAGGCAATATCGTCAATGATGAAGGGGCCACTATTAAATTATAGGTTTGATTCCCAGAGGGAAGTAATGAAAACCTAATATTTAGTAGGGCCCCGTAATCATTGACGATGCATGGCCCTCCCATCCATCCCCTTCCCATTCGTTGATCTCTATTAAGTCTTGATATAGCAGTGAAGGAAGAATATGGCCGCAAGGGAGCCAGCGCCTGGGTGCTGCGCACAAAAATCCACGCATGGAAAGCCATAATAAAACAGATATTAACCCTTATTTAGCGGGGTCGGACTTAAGTCCGATACGAGAAAATTGGACTAAATGGCGGGGTCGGACTTAAGTCCGTGGGCGTATTCCCACCCTAATTTAGGTGGAAAGCGAAACTTGGTGGTCAGGCGATGTACTACAAGGGCCCACCCACACATCCCCACTGCGTGACCGTGACTAAGTGACCCTCAAGCAGCCATAATGGAAGGTCAAGATTTGCCCGTGTTCGATTCGGTGGCCGCCAATCCCTAGTGCGTCGCGCCACCCTACTAACCACGCCCGGCTCACCACCCAGAAACTAGATATCATGCTGAACTCTTTAGAACTTTCTAATAAGCTGTTGGATGAAACCGTCGAAGGTCTGGGTGAGAATTTTGGTAGTGTGGATGACTCGGAAGACGAAAATAACCCGATCATAGGCTTTCACCCCAAGCATAATTTGCGTGGGGTGGATGTTGTGGTTGATATTGGACAGACCCTTGAGCAAATTGGAGACGTTCCTGACGAAGAACATACTGGTGTGGGTGTTGGTAAGTACAATTTATATTTTATAATTGCTTGAAAATATGATTGCAAGCATTTTATCACCTTACGAGCGGCTGGTGGAGTATATTTCACTGTGCCGCCCAGCGGGTTTTTTTTTTACCCTAAATGGGGTTGTTCCGTGCTCTTTTTCATGCATAAACAAGACCCAGAGCGTAATACAAGTATGTATCCTGAAAGTGCGTAAATTGAGCTTTCCAATGACACCCGAACCATCCTTTTACGATCACTGGTTGTCTTTCAACGATCGTAAAACACGAGTGCAAAAACCCTAAAATACGGTAGTTTCCTTATAGAATTCCCTGTGTGGCGAGCGGTCTTGAGGTAATTTATGCTCCTAATCACCGCTCCGCTCTCTCTCAGAGCACATTACGTCCTCAAAATTGCACTCTACAAGAAATTTCCTTTGCATTTTATAGCGTATTATTTGCAGGCGTTCGGTAAATTTCTTACGGTAATACAAACAACCACATTTTTCCCTTGCCCCTCAACTTTCTCTTCATAATTGCTGAGGGGCACAGGGCCCTGGGTGGGGCTTTGGATTCCCGGGCGTTTCCGCACCCTCCTCAGCTCCCCGCCATGGAGTGGCTTCGGTCACCCAGGCTTTATTGTGGTCGGCAGGGAGGGTTCTGTGGGGGCACTCGGTTATGGCCTTGGAATTGCTCGGGGCCTTGGGGCTGTTCGGCCAGGCAGCTTGGGGAACAACAACAACAACAACAACCAAAGATTGAATATTTGTGCTTGGCATTATATTGATTGTGGAGAACAGATGTAGGCCTACCGTATATATTATGTTTTCATATATTATATGATACATGTGTAACATTTGTATATTATCACGACTCTCTCTCTCTCTCTCTCTCTCTCTGTCTCACTCTCTTTGTTTGTACTCCTTTGTACTCTCTTTGTCTGATGTAGGCCAGGGCACGCCCCTAACTAATCTCTTCCCTCCCAGGGGAAATCACACCTAGCAGATGTTTTTGACCTCCCCTCTCTCTCTGTCTGTCTCTTCCTCTCTGGGTCTACCTATACTGCATGTGACATTGAAATTGCTTGAGAGTTTGATTGCAAGCATTTTATAGCGTGTTATTTGCAGGCGTTCGGTAAATTTCTCACGATAACCAGGGTGTATGGTACATTTCTCACGATAATACAAGCAACAACGAAGCTTGGCGAAGATTGTGGTCTACAATATACCTTTTTATAATTGCATGCGACCTTGTAATTGCTTGAAAGTTTGATTGCAAGCATTTTATAGCGTATTATTTTCAGGCGTTCAATAAATTTGATAAATATATCAAAATAAGTCCTGTGGGACTATGAAATAGCTATTATTGGACAAGGACAATATTTTGTTCATCCCTCCACTGGAACATCAACAACAATGTCAACAACGCATCGCCGTCGGCAATCGTAAGATTCAGAGTCGTAAAGATTCCAGGACGAGCTCAATAGAAAATGAATGAATGAAATGAATGAGTGTGCACTACTGCCAATACGTATAGCGACTTCCGCTAGATCTAGAGACCTTTACTTCGATCTAGCAGCAATGACTTACACTAGCAGTTTTGTTTTGAAATTTCAGAACAATTTCGAAGTGATATTATATGGATTTTGCCAATTGATATTTCTAGTGGTATTTATCATGTCTTACATCTAACAATATATGCTAGCGGATTTAATTTCAATTGGTAACCCTCCCGCTCGAGTCGGCTCCAAAAAAAATCGATAATGGTGGCACTTTAGTAAACAGGTGATAAACAAAGCCGCATGCGGATCGGTTTGGTGTATCGGTATTATGGTAAGTTGGCTACCTACTATTGTTTATACGATATAATAAGTAATGATAAGTAAATTATTATATATTATATATAAAACAAAAACAAAATTCCTGCAAAGCAAGCGAAACAGAGAGAGAAAGAGAGAGAATGCAGAAACTGAACTGAAGACGGAGTGAAACAGATATAATAATACAGAAATATTACAAGCAAATAAATGAAATAGAGGGATTAGTTAGCGAAAATAATAATGAGAAATACATATACGGATGAGGAAGAGAGAAAGGGAGCACAAGAGAGGGAAAGCGAGCGAGCCAGAGAGACAGACAGACAGGAGGAGTGAGAGAGATTAGAGAAAATAATAATGAGAATTACATATACGGATGAGGAAGAGAGAGAGAGACAGAGCGCACGAGAGAGGGAAAGCGAGCAAGCCAGAGAGAGAGAGAGAGAGAAACAGACAGACAGACAGGAGTGAGAGAGAGAGAGAGAGAGAGAGAGAGAGAGAGAGAATACAGAAATAAGGAGAAATAAGAGAAAAATAAGACCGATTACCGAAGGAATAGTAGACGCGCTAGAGGCCGAAGTCAGGCCAAAGCGAACGCAACCGAATGCGCCTGGAAATAGACCAAAAAGTACCTCCTCTTCCTCACCTCTTCCCACCCTCCACACTCATTCATAACATCCATTCATAGACTTATATGGGGAGACGAAGAGTTGCTCTTTCCAAAAATGATCGTTTCGTTCGCATTGGAGCCATAGTAACGGTGCTAGGGCGAGTGAAATTGAGCGAATATTTTGGGATTATGCCCGCTGAGCGGTACAGTGTAAAATACCTTACCACCCGCTAAATAAGGGTTAAGTTAAATTTTATTTTTTATTTTCTACAAAGTTTTTTTCTGTAGGGTACCCAATCATAAGGACGATTCCATAAGAGAATTAAGCGTGCACTTATGAGAGTACTCCCCAACACCTCCGTGCGGGAGATTCAAAACTGCTGCCGCGGGTGTTGAAGGGAGACTATTATATTAGTAGGCATTATCGTCAATGGTTACGGGGCCCTACTAAATATTAGGTTTTCATTACTTCCCTCCGGGAATCAAACCTATATTAATGCTTCTTCCACATGTGTAAGGCCAAATTGCTTCTTGGTTGAGGTATTTATACATAATTACAAATTCTCAATTCCTGGGTTTCTTTTTCCTATCATGTAAAAGGTATTGATATAAACCAACTTCAATATCGTGAACGAGTAACGATCACAGTGGTAATCTGTGCCTCAAGATTAACGATATTAGACCAGGGTAGATGGGTATATCATATTTAGCCCTCAACAAATTAATTTGATCAATTTAGGAAATATATCTTGGGCCGAGTTAAACAGTTTTCTTAACCCCTTGAAGATTATGACGGTTTTTGACATTTTATTTTGGGTATCATCAGACGATTTTATTCAGAGTTGGAATGGGACGTCAGAGGGTAGATTAAGCCAGTCTTTGTCCATATAACTCACACACATCCTTCCTGACCTATATGAAATCGTCTAATGAAAACTAAAATTATATAAGTATCATAATGCATCAAGATCGTCATAGGGTTCATTGCTGATGAATATAAGCTCAACCGGTTCTGGATAACATGTTGTAAGTTTTGACACGACAGGAAATTCACTTATTCATGCCCTACTATACATTCATATGTATATGCTTCCTATTATTCAATTAATAAATTAGAGTACAGGTCTACACTATTTTTCAATAGCTTTTTCCAGACCCATTCTCATATTAACAGCTTGAAAATTATGAGATATTTTGACAACATATTTTGGCTATCATTAGACGATCTTATACAACTTAGGAAGGCGCTTTCCCCGTCAAAATGGAAAATCTAACTCTATTACATAATTATGTTACATTTTATAGCAGAAAGATACAAAACATTTTATGTTAACACTGATCACATCTACACGTGTGGTGAGCTGGTAAAGAGGAGGAGCGGGTGGGTGTGGGGGCTGGGCGGTAGGGAGGGAGTGGGTAGGATTGTTTGGTGTTTGCAATGCCAAATGGAGACTCAGTTATTGACAATAATTTATTATCTGTATTTCATTACGATGAAGCTTTTCTTCATATGAAGTGAACTACAAGGACATTGTTTTCAGCTTAGGCAGGATCTAATTAAAGTCAAATGGGTTCAATCCATCTATCTATTCAAGCAGATCGTTCTTTAAGGTTCGCTGATCCAGAAGTAGGCACAGATTATATCAGTCGGGTTCCCAGTCCCAACTTCTAGGGACTGATGCTCTCTACCCCTTTTAGAAAGAAATGCTGGCTACTGACTACTGACTGACTGACAGATTGTTCTTTAAGTCGAATAATATAGTCTGATATTAACCTTAGTTAAGTAAAAAACATGCGCTATGATGTAAAAAGAGGGCTAACAACATATTGTTACGACTGAGGTTTAACTATATCAGGGTTCTTATTCATTGGACTAGTAATGGCATAAATGCTACAACGGAAAGCGCTAGATCCAACCTCTGATGTATATTCCCAGTGAACAAAGAACACAAATACTCTCCAGAGTTCTATATGCAATAATAGGTTATTAAACTCTCAATAAATGTGCGTCTACTCTAGGCTTAATGTTATGTGAAAACAGCCTATTACTACCTATAACCGAAGGTGCTTGGTTATGGTATGCAAAGTAAGGTGCTAAGAGAAGTTACAGATTACGTTACTTTAATCAATAAATGTCAGGCACTCCTGCATGAAAGAAAGTGCACTAAAGTCCTTCAACACCAACAAAGAATCTTCTTTAAATGTTAGAAGCCCTCAAGATGCTCAAATCGGAAATGGAACCCAAAAAGGCAGGCAGCGGAACAATGCTCGTGCAGGCTATGCACACAAAAAGGCAGGAGATATAATGCAGTCGGAGCCAAGAATATCCTAAACACTACAACAATAATAATCGCCACGACAATGCAGTATTCCTATCAACAAAAAGAGCCTAAGTCGTTTGTGTCTCAATACATCAAACTAGGCTGCGAAATGCTTGTGTAATCATAAACGGGTATGCATAAAAAGAGTAATTGGTTTAATATTCTTAATGTCTACTATGACTGATAAAGTCTAGCTAGAGTCAATAATATGAGATACTGGTGCGCATGGCATGCCGCATAGCCTAGTGCAAATCTCAAGTCTGTGCGTCAAATATTACATTATAATGAAGGGTAGCTCTCTTGAGAAACCTTAATACCGAAGTATTAAGCGTTCTCCTGGCGTACCTCAAAGACAAACAACGAGCTTAGAACAGTGCAGAATGGTATAGGTAAAAAGCCCTCATTCGTGCATGCTCTACTCTCAATGGCACACAGACTAGAATTTACCCAATCAACTCCAGTTCTCAGGTATGTCATGCAGCTTTTAACTAAAGCCAGCACCCATCGGAAACAATACCTTATAGTATCAGACTCATAGTCTAGCATTATCTAATCCAGCAGAACACTAATAATTATAGGAAGCGGTACTGAACAATATGAATGCCAACCAATGCTTCGTGATCAACTTATCTTAACAACTAACATACATGGGTTATATCAGACCTTAACGCACAATACAACTGGCCAGCATGAAGCTGATTATGCAGAGTTAACCAGAGGGGGTATAATATTAATAAAAGGTGGTGAAAGATATGGAAAATGAGAGAGATAGGCAGAGGAAAAGGTTCTCAGGTGCAGAGAGGAGGACAGGTATCAAAGGGATAAGAGGGGTGCGTTCTAGAAACCAGATCTGAGGGAGAGAGTGGCGAGGAAGCTGTATATATACTAGCACTAGCTCGAACCGCGTAAAAAAGCGGTAACAAGTCCTCTAGCCAATGCTAAAGAAGCTAGCCAAACATGACGTCACCAAGCATGGTAAAAAACTCCTTCAACGAATCCCCACGAGGCCAGCCAGCTATGACGTCATCGAGTATAGCAAAACACTGCGTGCCTCCCCACACTCTGTTCTACTCTCTCTCTCTCTCTCAAATCCTATCATTACTACTTAATGATAAAACATATACTTTGCAATTAAATATATAAAGCCTTGACATGGGTGAAAACAAAGAGCCTTTCTGGACTGCCCATGACACGAGCTTTCATATGAAATAAAGCACACAACAATACATCAACTGTAGCCACATCCACTGCCCTGGCGATCCTAGCGAGTCACTGTAGGACAAGCCATGCCGTTTTAACGGAGTGGTTAACGTCACACCCCCCCCATGATTTTTCTCAGAGGCCCAAGGCTCACAAAAAAATCTGATTGTTAGAACCCATGCTATATCTCTACTTCCCATCACCCAGCGGCAGTAAAATATCTGGCACAGTTCTTAACAAAACATTTTACAAAATTATAACCTTCCCCAACACAATAGGTTAAATCATATGTAGTTATGCTCCTCAAGAGCGAGCTTCTCTAGCCCAGCATTCTCAGAGGAGTCCAACTCAGAATTAATGCTATAACATACTGAAAAAATTCAACTATCAAAGAAAGAGTTTTTATTTGATGTTTTATGTTTTTAATTTGTTTATTTCGGCTGCACTATAGGGGCAAGCCTAATTTTTTCTTCTATACCAAACGCTCAACTCCTGCTTTACGACCCAATACGCTGGGCTACAACCGCGAGCCAACAAGCACCAAGCGCAAAATACTATTCAAACTAAAGCAGGAGGCTACCCGTGTGTCAATCTACCCAGGATCATATACCCTTGAAAGACAATCTGCAACCACGTTGTCACAACCGGCAATATGGCGTATGTCCAGGTTATATACCAATAACCTTAGTGACCACCTGGTCAGCCTCATATTCCGACTGTGAAACTGGTCCAAGAACTTGAGAGGGTGATGATCTGTGTAAACTACAACGACCGGACCATAGGCTGGAACATAGACCTCGAAATGCCCCGGTGCAAGCACAACTGCCAGCAGCTCCTTCTCGACAACAGAGCAGCTCCCCTGGGCCGAATTGAACTTCTCCGAGCAGAAACTAACAGGATGCTCCAGCCCATCATCGTCCTTTTTCACAAGGACGGCACCAGCCCCCACACCACTAGCATCCGTTGCTAGTTGGAAAGGTAGGCTAAAGTCAGGGGCCCTGAGGATCGGGTGAGTGCACAACAGGTGTTTTACTACTCTAACCGCCTTCTCACACTCAGGCGCCCATTTGAACTTCTTATCCTTCCAGTTATCCTCCACCTGAGCTTGACTGTCCCATTCTCCTTCTCCACCTTGACTGCTAAACGTCATCACAGGCACAGTGAGAGGCTCAGGGGGTGCCTCACATACTCCTTCATGAGATTAACGTGACATAACTGATTGCGCTTCCGTCTGTCTGGAGTGGCTACCAAGTAATCCAGGTCCGATAGCCTCTCAACCACCCTATAAGGACCAGTGTACTTCGCGGATAAGGGATGACCTACAAGGGGCAGTAGAATCAACACCTCATGACCCACGTGAAACTCCCTGAGTTTAACCTTGAGGTCGTACCTGTCCTTCATGAGGGCCTGAGAGCTAGCCAAATTACGGCCAGCCAACTCCAGACTGTGCAACATCCGTTCTCGACTGTCGAGGAAATACTTGAGCTTAGAACAAGGTTTTTCTGCGCCCTCCCATATCTCTTCAACCATATGGAGAGGCCCTCTGACACGGTGTCCAAAGACGAGCTCATTAGGGCTGAATCCCAAACTTTCCCCAGGTACCTCCCGTGCAGCAAATAAAACACATGGCAGGCCAAGATCCCAACCATTCCCACTCTCAAAGCAAGAACAACGAAGCACAGATTCCAAGGCTGAGTGCCATCGCTCTAACACACCCTGGCTCTCCGGATGATACGCAGATGACACAACCGTAACAATCCCATGCTGCGGCATTGCTTGAACAAAGAGGCTAGAAGTGAAGTTGGATCCCTGGTCTGACTGAATTACCTGCGGGTAACCATACCGGGAAAAATACACTAGCAGGTTTCGGACCACCGTCTTCGCTGACCCATTTCTCATAGGGTACGCGTCAGGGTACCTTGTTGCTACCTCCATGATGGTCAGGGGATACTTGTAAAAATCTCCCGACTGTGCATCACTGTCCTCCTTCAACTCGACAGCACCGGTACCACATTCAAGAACCTCCGGGTCTTCTAATTGCAATTTACGAATGTCCGAAGGAACAAGCTTATCTAAGTGTTTGCGAAACAACTCATGCCCCCCTCCTACATTGAATTTAGCCTCCCGTTGCTCTCTCTCTGTGTATCGTTGCGGTCTCTTCGTCTTTTTAAGCCCATCCTCTGCCTTCTCAGTAACAGTTAATGGGTGTTCTCCAGACTCGAAAATTGGTCCTAATAATGAGTCCCCGAGAATGTCCGTTGATACTAAACTCTCAACCGCATCAACTTCCAACCCCTTCTCGGTACCTTTCCTCCGCTTGTCTAAAGACTGTTGACCAGAATGTGACTCCCTGGATGCAAGAGATCTAGTGACAACACACGCCATAGGTTGCACCGGACACTTCTCAACCCACTCCTGCTTCTCCCTACTCACGTCGGCCGGCTTCTCGGCAACGACTAAGGGTGGAGCCTCAGAAGTAGGCCCCGCAAAGTCGTTGCCGAGAAGGAGGTCGACGCCCCCAACAGGTAACTTCTCCACAATTCCTACATCCAGGTCACGAGTCACACCATCAACTTCCATCTTAATTTTTTTTTATTAAAAAAA
Source organism: Paralithodes platypus (assembly GCA_032716605.1). Classification (NCBI taxonomy): domain Eukaryota; kingdom Metazoa; phylum Arthropoda; class Malacostraca; order Decapoda; family Lithodidae; genus Paralithodes; species Paralithodes platypus. Next base: position 54,598,490 of record CM064578.1, read on the forward strand.
TAATAAAAATAAATAGAAGGTCCCACCCCTTTCCCATTCTTAAGTAAGCCATTTTAGATTTACAGAAGAGTGACCATTACTTGCATTACTGCATGTCCACAAACATTTCAGTAATGTAAGCATGTTTCCTTCTATTTTTTTTTTTTTTTTTTTTTTTTTTTTTTATTATGGTGACAGTTACAAAGTGGTGTACAATCTATCTTATTCTAGTTACATTGTAGTTTATCTTATTGTACCAGTACCTCCCTACAATCAACCTAGTTGTTCCCCAATTCGTCCCTCCGCCACGACCATTTCAAAGTCCAAGTCTCTCACTCTTGTCCTCTGTAGCGGGGAGGACCATGTACCCCTGAGACATAGGAGTGCAGACCTGAGAAGAGAGAAAGAGAGACGGCATCTCATCCAAGTTATGACTTGGCTTCTATGCTGGCGCTTTTTCTCCGATATTTGTTCAGCTAATCTGGCATAGAAGACACTTGCAGAAGGTCCCATACCTCCCGACGATGAGAAGACCAGAAGAGTAAAGCTTCCTTGATCCCTGTTCAAAATTCTTTCTTCATAAGCGCGTTTTTTCTCACTTTCGTTTCTCAAGTATGCCGCCTTGTGTCCTCGCTCACGATATGTTTGTGCTCTTGGGATTGAAGATTCTGATGTCGAAAAAAGCCTGTTGTCCCCTCGTCCAAAAACCTTGAGCACTTACGTCCATTCTTGCTTTTTTGAAGTATTTGCAGTATTGTGGGCCAAGCGCTGTCCGTCCATAGGCAGAAGTTCCGGTTCGATTCTGACATCATGGCACACCTCGTCCAGCATTTGTGCAGTGATGTCTCGTACTTCATCATGCCGGATACAGATGAATCCTCCTTTCTTACAGGTCATACAGTGGTCTGGGTTGTTTATTTCACCGCATGCACATTTCAGCGGCATGTTCGAAACTGGCCACCCATACCTCAAGGCTACGGCATCATTGAATTCTTGTTTATTTAAGCTGAAGCCTTTCTCCTTTATTGGTAATGATGTGAGCCAATTTGAAGCCCCCGTGTCTTGTGCCATCTCAACTCTCATTTTCAGTTCTTCCCTACATCTGGTCTTAATTTGTTCTAGGCTATGTTTCTGTCTTTCTTCTCTGCTCTTTGTAATTTCCTGTCTTGCATTTCGTTGTTCCTCTTCGTCCACCTCATCATTTTCATTTTGCTCCTGTATTTTTTCTGTCAGAGACGTAGTAAGTTTAAGGGAAATTTGGTACTCATGTAGTGCCGCCTCCACTGGGTTTATGATCCCCATACCTCCGAACCTTGGCGGAAGAGCTAATAGATCTCTTAGCTCTTGCGTGACGCCTTCCATCTCTGTTAAGGCCAGTATGAATGTTCCTCTGATTGCTTCTTCCAGCGGTTGGAGCATCTGTCTAATGCCAGGCACTATTCTCATAAGAAAGGTCCATCTGTGCTTAACACCATATGTGAAGGCAGTATATGCAGCATGTGGTTCAGATTTCGCAATGTCTGCCAGGGTTTTCACTTCCTTTACCCACTCCGCTACCTTTTTTCGCACATAGTCTTTCTTGCATTCTTCTGTGCCTATTACTGCTCCCAAATGGCGTTGACCCTCCTTTGCAATCTTCACTCCTGTCCCATCAAAAGTCTGCACCGCTTCTTCATACTTGTTTTCTTTCACTATTAGTACAGATTTACTAGCATTCGGATGGTACCCAATGACTTCGCCTACCGATTGTACTCTCCGCCACCATTCTTTGAGATCCCCTATTTTTCCTGCACCTGTGAGGTCATCTGCATACGCCACTTGTTTCACTCGCGTTACCTCATGTTTTATTTTCTGCTGCAGAATTGATAGTGCCAGTGCGTACATTGCCATTGCCACTGGATCTCCTTGCGTTGTTCCTTCATTTGATTTGAGAATGTTCATTTCTTCCTTCTTTTTGCTTCCAACTATATACAGGTTAGCTGGCTCCTTATAAGTATTTTCTATGTACTTTGCGATGCTCGGGCATTTGATTTTGATGTTGTGAATAGCTGCCTCCCTATTAATGGTGTTAAAGGCATTTGTTGCATCCACTAGCAGTACCGCTTCACAATCTTCCTCATGATACACCTTCCCCATTGCATGTATTGCTGCTTCTCCTCCTGCTTGCTGTCCTGCACATACTTGTAAGTTGCCCACTGCTCTTTGTACATCTTTTCCAAATACGGACATGATTGCTTTTCCTATAATCCTTCTAAGAACTTCCCAACGCCTACTGGTCTAACTCCTGGATTCTTATTTAACACCTTACGAGCGGCCTATGCGGTTTATTTATGTGTACCGCACAGCGGGGTGTTTTTAGCCAAAATAGGGCTGATTACGTGATCATTTTCATGCCTAAATAAGACCCAGAACGTAAAACAAGTACCTATCCCTGAAAGGGCATAAACAGAGCTTTCGAATGACACCATAACGATCCTTGTATGATGGATAGTTTTCTTGCAATAACCGTGCAACGCGAGTGCAAAAAGCAGGTAATTCGGTACTTTCAGTACATAATTGAGTATGTAGCGAGTGAGAGAGGGAGGAGGGAGCTGAGATTTGTGTCAGTAGGTTCGCCGCGGTGGTCTGGAGCAGTCATACGCTCGCTAGTCTCCTGCCACCACTTGTCTCTCTCTCTCAGCCACATTACGTGCTGAAATTGCCACTCGAGTTATGTCGAGCGCCGCCACATAGTCCAGCTTTATTTAACTCGACTTATGTTGCTCGCCGCTAAATAAGGGTTAAAGGTATCAGGCGACATGCTGTCAGAGCTTCTATGTTCACGCATGGTGATGATGCAAGTTTCTTTGCCAGCATTGCTATTGCTTCACAAAGGTCACCCGCGGCTGAACCAAACTTGTTTTGACTTAGGAAGATCCTCCAAGTCTTAGCATCTACTCCTGATGGACCTGCTCCTCCCTGTGTTTTCAGCGCCTTTCTCCATATGAGGTCTCCAGTTATATTCTCATATATCACCGGGTCTGGAGGAACATATTCCCCGTCTAGTTTGGCCTCATCACTTGCTGGTTTTGCTTCTGGGTGTTTCTCCTTCAGCTGGTCCAAGATGCGTCGATTCACTTCGTGCACCCCACTTGAGGCTTCCCCAGTGACCATTCTGACTGCCTGTGCCACTTTACCAATCCTCATGCTATTTCCCACTGATCGTGCCATATCATCTGGCTTCCTCTTTCTTCGTTGTTTTGTTTTCAGTCTTTGCTGGATTGCTCGTACTTGGCTAAGAATTTTGTCTAACTCCTCATTTTTCCACCACTCCATTCTCTGTGTCAGCGCTTTAATGTTCTCATTCAGTTTTCCCTTTGGTCTTTTTCTTTGAAGGAACAACTGAGGAATGAAAGAAGCTATCTTGATTGCCACGTGCGCCAAAGGGGCATCCTGAACATACTTTAGGATCATACGTCTGAGTTCCCCCAGCATGTCTTTTGCGGCTTCACAAATCGGTAGTTCAAACTTATTATGTTGCCATTGTATCACTTCTGTATAGATTTCATTCACTAATGTTGTGAGTCCGTCACCAGAATGTCCCATCCATTCTCCACCATTCATGTTTACGTTACGAGGTCGTTCGTTCTGTTCACGATTTTCGATTATTTCTCTCTCACTATTTTCATTATTTTGTTCCACACCTCTGTTGTCTTGCGAATTATTGATTCCTGCGTTTTCTTCTGCGGGCTGCAGTTGTTGATTGTTATTTTCTGCATTTTCTCTAACAGGGTTTGCTTGTACATCTCCATTAACTACATTGTCTGTTTCACGGTTTATTTGTACTGCATCTCTCACTGCGTTTTGTCTGTCATCAGGATTATTCCTCGACTGGGACCGAGTTAATATCATCTTGTCTTATTATCATAATTTCCTACCTATTCCCTAATACTGAGTCTATCTATCATTTCTTCCTAAGGGACGAGCCTCTGCCCGATAAAGGTGAAAATGTAAACATCCTATGAGTAGCGTTAGAGATAGAAAGAGTAAGATAAGTTATTTAACTCACCTAGTATGATGCAAGGCTACAGAAGATCAGGCTATATTACAAGACAGTGAGTGCAAAAGAAAATAGAAAAATAAAGTAAAATAAAAGTAGTGTTTAAAAATACGCACAAAGAATAAATACGGGGAAAAAAAATATATATATACATAATACAAAACGATTATTGTAGTGAGAAAGGAAATACACTAATTAAGAGAGTAAAATGATTAATAAGACAAGTGTCAAAATAGAGCTAAGGATTAGAGAAGGATGTGAGAAATCTACTATTAGTTTGAGAAAAAGGTCCTGGTTATCAGTATGCACATACTATGTCAGCGAATTATACCTTATTTTAAATAGTATACTTAGTTACTAGTTCGTTAGAGATAACTCTCACATGAAATATACCACTTCAAGTCTGATTTCCTGACTCGGCCATAAATCATATATAACCTTACCTAATATAATCGGCCTGTTTCCTCAAAGCTAAATGACTCTATACAAAGCTAAATAAACCTTGGCAATTTGAGCCGCTTTACATTCTAAATATGCCTAACTTTAAATGGAAACCAGCCAATTATGTCCTAAGATTTAATTATTTTCAAGACAAAAATATGTACAAAATATTACATCATGTTACTCATGTAATAGTAGCATGAGGGACATTGAGGAAAGTGGAAGGAAGAGGGAAGGAGAGAAGAGGGAAGTGAATGTGTGGGTAAGGATGGGGGGGGGGGGGTTGAATACTTGTTGTCACTGTGTTTCTCTCTCTCTATTTTACAGTAGCTACTACTACTCTTACACAAACACACATTTATTTTTAAGCTGTATTGCATCAAAAACTACCACTGCCATTTTGTTTTCAATACAAATCTCCCCCATGGATTTAGATAAGAACCATACTTAAATACACTTTTGTTTTGCCTTTATACTGTCAGGTATCATATTACTTTAAGCGAGGGGAGGAGAGGTAGAGAGGGGGGGGGAGTGTTGTGGTCAGCGAGGTTTATGGCTCCTTCCTCTATTCCCTTACTCCGCCTTTTCGCCTCTGGTGTACTTCGCTGTCTCTCTCCTGCATACTTCCCCCTGCTGCAGTCGTCCTCTCAGCATTAGCGCCATGCAGAATATTTCGGTCCACTTTCACACGACCAGCTTCTCCATGCACTGGCGCGATGACAGATGGGATGTGGGTGGGGAAGGGGGGGGGGGGGGGGGAACACCCTAGGGTGAGTGGTGTTGGCTGGAGACAGTCAAGGAGGGACGGTATTTTGCCTGGCATCGGCTTGCCCCTCGTCCGTACGCCTCCCTCGCTGCCTGGCACAGCACTCTTCAATTTTCCGTCTCTTCTTTCACATGTTGTTTGATTTTGGTTAGATAGAACTCCAGAGTTTCACCAAATATCAAATCACCGTAATTTCCCACTCACCCTGTTGTATATTTCACAATTCCATCACCACCCCTTCCCTCACTAACTTGCTGTTCACCACGGAGAGAAAATCCCTTCAAAGGCAATACAATATTCTTACAAGCGGGTATGACCTTGTTGCATTAACCCCCTGAACCACAACCACCCGCGCCGTATTTACAGGTTTACCAGTGAAATTCCTCAACAATGTTTGCGATGCCCCAGTGTCACGCAAAATTCTCACCTCATGTCTTCTACCCCCCACTCCACACAACCGAGTCCCCTGTGGCCACTAAAGGCATCACGGACAGAGAATAAGCCTTCCGGATCCTTCTGCACTGGCAGTGTATTTACCTCGGAAGAATTGCCTCTAACAAACTCCGATGTCCTCTTGAACACTCCAATGCCATGAGCAAAAGACATGGCTGCCGGAGGAGGTCGACTAGGGCACTCATTTGCCTTATGACCCTCCTGGTGGCACTTAAAACACATAAATTTCGGTTTCGGCTTATACTGTGATGTAAAAAAATCCTGACTTTTCTCATACGGCGTGGTGTTAGGTTTGGATTCAGTTTTAGTGTCATTGCTCTTTTGTTTAAATGTGTCATTGCTACGGGGAGGGGGAGGATAACGGTCCCTAGCACTTGCATCGTACTTCTGTGAGGACCCGCAACCCCGAATCAACGACAGCCGTCGATCAGCCATTTCTGCTGCTTCGACTAGAGTTCTTGGGTTTTTTCCTTTAAGTTCAAAGTTAGAACACCGCCCGTGCTCTTAAAGAACTGCTCCAACATCATTAACTGCTTAATTCCATCAAATGTTGTCACCTTCTCAGATCGGAGCCAGTTCCCCATAGCATCGGACAAGTCCCGGGCGTGTTCCAAAAAGGTGCTATCTCTTCCCTTAGTTACACCCCGGAACTTCAAACGGTACTTTTCTGGTTGCAGTTCGTAAGCCCTCAGGACAGCCTCATTGAGATCCTCATACACAATACATGACTCCAAAGGTAACGCATCGTAGGCTTTAAGACCCTTGCCTATTAATCTAGAGGATACAAGTGCTGCCCATTTATTCTCTGGCCACTGGTGTTCCTGGCACTTCTTCTCAAAGTGTGCGAACAATTCTGTTGCACCACTCTCATCAAACACCGGAACCAGTTTCAATAAGAGCGAGAGAGATTGATCATGAACACGGTTACCAGCCCCAAGTCGCTGTCCCGTTGCCTCTACTCGTGACTTCTCTACGTCCATGTCGGCACAGTACCTAGTCGACTCTAAATCAGCTTGGATTTTTGCTAGCTTGGCTCTCTCTTCTATCTTGGCTAATTCTATTTGCAGCTGAAGCTGAAGCTGAAGCTCAGATGCCCTGATAGCCTTTCTCTCTTCGATCTTAGCTAATTCTATTTGCTGCTGATGCTGAAGCTGAAACTCACATGCCCTTTGTTGCTGCTGAATCTTAGCTAATTCGAGCTGATACAATAATTCTGGAGTTAACCCTTGAGGAGGTGAAGGTGCTACAATGTTTGAAATTACCGGTGGTCCCCCCAGGGGCAACCCACCCTGCCAGTCACCACCCAACTGTGGAAGCGTACCCGGGGTCGGCAAACTACTGGGATGGCTGGGTGTCGAGTGTAGGGGAAGCATGGCCGAAGGGCTCTGAGCACTCAACCCATCTCGCTCACCAGTCACCCTGCCCAGTACACACGTTATCAAGTTATCCCTGGTCATGCTGCTAGTATCCGCATGACCGATAGCTGTGGCCAGGCATTGAAGACCGTACCGATCCATACCCTCCAACCGCTCGGCAGTAACAGGCCATTGCAAAAGTATCCTAGCATCCTCCTCACAGTTCACCTGATTTACCATTTCATCATACTGCTGTTCCTCCGTTTCGACATTACGTACTGTGTCTCCATTCTCCTCTGATCCGGTATAAGACATGATGCTCACAAAAATTTCCCACCTCAATATTCAGAAAAGAAGCACCCCAAGCTCTTATACCTCAATATACACATACAAATTCTCGCAAATACTCAAGGGCTATACTATGTTGCAAAAAAAAAAGTATTCTTGCTGATCCCCGCAAAATATTCCCCAAAACAACAACTGTTCCCTGCTAATAAATGTAGGTTCACCAAATCCTAGGTAAGGTCGCCATTTGTTACGACTGAGGTTTAAATATATCAGGGTTCTTATTCATTGGACTAGTAATGGCATAAATGCTACAACGGAAAGCGCTAGATCCAACCTCTGATGTATATTCCCAGTGAACAAAGAACACAAATACTCTCCAGAGTTCTATATGCAATAATAGGTTATTAACTCCTTCAGACATATTATGTTCCAATATGTTCGAGGAGGCGGGAGCCCCGGGATCATTGCCACTGCCTCGCACTACACTCACAACAACACTGGGGCCGTTAGAATTATCGGAGGAGGCTGAGGTTGCCACCAACGGTTTTATTGTAAGCTAACTTATCGGACTTAACTCCTTCAGACATATTATGTTCCAATATGTTCGAGGAGGCGGGAGCCCCGGGATCATTGCCACTGCCTCGCACTACACTCACAACAACACTGGGGCCGTTAGAATTATCGGAGGAGGCTGAGGTTGCCACCAACGGTTTTATCGTAAGCTAACTTATCGGACTTAATGAGCTCATATGACGCAAAATCGCGTCATAAACTTATTGGAGAGGCATAGAGATAAGTCCATATGACGCGATCGCGTCATATGACTTTTTGGTTATAAGTTCCATATGACGCGATCGCGTCATATATGTCGCAAGGAGTTAATGAGCTCATATGACGCAAAATCGCGTCATAAACTTATTGGAGAGGCATAGAGATAAGTCCATATGACGCGATCGCGTCATATGACTTTTTGGTTATAAGTTCCATATGACGCGATCGCGTCATATATGTCGCAAGGAGTTAAACTCTCAATAAATGTGCGTCTACTCTAGGCTTAATGTTATGTGGAAACAGCCTATTACTACCTATAACCGAAGGTGCTTGATTATGGTATGCAAAGTAAGGTGGTAAGAGAAGTTACAGCTTACGTTACTTTAATCAAAAAATGTCAGGCACTCCTGCATGAAAGAAAGTGCACTAAAGTCCTTCAACACCAACAAGGAATCTTCTTTAAATGTTAGATGCTATAAAGATGCTCAAATCGGAAATGGAACCCAAAAAGGCAGGCAGCGGAACAATGCTCGTGCAGGCTATGCACACAAAAAGGCAGGAGATATAATGCAGTCGGAGCCAAGAATATACTAAACACTACAACAATAATAATCACCACGACAATGCAGTATTCCTATCAACAAAAAGAGCCTAAGTCGTTTGTGTCTCAATACATCAAACTAGGCTGCGAAATGCTTGTGTAATCATAAACGGGTAAGCATAAAAAGAGTAATTGGTTTAATATACTTAATGTCTACTATGACTGATAAAGTCTAGCTAGAGTCAATGATACGAGATATTGGTGCGCATGGCATGCCGCATAGCCTAGTGCAAATCTCAAGTCTGTGCGTCAAATAATACATTATAATGAATGGTAGCTCTCTTGAGAAACCTTAATACCGAAGTATTAAGCGTTCTCCTGGCGTACCTCAAAGACAAACAACGAGCTTAGAACAGTGCAGAATGGTATAGGCAAAAAGCCCTCATTTGTGCATGCTCTACTCTCAATGGCTCACAGACTAGAATTTACCCAATCAACTCCAGTTCTCAGGTATGTCGTGCAGCTTTTAACTAAAGCCAGCACCCATCGGAAACAATACCTTATAGTATCAGACTCCTAGTCTAGCATTATCTAATCCAGCAGAACACTAATAATTATAGGAAGCGGTACTGAACAATATGAATGCCAACCAATGCTTCATGATCAACTTATCTTAACAACTAACATACATGGGTTATATCAGTCCTTAACGCACAATACAACTGACCAGCATAAAGCTGATTATGCAGAGTTAACCAGAGGGGGTATAATATTAATAAAAGGCGGTGAAAGATATGGAAAATGAGAGAGATAGGCAGAGGAAAAGGTTCTCAGGTGCAATGAAGGGGACAGGTATCAAAGGGATAAGAGGGATGCGTTCTAGAAACCAGATCTGAGGGAGAGAGTGGTGAGAAAGCTGTATATATACTAGGACTAGCTCGAACCGCGTAGAAAAGCGGTAACAAGTCCTCTAGCCAATGCTAAAGAAGCTAGCCAAACATGACATCACCAAGCATGGTAAAAAACTCCTTCAACGAATCCCCACGAGGCCAGCCAGCTATGACATCATCGAGTATAGCAAAACACTGCGTGCCTCCCCACACTCTGTTCTACTCTCTCTCTCTCTCTCTCTCAAATCCTATCATTACTACTTAATGATAAAACATATACTTTGCAATTAAATATATAAAGCCTTGACATGGGTGAAAAAAAGAGCCTTTCTGGACTGCCCATGACACAAGCTTTCATATGAAATAAAGCACACAACAATACATCAACTGTAGCCACATCCACTGCCCTGGCTATCCTAGCGAGTCACTATAGGACAAGCCATGCGGTTGTAACGGAGTGGTTAACGTCACAATATTGATAGGATATTCAGAATGTAGTTTAGTATGATTTACGTTGTTGTGAAAAATAAACACATCACATGAAGTCAGGGTAACGTAACATCATTTTCCATAACTGAATAGTTTCATTACATTACATTACATTAACCCGTCCAATACCAATGCTGGTCTTTGGTTTCAGCTATAAGTAGACGATAATTTGAAGATAAGGACAAATATGTGGCAGCTACAGGGATCAATTTATATAGTATATAACCTTCAATTTGGTAGATGGCCTTACAAAACTGAATAGAATCGTCATTGTCAGAATATAATAAACGATACGATACGTCATCGGTATTACTCGGTAAACTCTAGCGCCACGCGATACTGAACTAATATGTAAAACGTATTAAGAACAAGGCTTTCCAAATATCACGCAACAAGTGAATAAAATGAAGAAATTATATGATGGGCCACAGTGGAAAGCATTAACCCATTCAGTACCAGCGATGTATGCTAATCTTTACTTCATCAATATTGATCCTTTCACTACCAGGACATGTGTTTACCTTTCATTATGGCTGAAGTTAAACGGTTTTATGCACTTGAAGAAGGACCTACTTAATTCAGAGGGAATGTTGAAATCGTATTTCCACCTGTGAGACCAAGAGTTGCATTAAACGACTTGCATTAAACGAATCTTCCAGACATAAACAACATAAACTGAATGACACATTTAAACATAATAATATCGAACTGAACAGTCCAGTTGAAATTGCTGAACAATTCAATTCCTATTTTGTGAACGTAGGAAAATCATTAGCAGAAAATATACCACATACAAATACTAACTTCAGAGAATACTTACAACACAGACAGGACAGAACTTTATTCTTCACTCCTGTCACATATGATGAACTAAATAATGTGATCAGCCAGCTGCGGGATTCGTCTCCGGGCTACGATGATATACCAAGGACAATTTTAAGAGTGGTTGTTCCAGTTTTGTCCCCAGTTATTCTTTATATGTGTAATGAATCCTTCCTTGCTGGAGTTTTTCCAGACGACCTAAAAGTTGCCAAAGTTATCCCTATTTTTAAAGCGGGTGACAAAACTCTTTTTAAAAATCACCGTCCGATATCTATATTACCAGCCATGAGTAACATTTTTGAAAAAAAATATGTACAACAGGATTATGGAATTTTGTACTTCTAACAATATAATAACTGATGCTCAATATGGATTCAGAAAGGGACGCTCAACAGAATCTGCCCTCACTAAATTTCAAAACGACATTTTCGCCTCTTTTGACAACAAAGATTATACAACTGGTCTTTTTTTGGATCTTTCCAAGGCCTTTGGACACAGTTAATCACCAAATCCTTTAAGATAAGCTCAACCACTATGGAATTACAGGTGTCACAAATAAATGGTTGGAATCATATATACGTAACCGCAAACAATATGTTCATTATAAAGACACTAAATCCCAGCAACAACTTATATCTTATGGAGTTCCACAAGGATCCATATTGGGCCCGCTGCTTTTCATTCTTTATATTAATTATATTATTTATTCAAGTAATCTATTTAAATTTATATTATTTACTGACGACAGCACTCTTTACGCCAGTCACCAACACCTGAGTTGCCTTATAAACTTAGTTAATGATGACCTAATCAATGTTAACAATTGGATAAATACTAATAAGATTACTCTCAACATCGATAAAACGAAGTATGTATAATTTCATAGAAAACAAATTATTCCTAGCAATCTTGCTTCCGTCAAACTCGGAAATGTGCCATTGAAAGAAGAGGAGAATATCAAATTCCTGGGGATTGCGGAAGATGGACAGATGTCGTGGAATTCTCATAATTATACAAAACCTATCAAACAAAATCAATAAACAATGCAGTATTTTATATCTTACTCGCCACTGTTTCAACACTAGTGCACTAAAACAACTATATTATTCTTTAATATATCCATTTGTATCATATTGTCATACAATATGGGGGGCAACAGGAAAAACGAAATTAAAATCTATACAAATAACACTAAACAAAGTAATTAGAACAATCACGTACAGATCTAAATATGCTCATACAAACGAACTCTTTAAACAACTCGCACTTCTTAAACTAGACGATATTTATACTTACTGTAGCGCTTTGTATTTAAATCTCTACAAAGTCATAGTAATGTGGGTATATTTAGTTACCGCATCAATGAAAGATATAACTTACGAAATACAAATTCCTTAGAAATCCCTCATATGTCCTCAAAACAATCCCAGAGATCTATTAACTACCGCGGTGCAAATATTTGGAATAATTTACCAGTTGATATAAAGAACAAACAGACCATCTCTAGTTTCAAAATAGCAATAAGTCACATCTAAAAATATTAATAAACAATGTGAAAATTGATCTATTACCTAGGGAAATTGGACTTCCACTGATTGGGTCGTGTGTACTGTGTGTAAAATTGTATTTTGATTGTATTTGGAATGGCTAAATAAAACACTATTATTATTATTATTATTATTATTATTATTATTATTCAACAATACAGGAAATCGTCTAACGGTAGCCAGAGTATAAAGTAAATACGTCCTGGGTCTCAAGGGGTTGACGCGATTTTATGAAGATTAGAAAGGATATCTGGTAGCTAAAAGGATTAACTGACATGGTTCGAGGCCATAGCATTGGCATACGTCCTTCCTAAACTGAATAAAATAACTTAATAGTAGTCAGAATATAATGAAATATAGCACCGAGTCTTAGTAGTACTGTTCAGAAAAATATAAACGGAAGTTAGATATCATTATGGGTTTATACGACAAGGGACCTTACAGTTCGTCGGTTAAGTCTTATTTTTGAAATTGGTAAAGTTATATTATTTTTCTCTCCCTTTTCAGAGTCCATATTTCACAATTTGTTTACCTACTCGTCATAGCTCAACAAGTTGGCCGTGAGATCACGACCTATTGAATTATCATCTATTTAGAACGCTTACTGGTTAACCCCTTCTGTACCGGCGACGTCTTTTTACGTTTACTCTTGCTTTATTTAGACGATTTTGTGCAGGTTATGAATGATCTGTGCTAGTAAAAAGGCTTAAGTGAGAGAGTTCGATGCCTGATATGTTAATTGTTGGAGGCTCTTTTTAAACTCCGTAAAATCGTCTAATAGTAGCCAGAATAAAGTTACAAGGACAGCGCCGGTACAGAAGGGGTAAATAATCATTATGTCCCAAGAGGTTGGCCGTGGTATCCACACAACCTTTCTTCTTCTTCTTTTTCTTCTTCTTCTTCTTGAAACGGAGGACGAGCAGGTAAACAAAGGTGTAGAATGTGGACACTGAATGTTATACAGGAGAGAAAATATAATTTACCCAATTAGAAAAGTAGGACTTGTCCGCGCAACTGCAAGGTCCCCAGAGTAAGACAAGAGCAAGAGAAATCCTGTGTTTGAGAAGTAATTATTGTAGTTCTCTAGAATATCCGTCATTAACCCTTTCTGTACCGTTGACGTCCTTTTAACTTTAATTTGGCTACATTCAGACGATTATATTCCTTTTTAAAAAGAGCCCCCAACAATTAACAGGCTTCGAACTATCTCTCTTAATACTTGTTACTACGACAGATCCTTCTTAAACTGCACAAACTCGTCTAAAGACAGTATAGCTAGAATAACATTAGGAAGACGTCGCCGGTACAGAAGAGGTTAACTGTCATATAAGACAGTATCAGAGAGAGAGAGAGAGAGAGACAGAGTTCTAATTCACGGTATTTTGTGGATTTACTCAGATATTGGCTTTGATTGATTGCAAATGTGTTGTGTTTTGATCATGTCGTTTTCCATGTGTTTCAAATGTATTACCACGCGTTAATACAAATTTGGATCACTATGATAATATAATTATTTACAAAACTGATGACAAAATGTTATTACCTACAAACAAGTTGTCCCCTCCTTCCCCCACCTTCCGCTAACAGCTCTTACCCCTTCTCTCCCCCATCACCCTCTACCTTCACAACCACACACCTCACAGTGTGCCATCTGTTGGCAGAAAGATGCACGTTTGTACAACTAAAATTCTCGAGTTTATGAATATCCCGAGTGACGGTGAGGCAGGAAAGGCGACAGGACTTTTGTTGCTGACTGTGCGTATAATTGTTCCTATTGCTTTAATGTTGAATGATTGTAAGAGCTGTTTTAACAATGTAACTTATACAACACAACTTTTAAACTTATTGACTTATACTAACATACTAAAACTTATATATACAACCAAAAATGCTAGGTTCTACGACCACGTATAGGAACCGGACAGCACAATAAACTATCGGATTGCGTAGACTCTTTGTTGGCATAAGATTAGTACATGTTTACATTAATATATTTGCCCAAAAAATCGCAAATAGGCCTTCCAATAATATAAATAAAATTATTATAAGCAAACTAGATTACATTTTTCATTTTAAAGCACCTTTGTTGGAACCATATAAATCATGTACACATGTGCATACATAAATGCGATACAGCTATGCGATACAACTAACTTAAATTATTTGATGAACAGTTATATACAACAAATATATGCAATAATTGCTTGCTGACATTCCATACATTCAGTGCAGTATAGTATTTATATATGAATATCTAAACATTGGTTTTCAGCCAGAGGTCCGAATTTGAATGGGTTGGAGAGCTGGTTGAAACTCTGAGATAAATATTACTCGCTACTGTAATATATGTCAAATCTTTATGGAGGATGGGCTTTACTTTATGGTGGGTATTTAATAGAGCAAGAGTGTGTGTTTGTGTGGTGGGTGGGGGGGGGGGGGAGAAGTATGGGAGTTGGTCATTGGGTTCCATTATAATCATAAAACACAATTATGACACAACAATCTGCATTACTTGGATCAGAATACATACACAGAGTTTGAGAACAAGGCTGCAGCGGTCGTCAACACGCTTTCAAACCACCAAAGACGTGGCAAGAGGGCCAAACTCCACGATATTGAGCACGGTTAGTACACATTTGTATGTTCCATTGGATTTTTAGTTGTTTAAAGTGTATTAGGCCAAACTAAACAATATATAAATACAAACAAACAGTCTGGCACACGAAACTCTAATATGTATGGGTAAATTAACAAGTCTGAATATCTAATGGGTAAATACCATTTAAGATAAACAAAATTATTGGAAGGCTGAATACACCTATAGTATACAATTATATATATATATATATATATATATATATATATACAGTATATATATATATATATATATATATATATATATATATATATATATATATATATATATATATATATACACATTTTAATGTGCTTAAGGTAGAGTATATACAATTGCACATTAGATGATAACTCCCAATCATTTATAACATTTGACTTTTATTACAGTTTAGCCAAAATACAATGTTATGTTAAAGCTCGCTCCCCGAAGGAAACATTTTCCAATATAAACTTTACCTCTCCATTTACTTTCCACTTTTTTTTCGACTTTTGTGTTATTGCTCGAGCAACGTAATACATCTGAGAGAGAGAGAGAGAGAGAGAGAGAGAGAGAGAGAGAGAGAGAGAGAGAGAGAAAGAGAGAGAGAGAGAGAGATGAATTAGAAATGCAACAGGATTAAATAGGTGTTGAATTACGTGTTTACGAGCTGGTAAAGATCAAAGGAAGAGATAAATGGTGAGAGGTGTAGGGAGGGTGTAATATAGGGGCTGAGATGGACTATAGATTGATAGATGATATAATTATAGACAGATGCATACAGATACATTGATATAAAGCGAACCAAGATTTAGAATAAATTGATTATAATACACACATAAAGAGGAAACCATTAAGAAGCAACATATTAAAGCAACAATTTAACAATATAATACTGAGTAGAACAAGGAACAGCTAGTATGAAGAGGGGAAATTAAGCAACAATGATGAGAGGGGAAGGTACAAGGGTAAGTGAAGAGGGAAGACAGAACATCAGGAAACATTTCAAATACAATAGGGATCCATTAAGGAAGGACGAGATGGAAGGACATGGAGTAAATACAAAACAAATGGTTACAGTACAGTCATTCCAGACAAAATGTTAAATATATATCAATATAAACACGAACGAAATGCACAATCGCACCATTATAGTAAGCTACTCAGTACATATCTATAACTCATAAGACCAATATGGCACTGGCTGCTACAAACAAAATATATATAGTCATTGCAAAAATATACTATGATACTATGCTATAATAGAGATAGATAACAACAGAGAAAGAAAGTTGAATCAGAAATTAAACACAACTGTTTTACTCTTTGTGTGCCCTATTCATGTAAGAAATGGGCATGACAAATAGTTATTACTTTACACAAATTATCCTATTCGCAATGTGGGATTACTTTTCCAGGCTTATAATGTCTATCAAAGTTGTGATATTCGCGATACATGTAGTATAAAACGTTAAGACACTGGTCGGCTTGTTTTCAACTGACGGTTAATTGAATCCTATAGCTGTTAGCAGCTGATACTTCGATACCTAATGGATATACTATGAAATTGCTCTGCTTCTGTGTATAATTACTGTTTCCATAATTAACAATATATTTCGCTACACAATACCGTTAAATACGATTAATCAAGATGGCAACAGTACAATTTTCTGTCAGCTGGGAACGTAAACAGAGTATAGTGATAAATTATACAGCAATTGTATATGGTTTTACGGACTAGGGTTCAAACCCACAACACTATGATTAAATGAATAACTTCCATGAAAAGGCAACACAACTATAATTGCGGTAGTACTATGAGAATGGAAGTTAAGGGTACTTCACACAGTCAGGAATGCGAGCTAGAAACACTAGGAGTAATGATTCCTGGTGATTCCTGGGAATACGACCGCGAATGTCTACAATTTTTTTTTTTTTTTTTTTTTTAAAGAGACAATGAACGGAGGAAGGAAAAACACAGATAAAACAAAAAGGTCCATGTACCTAAAGGCATCCTCCATTCATAAAATGTTTGTAACAACTGGATTTAAACATTTGTAGATTGTAAGTTTGTGGAAAGTAATTCGAGGGAAGTGAATTCCAAAGAGTAGTAGCTCTGGGGATAAATGAATTCTGATAAGCAGAAGTCCTGCATTGTGGAGGAGAAAGTGTAAATTCATGGGCGCTCTCAGCTGCCCTAGTTCTACGGGGAAAGATGTGGAGAGGCGGCACAATTGAAGCAAGTTCCTCGGAACAATTGCTGTGAAAATATCTGTAGAATAATGCAAGGGACGCAACTTTTCTTCGTATGGATAATGTAGGAAGGTCCTGTGTGATTGCAGGGTTATTGATTAATCTAATAGCTTTAATTTGAATTTTGTCCAACTGCCTCAATGCAACCACTCCACTTCCACCCCACAGAGGTGAACAGTAATCCATCTGAGAACGCACATGACTTTTATATATCACGGCCAACTGCTCGTCAGTGAAGAATTCTCGAACTCTGTACAGGAGTCCCAGTTTTTTAGAGGCATTCTTAGCAATGCCTCTAACATAATGTGTCCAGCTCAAGTTAGTAGTTATTGTTACACCGAGAATGTCAATACTAGGGGAAGTGGGAATATTTACATCATTAAAAAATATATGGGAGTCAGTGAGATTCTGTCGGTTAGAAAATTGAATGTACTTGGTTTTCTGTGCATTAAAGGAAACTAGATTCTTTTGTCCCCATCCATTAATTCTAGAAAGGTCCTGGTTCAGAGAAATTGCAGTGTTTATTTTTGAATTTATAAGATCGGGTTGGGTGAAAGAATTGTTAAATGTGAAGGAACTGTGGAGTGTTGAGTCATCTGCATAGGAATGTATTGGATTATGAGTGGTAGATATGAGATCATTGATATGAATGAGGAACAGAATTGGGGCCAAAACTGATCCCTGGGGAACACCAGCATTTATTGAATGAAATTGAGAATAAAGACCATCTAACATTACACATATTTTTCTGTTATGAAGATAAGAAGAAATTAGTGGAACTAATGATGCAAGGCCGTAGTGTGACATCTTCGACAATAAGGATTGATGCCAGACTCTATCAAATGCCTTTGATATATCCAGTGCTATTATATGTGTTTCACCATGTTGGTCTGTAGCTTGGTTGATTTGATGCGTAAGAAGGCAAAGCATGTCTGCAGTTGATCGACATCGTCTAAAACCATATTGCCTATCACTGATTAATTTATTATTCTCAAGATGCTTAATTATGTGATTATTTAATATAATTTCAAAGACTTTACCAAGACTGGAAGTTATAGCTATTGGTCTGTAGTTTGATGGATCTGAAGAGGCACCTTTTTTAGGAACTGGATGGATGTTTGCTTCTTTCCAGGGTACTGGGAAGCATGAGGTATGAGTACACAGACGGAAAAATTTTGCCAATACAGGAGCGAGCACCAAGGAGCAATTCTTAAGTACTATTGGAGGAATTTCATCTGGACCAGGAGCCTTATCTACCGAGAGATTCTGCAAAATAGTTTTGACATGTCTGGTGTGGATCTTAAGTGAGGGAATTTCAGGCGAATTAAAATTAAGTACAGGGACATCTTGATTTATTTCATCTAAGGTTGAGTTGGTGGAGAAAATATCCGCAAGAAGGTTAGCTTTACCTCGTGGGTCACTTACAAGATTGCCAGTCGGAGATTTTAATGGTGGAATGGATGAAGCAGTAGTGAAGTTGGATTTAAATGAGTTAAGAGTAGACCAAAATATTTTGTTATCATTTGGATTATTTAGAAGTTTATTTGCCTGCTTGTGGAGAAAGTTTGATTTAGTTAGGTTTAATACAGTTTTGGCATGATTTCTGATGTTTCTAAAGTAATTAAAGGCTTCATGTGTTTTTGATCTTGTGTATGCATTGTAGGCTCTTGCTTTTTGTTCAGTTACTCTAGCACAATTATGGTCAAACCATTTTGGTGAATTAGATCTTTTACTGTACTTTTGATGAGGAATAAAAGTTTCCATTCTAATTTTTACAAAATCTTGTATGTGGCTCAAGGTGGAGTGTGCATCATTAGAAAAGAAAGAGGTCCAGGGAATATCAATAAAGAAACCTTGAAGACCCTCCCAGTCTGCCCTATCGTAATGCCATTTAGTCACCAAAACAGGTTCAGAGTGGGAAGGTGTGGTAGGTGATAGACAGGTGGCCTGTATCAAACAGTGATCAGAAGATCCAAGCGGGGACCTCACTGTAACATCATAATTTTCTGAATTGGTTGTTAAAAATAAGTCCAGTAGGTGGGAATTATGATTAGGATTATCTGGTACACGGGTGGGTTGGTTGACTAGTTGAGTGAGATTAAATGAGTCTGCAAATAGCTCACATTCAAGACCAGCATCATCAGTCCTGGCTGAATGAGTGAGCCATTCAATATTATGGACATTAAAATCACCCAACACAGTGATTTCAGAAGAAGCATTTAAGTTGAGGACACTGAGTTGTGAGGACAGAGAATCAAAAAGACTTTGCTCTGGAGGAGTATTTGGGGAACGGTAGATGCAACATATGTATTTAAATTTACCAGCCGAAATTAATTTGTATATAGAATAATCAAAATAGGGACAATTGAAACCAGTAACCTCCTCCAGGGCAATTTCAGATTTTGCGAAGCAACATACACCTCCTTTAGGTCTGAAATTTTGGAGCAGTTGATAACCTGGAAAATTAAATCTAGACGTGTCAGATGTGGATGTTACTTGAGTCTCTGTCAAAAAAAGGAGAGTAGGGGATTCTGCTTGAAGAAATTGGTGTACAGAATTGATGTTAGAGTGAAGTCCCCTTATATTGCTAAAGAAAAAGCTGCACCGACGAGCAGCTTTGGGACGTTGCAATGCTCTTGACACAGTCGCATGATGACGACCGGGAGGGCCCTGTGTCAATGACCCAACCCTGCCGGGGGTGGATATCCGAGGGACCACCAGGTTTGCTCTTAACAATTGTACTGCCATATTTATTGGGTAAGGTGTATGGTGTTACATGTATGATATGTAGTGGGAAGAGTAGTGTTTTATGGATAGAGGATAGCAATGTAGGGCAATGTCGTGAAGTTGGATGTGTATGTTATATAAAGAGGGTTTTCCTGATACCCCTGATGTGTGAGGCAGAAAGATATGTATCCAGCTACCAAGGCCTGGGAGAGAAAATGGAATTCAGGCTATTCCCTGAGTCTCCCGAAACCTTGGCGGTAGTACTTCCCTGGGCGGGGCTGCCTACCCCTACTACCTATAAAATTCCCTGTGCACTCACAACACCGTAGGAACCAGTGGGAGTGTACCTGCGAATCACTGGGAGTCACTTGTAATCACTGGGAATCACCAGGAATCACCGGGATAAAACCAGGAATGAAGTGCGAGTTATTGAAAAGTTGAAAATTTCGGATTTCTGTAATATACGAGTCGATAGGAGTAATATAGGAATCACTGGGAATTAGATAGGAGTCACTGGGAGTCACCGAGCATCACTGGGATTTGTTAGGAATGAGATGCGAGTATGCCAGGCATGGCCCCCATTGTGCACAGCCCCTATATTTATTAGTGGCCCCTTCATCATTGATGATGCGCCGCCTTACATAGGTAATGGCCAATCTTTGAACTCTAGCTTGGTGTTCAAACTTCCCGCCCGGGGAGAACTCAAAATACGATTGCCTTACATCGTGAGCGAAATGCTCTTAATAACCATCCACGGACTTGTCCTTATGATGTGGGTACCACTACTAGAAAAACTAGTAAAATAAA
Organism: Paralithodes platypus; assembly: GCA_032716605.1. Taxonomy (NCBI): domain Eukaryota; kingdom Metazoa; phylum Arthropoda; class Malacostraca; order Decapoda; family Lithodidae; genus Paralithodes; species Paralithodes platypus. Next base: position 54,619,272 of record CM064578.1, read on the forward strand.
TAAAGAATACAAATAAAAATTAAACTTTACCTAGCTTTGCGCTTTCCAAGCGTCTGCTCTTGGGTACAGCTCGCCATCTTGCTCACAGCGAGTGTTCACTCTTATACTCCTCGGGCCCGCATAGTAATGACGTATGTCCCCGACGCTCCTGCCTGCACCTCGTTCGTCACCTTACTTGACCCTAGTGAGTCCTTGCTCATTTGTCCATGACAGTGCTGAAGTTAAGTTAGATTATCGACTAAGGTCTAGGCTGAAGTGTTAAATACGGGCCCTGGAGATTATTTTTTCTGGGTCTAAGCATTCGTGTTAATGGGTGTTCTTGTTGTGATAAGGCAAGTCGCCCCTCGTTTATTGTTTTATTATCCTAGCCCACTAGCAGTTCACTGATTAGTCATGAGGCTTCTTCTAGGGTGAACTGGAGCCTGTTACTCGGTCCCTTCAGGGTGTGCAACAAATATGCTTCAGGGCTAGTACCATTGGATTTTCTCACTTAGTTGAGGGATCCGGCACGGAGCCATACTACTGTGCAACCGTATCATCATGTGTTCTACAGGTAGCGGGGTCGACGCTGGATTGCAGGTTTGAGCCATTGACGAACTCATCGCCAAGGGTTCCCATCTAGTTGGCCTCATTAGGTTGCATATATATATATTTAGGGAGTGTTATCATTGATTATTGATTGTTCATGATGTATAACCATGCCATGTATCTACACATTGTTCATCCCTATATATAGTGAAGGGTTGGCCCTTTCGGCGGGATTTTTTATGGTTCAAGTAAGACTTAACATTACATAACAACGTGTCTCAGGGTGTTCCATGGGGTTTTTTCCCGCCGGGAAACACCCTGAGCTATATTAAAATTCAGTATTCACCGACTGGTACGGGTTTACAATGAATTCGGTTTGTGTTATTTAAGGCATATAGTATGATTCCGGATGTTCCGGCATGTTACTAAAAGAATTCGGGTTTCGAAGGGTAACGGCGAAGCCTCCCCTCGTAATCACGTCTTCCGCCGCCAACTAATAACACAAAACAAACGTTCTTCTGGCCTGAGACAGACAAATTCAATATTCCCCGACTGGTACGGTTTGCAATTCATTTAGTTTGTGTTATTTAACACCTTACGAGCGGCCTATGCGGTTTATTTATATGTACCGCCCAGCGGGGTGTTTTTAGCCAAAATAGGGCTGTTTACGTGATCATTTTCATGCCTAAATAAGACCCAGAACGTAAAACAAGTACCTATCCCTGAAAGGGCATAAACAGAGCTTTCGAATGACACCATAACGATCCTTTTATGATGGCTAGTTTTCTTGCAATAACCGTGCAACGCGAGTGCAAAAAGCATGTAATTCGGTACTTTCCCCATATAATTCAGTATGTAGCGAGTGAGAGAGGGAGGAGGGAGCTGAGATTCGTGTCAGTAGGTTCGCCGCGGTGGTCTGGAGCAGTCATACGCTCGCTAGTCTCCTGCCACCACTTGTCTCTCTCTCTCAGCAACATTACGTGCTGAAATTGCCACTCGACCTATGTCGAGCGCCGCCACATAGTCCAGCTTTATTTAACTCGACTTATGTGGTGAGCCGCTAATTAAGGGTTAAGGCATATCGTATGATTCCGGATGCACCAGCATGTTACTAAAATAACTCGGGTTTCGAAGGGTAACGGCGAAGCCTTCCCTCGTAATCATGTTTTACGCCGCCAACAAATAACACAAAACAAACATTCTTTTGGCTTGAAACAGACGAACATTACGCCGGCCGATGTTAAAAAGTGGAGAGCCACAATCCCCGCGCGAATCACGGCTGAGCCGGGAAATAAACTCACCCTTTTCGATCTTGTAGCTTCCAGTTAAACTGTTTTGCTTTATCATTGTCGATTTGTCCGCCGGATATAGAATCAAAATTCCGTTTTAGCGATGATCGCCAGGGTTGATTCATGCATCACAAGACGAATGAGATCAGTGTTATTCACTTGGGTAAGAAGTTTACAAATTAGTAGCACATATTAGGCTACACAACACTCAATTACATTTCTGAGGAATGTTTAACGTAAGGGGAATTAAGATTGTTTAAGTGTTATTAAAACTTTATTATTTTTTACGTGGAGATATATATTTATATTAATTTTTCCAGCCTAGCGTGTCCTTATGAACATTGATTCTTGGAATTTTCTCTCACACAGGTTCGAAGAGGAACACCTAGGAAGGTTAATATCTCAGTGGCAGTGGGGAGTGTAATCATTGATAAGAGTATTTACTCTTTCTGTTCGACTCTGGGTTATTAAAGATTAGCAATTATTGGTAACTTACTCTGTGTAAAATGTGTCCCTTGCCTAGGCCGATTCGAGAGGTCGTTGGTTATCAAAATCTTGTCCCAAGACTATCCTCCTACACATTAAATCTGAAGTTGTAACATAGTGTAAGACAGTTGCTCATAAATCCCTTCAATTGGATGACCAAATTCTTGAGGATTCATTAAAGAGTTCAGTTGTTACTTCACCCCCTCCGGGATCTTCTTCGGAAGACACTTCCCCCGCCACCAAAAGAGATCTCGGACCAAAGATTCGCCGGAGAAACTAGCTTCAGCCAGCCGGCGAGATAGGTCAAGATCACCTTTGCCACAAACCAAGTCAGATGACCAGGAGGCTAAGAGGTCCCGCTCGAACTTTGACTCCGCATTATCCGCCGGGGACAAACCAAAGTCGAGCCGGCATAGGAAGTCCTCCTCATCAATAAAGAAGACGGCTGAGGATCCGTCAAAATTGAGAAAGAAATCTTCCTCAAGGAGAGAGGCATCAAGAGACACATCTAGTTTTGTCTCAGGCTATACCCCTTAATCCTGCACCGGAACCTATTATTTTACCTGTGTTAGTGAGGGAAAGAAGTGGCAGTGTAGTTTCTCACCGGCGGAGACATGATAGCTCCCCAGACTGGCGTTCACCTGTTCAGGAATCCACCATGTTTGATATCCCAGATTAAAAAATTTACTGATATGTCTGGGCCCGGCGATTCCGACCAATCACAAACAGATACATATGAAACCGCTGCCCGGGTTGATGAGTCTCGGTCGGAGACTGTACCAGCCCCCTCAGCCCGGTCAACAGGGCCACACATATACCAACAAGGGGTATATACTGAGGAACTGGCGCATAGCCAACGACCAGTCTCTCAACTATCTGGAACGCAGGGCTCGGAGATGTCAGTGTCCGCATCCCAAGATGATCAGGATAGTGGGGTTTTTGTAGTAAAGGATCAGTTGCATGAGCTGTTTGATTTTATGAGGCAGATTAAGAGTGAGCGACAGGCTGTTACCCCAACACCAGTAGCCCCGGCGGTGCGACCTCTTGGGCAAGTGATAGTGCATCCTCAAGTTACCGTAACTTCTCCTCTCCCTGCCCTCACTGTCAACCCCGTGGTTCCGACTCCAGGTACCTCGGCTCTCTTGCAATCTAACTCGAAATTGTTTTCGGAATTGTTACCCCCCCCCCCCTCACTAGACAAGTCCATCCCTAGCAAAAAGTGCCCTATGCCACTCTTGTATGGACCGGATACTTCTTGGTCAGCAAGTCACCCTCTGCACCCAGAGCTCGCACAACCCACGGTTACAGGTGAGTCACCTGTCCCGAGTAACTGGGTTATAGAGGCAAGTGAAGAGAAGAAATTAAGGGCCAAGAACCAGTCGGGAGAGGTACTTGATGTTGTTATCAAGGCCATCCCAACATTTTTCAATCCTGAATATTTTGTGTACTCACAATCCCCTGCCTTGCCTCCTACTTCCGCCGGAAAACTGTTTTCGGACTGGACTAAAACTGATGGAATGAATGATTTAAAAGTGTTGCAGGGTTTGACCCCGGAACTAAATTCCATTCCTTTCAGGGACTCTCATGGGGCCTCATTAGTTCATGTTAAGGGAGGGGAGTATGGGCAGTGGGTTGCTTGGGGACATGAGGCCCAGCTGTTTGCCAGCACCATTAACAACAAAAGTAGTCATCAAATTCCGTCAGAAGACAATCATTGGTTTTCTATGCCAGTAGGCAAGGCGGACGGGATTCCCCAACATATGTTTGATTTTATTGGGGCCCCGAAATTATCTTTGTGCCAGTTACCTGAACCATTTTGTCCCCCCACACAGGCTCAGATCGACAAAGATTACAAAATGAGACAGAAAGCCTGGAGACTGGCATCTCAATACCTTCTCAGCCACCAACTTGGAGCCTCTCTGGCTGGGACGACTGAGTCGGTAAGGGACGCCGGAACCCAGAGGGCTCTTTTTCTGACCAGACGCCTCCTCCTCCAAAACTCGATTCAATCTCTCGGCGACGTCCGGACAGCTATCTTTGAAGCTGTACGGGTGTGCCAAGATATAAGAGTGTATTTGGTGAGGAGACTTTCGGCAGAGATCGGTAGAAGATTACTCTTATCCAATATCTTTACAGCTACCTTAGTCTCTAACGAAGCATGGAGGACAGTTAATTTCCTCCTAGACCAACAACCTGCCACCACTACTAAATTCAAGGGTGAGCAGGCAGCTAAACAAAACTTCAGAACTAAGAGTTCCTTTCGTGGTCAGTCACAGTTCAATCAGTCAGCCAAGACTTTCACAACCCCTGCTCATACAGGGGCACCTAAAGGGCGCAGTAACCTCAGGGGTAGAGGGAGGTGGTTCCGGGGCCAACATAGGGGTAAACCCAGTAGCGATGGTAGCAAGGCCTCTCATCCCCCCGTGCCAAAGTCAGAGTCACATTCCTCCTCCAAGATCTGAGACACACCACAGGACTCTCTCACTCCCAGTGCCAAGGCAAGGTGAGACGGATCTGAGAGTAGTACTGCCGGACAAGACCAGTCATGTGACTGGCAACTTCCGAGATTATTTCCGGGCATGGCCCCGGCGAACATGGGCAAGGACAGGGGTCCGCAAAGGTCTCTCTTGGCGGTGGTCCCGGCGACCCCGTTTACGTGTCCCCACAGAATTCAATCATGTTTCATTGAAGGCGGGATCCATTATCAAAGAGAGGTCACAAAAGCAGATCATAATCCCCAGTCCGACGTCAATGCCAGTGTTCATATCCCAGTTCTTTTTGGTGCCAAAGAGGGACAGTGTTCAGATGAGGCCGGTGATCGACTTCTCATATCTCAACACCCACATTCACAATTAGTTATTCAGGATGCTGACAGTGAATCAGATCAGGTAGTCACTCCCGCCGCAGGGCTGATATGCTCAATTGATTTGAAAGATGCCTAATGGCATGTCCTAATCAACAAACGTTCTCAGAGGTTTCTAGCCTTACACAACGGGAATCAAACGTTTGTGTCTCAAAGAATTCCCTTTGGATTATATCTAGCACCCCGAGGTTTTCACAAAACTAGTTCGACAGGCGTTCCTACCATTGCTCAAACAGGGAATCATGGTTTTATGGTACCTAGACGATTTGCTAGTGGGAGCCCAATCCAAGATAACGCGCCTTCATCATGTTCAATTAGTATTAGAACATGTAAAGACCTTCGGGTTCAGGGTAAACTTAGGAAAGTCTTCTCTCCTCCCCACCAAGCAAATCCAGTGGGTGGGCCATATCTGGGATACCGAGTTACTAACTCTGAGTCAGAGTGTGGACAACCGTCAGAGGTTTCGCAGGAAACTCTTCCGGTTTCTACATTCGCGGACGACAACAAGGAAGTTCTGGGAATCTCGGGCGGGCTCACTCAATTGGATACAGCTGACGGTACCGTTAGGTCGTCTGAAGGTCGAAAGAATTATCTTGGAAGGAAACAAGTGTTTTCCACTTTCACCGGCGGAAACACTGAGGACAATTCCAACTTTAATCCACAACCTCCTGGCGGCTTGGGCGAAGCCAGAAGTAATTCACTCCTCCTTGGCTTGGACAGCTCCACCTCCGATGGTTTGGGTAGATACAGACACGTCAGGAACCCTGGGATTGGGTTACCAATAAAACTTAGGCCATCAGGGTCAGGGTCGATGGTCATCTTTAAATCATCTTCATATCAATGCCAAGGAGTTGCTTATCCCACTATTCGTTTTACAGGAGCATGGCATGAGCCAGGCGGGAAAGTCCCTAGCCTTCAGAATAAACAATTTGACTGCAGTGACATGCATTCAAAAGCAAGGGTCAGTAAGATCAAGAGTGTTAAAAGGGTTGTCGGAAAAGATATTTCGTCTAGCCGCGAGCCTCGGGATTTATCTTCACGCAACGTATCTGCCCGGCGTGGCGAATGTATGGGCGGATGCTCTGTCCCGGAGACAGAGCACTCAAGTAGAATGGATTCTCAGACAAAACATCTTTCAAAAGCTGATTGCAGAGCCCTACCATCCACAAGTAGACTTGTTCGCATCAGAAGCATGCCACAGGCTGCCCCAGTACCTCACACGCCGGAATCTCACTCCGGCGGGGGGTCCGGACTCATTTCTGGTAGAGGGGAACAAATGGAGCTCCATTTATCTGTTTCCACCTCCAGACGCATCCTTAACCCTCCTGGCCCGGGCAGGCTCTCCAAAGGACGGAGCTCGTATCCGGGCGATCTGGCCGAATATCAACAAAAGTAAACTAAGGCTAATCTCGCTTAATATATTACCTACATTAATCAAACATATATAGAAATGGGCGCCTTACCTTGCTGCGTAGAATGGCGTTAAGTAGAGCTCTCTAGCTCAACTGGTTCCGGAGTGATGGTGATGGAAGTGGAGGTAACTTTTGCCGCGTATTTATCTCGGCGCGTCCGAACACTCAACCGCGGCCCCGGCTACGACGCCCAGTTGCACTCGTCGCTCCACCCGCAATTATGCCGGGAAGCGATTTGATAGTCTTATATTGGTTATTCTGTCATTTATTATAGTTATTATGTTATTTTCACTCAATAAAGTTATTTACATGAACTTATTTGTGTCTCTGTCACTTATTACTTCGTTTTATTATTATTATTATGATTATAGTGTCACTTTCACTGGACTTTGATAATTGGTAGTGTCATTTCCCCATTTATGTATTGTTAGGTAAGCTAATAATATATATAGTGTCACTGTCACTTGTTCATATTGTTATGAAGGCACTTATTATTACTTGTGTGTGTCTCTTTCACTTATACTTAGTTTTATTATTATTATACTGTCACTTTGACTGGCCTAGGCTTATTGAGTGTCATTTTCACTTATTTATTGTTAGAAATATATATTTTAGTGTCACTTTCACTTGTTCATATTGTTATTGAAGGCACTTATTATTACTTATGTGTCCTTTTCACTTTTTCTTAGTTATATTATTATTCTTAGCCTACATTTGAGTGTCACATTCACTGTTGTCACTTCCACTTCAAAAGTTTGTTAGAGTATGGAAGTCGTTGAAGCAGGTGCCAGCACACAGTCCAACTTGACACTCGAGGCATTCCCAAGTGGTTTTTGTGGGTTTGCGGGGTCTGCGAGTTGTGTGGCTGCACACATGGCACCTCTTCTGACTCCTAACGTTACTACCTGGTGATTTGAAAGGAAGGGCGTTGAGCTGGTGCTTCCTGAAAAATTCAGCACACCCCGTTCTGTCCAGCTGGCCTGGTCCTTGTAGTGGCCTCCCTGGTGTAGCCGCATGTTTAGCCAGGACCTCAAGTAGCACCTGCTTGTGGAACTTCTGCAGGGACTTGTACTTCTTGGCTCCTGGAGTCCTCAGACGGTAGATGTTGTAGGCATTGAGGACCGACATATCTACCGTATGCAGGATAAACTTCTTGTACCACCTGCAAGATGTTCGCAGGCAGTCGATGAAGCCCATCTGCATGTCGGACTTGTCAACGAGGCGCATGTTGAGGTTATAATCCAGGACAGCAGATGGTTTTTGGACAGGGTTCTTGGTTCTTCGGTCTACCTTCCCTGTGCCGACCATCTGGGCCTTGTGGCATGTGGTGAGGAGGTTGACCTTGCGCTGGTCATGCCAGTGGATGGAGAGGATGGGGCCACTCTTCTTGTGGAAGATGTCCGCCTTCTTCGTCTTGGTTGGGTAGCCTGGCATGCCCTTCCTCTTGCCCTTGACTGTGCCGACAGTTCCGGTATTGCGGTCATGGAGGTACTTGGTCAGGAGAGGCGACGTGTAATAATTATCTGTGTAGAGGATGTGGTTTTTATTGAAGTGCCTCTCCATCATCTTCTTCACTACAGCGCCACCAAAACCAATGAGGGGGTCAGTCTCAATTTCTCCAGCCTTGCCGCTGTAGACTATAAAGTCCAGCACATACCCCGTCAAACAGTCGCAGAGGACGAAGAGCTTGATGCCGAAGCGGTGTCTCTTGGACGGGATATACTGTCGGAAGTGCAGCCTACCACGGAACAGGACCAGAGACTCGTCGAGGCACATCTTCTGGAAAGGAATCAGGTATGTGGTGAACCGATGACGTATCATGTCCTACACCTTCCTGATCTTCCATAATGAGTCGGGAAGGTGGACTGCCATGTTGTTTGTCAGGTGGAGATAGGAGAGGATGTCGAAGTACCTGTCCCTGGACATGTATTTGCCAAATGCTGGAGTCGTTATGATGTCGCCAGTGATCCAGTAGTCGGCCAGAACGTGCTTCCTTATATGTGTCATCAGCATTGTGAGTGCCAAGAACACATATAGTTCTGCCACAGTGACAGCTCTCCATGCCACCATCTTGGCACTGGTCTTCCTCCCAAGAAAGTTGGCACAGATAGCATGGTGGTGATTTGTCTCTTTGACGAGGTATTCCATGACTTCATTGTCATAGAAGCCACAGAAAAGTTCACTGGGGGTAGCATCTGGGCCACAGGGATATGCTGGTGACACCCCAGAACCCATCTGTACCTCGTCAAAGGCAGGACAATCTGGCTCAAAATCAGCCCCATCTGTCCACACAAACAGGTCGGATGCTGATGCTCGAGGACGTGCAGGTGCAGCAGGCACACGCCCTGGTCGCCCTGGCACACACCCTTGGCCACGCGGACGCCCTGCACGCCCACGCCCACGCCCAGGGGCAGCGGCGTCGGCAGACTGACCATGTCCACGACCTCGCCTTCTCGCTCGTCTTGTCGGGACTTCCTCTTCCTCTTCCTCTTCCTGTTCCTCTTCCTCTTCCTCCTCAGGCGACGTCAGGTCATCTGGGGCAATGTTGGCGTCGTCAGCATCCTCTTCAGAAGACAATTCTGGTGAAGAAGTGACCGGGCGTCGGCGGTGTGGGGCGCGGGAGGCTGCGGGAGCTTCAACAATGGGAGCCTCGACCTCGGGAGTTGGACTCCTTTTGCGGTGAGCCGAGGGCTTCTCCGCAGCAAATAATGCTCTGCGGTGTGTTGAGGGCTGTGGCACATCACCAATACCACTTGAAGAGGCCCTTTGGTCATCCTGAAGGAGAGATGAAGCCGAGGGCTGTGGGTGACCCACGCGGCGTCCCGGGTCAAGGCGTCGGGACAATGGAATGCGGGTGGTTGCTAGGCCAGGGTCGGCGTCATTATCACTGTCTTCAGCTTCCCTATGCTTTTCTGCGGCTGCCCTGCGTGCTTTTTTAGCTGCACTTTTCACCAACGATTGTTTGTAGAAATATTTGCCCACTTTCAAGGGCGTACGGGCAGGCAAAGGGGAAGGTCCTGGGCTAGGGCTAGGGCTAGGCCTAGGCTGACCTAGCAAAGATGGCGAGGGGGTAGGCCTAGGTTCTAGCACACTTGAAAGCTCAATGGCACCTTCCTGAAACACTTCCACATCAGGATCATCACTACTGTCTCCCCCATCAAATAAATCAACATTATCGTCGTCACCAAAGCCCACGAAATCGTCATCTTCACTTGCACTTATGAATTGTACCTTGTCCACCAAGCTTTCGCCACTGCTCTCTTCACTATCAAAAAGTTGTCGCTGTATAGCGCTATCACTCAACAAACGCTTAACATTCTTTCGTTGAGCTTTCTTCTCGGTTGCAACAGGCGTTGAAGTTGCGAGCGGGGTAGCACTGGGGCCCGCGGGAGGTTGCAGCGAATCGGACACGTCGGAAAACATATTTTCAGTATTAATCGCTATGGCGGCCACGTACGAACTGATAACACTAGTAGTTAAGGCTTGGTGGCGCTGCGGTCGCTCCTACAATGCAAAATTTGGCCGCGTGAATTTTGAAGCACGCTTTCAAGCACAAGGATTTTAAAATGACACCCGGGTACCGGCCCTTTTTTTTTGGTGTCCTTAGGAAATGACACCCGGGCTGGAAGGGTTAATGTGCAAAGTAGTTCACAAAATACGGGATTATCGGGGCATGGTCTCGATCATCGCGCCCTTGTGGCCGGCTCAAGTGTGGTACAACCAATTAAAGATGTGGTGCGAGAACCCGGTGTCGCTCCCGATCTCGTACTTCCACTTAGAGACAATTAGAAACCTCAAGACCTCGCTGACTTTTGCCTTGTGGATATTCAGAAGGCCAAGTGGCTAGGCCAGTTTGGGGAAACAGTGACTCACAAGTTGATTATTCAGGATGCTCCATCAACACGACGACATTACCAATCACATTGGAAGTCATTTACTACCTGGGTTGTAGAAACTGGTCAACAACAGTCGTCGGTGGCTCTGGTGTTTAATTATTTAAATTACCTATTCGATGTTCAAAAGTTGTCAGTTGTCACATTAAGGAAGGAATCACCTCACAGCAATTAGGACACCATTTTTAGATTTAACTGGTTTGTCTGTACCGGAGGCAGAGGAAAAGAGTTTCATGAGGTCTTGCTTCAAGCTTTACCCTCCTCCTCGTCAACTCACACCCACCTGGTCTTGATCTGGCCCTTGAGATGCTGCAGTCCCGTAAATATTGCAAGGATCCTCCCTGCGAACTAATACTTAAAAAGGCAATTTTTTCTGATGGCACTGGCTACGGGTGACAGGGTGTCTGAGTTGATGGCGATGAGTTCGGAGCCAAACTGTCTAAGACTTTCAAGGCGCAACATGGGTGTACATATTGTTCCTGCTCCTAACTTCATTTCTAAGAATGAACGTTATAATCATGTATTTACAGAGTTTGAAATTCCGGCTCTGAAACAGGGTGACAGGCACCATTTACTGTGTCCAGTGCAGTCACTCATACTATTTATGCGGGCTTCACGGCCCTCACAGGCGGGAGCCCTCTGGGTTTCACGGACAGGTATTCGGTTACAAAAGTGCCGGCTAGCTGCGTTATTATTGGAAGTCATTCGAGAGAGTAATCCGGGCATGTTGGCGAGATCACACGATATCCGTAAATGGGCGGCATCACTTCGATTCCTCCATAATTACTCCCTAGAAGATATTCAGCAGACCCAATTGTGGTCATCAAATCATACCTTCCTCACACGTTACCTGTCCGTCAATCTCATGAAACCTCGTACATGTGTAGCATTAAGGCAGAAAGTCTAGTTTTAAGCTAATTTTGTGACGTAAAAAGGGGGGGGGGGTATCCTAGCTAAGGACTCTACCTGCCTCTGAAGTGAGACAAAATGTAACGAGTATTAAGGTCATGTGATAATCCGTTCCTTAGGCTAAAGTAAGCCTACTCGGGAACATTTCTTATTTTTTAGGTTAATCGCTATGGATGCAATAGGGTTTCCAATATACTCAATAATCTCAGGGATTAGATTTAGAGTAAGAGTACAAATATTTTGGTAATACAGTACCTAAGGCCATAAATATGTAGGCCTACATTTTAACAAATTTGGGTGATAATGAATGTTTCATTTACCCTGGGATATATAAGCTAAATGAATAGTTTATTCTTGTGTTACACCAACTGTTCTATCAAACTTAAAGGTGCTAACACCACAGGCTTCCTTTAAGAAACGCCGCCTCTAACCCTCTTTTATATTTTCTTTGATATTAAACTGACCTGATTAGTACATGTTTACTTGGACCTTACCTGGTTTATTAGTGGTATGCGATGTTTATGATGAATGTCCCCCCTCCAGTCTTGAGAATTGAGGCGCATCGTCAATGATGGAGGGGCCACTTATAAATTATAGGTTTGAGTCCCGAAGGGAAGAAGGAAAACCTAATATTTAGTAGTGGCCCCGGAATCGTTGACGATTTTTACCCTCCCTTCCCATTCATCTGCTACATTTTTGAGTCTCGATATATCAGTGAACACTCGCTGTGAACAAGATGGCGAGCTGTACCCAAGAGCAGACGCATGGAAAGCGCAAAGCTAGGTCAAGTTTAATTTTTATTTTTATTCTTTATTTATTTTACTAGTTTTTCTAGTAGTGGTACCCACACCATAAGGACGAGTCCGTGAGTGGTTATTAACCTAAGAAGTGCGCATAGGGGTAATTAGAAACGTCCCCCTGTGCTGACGTATTTGAGCTGTTTCCATCACTAAAATATTCATTTTACCATAAATAGCATTAATACTTATCCATACGCGCCTATTATGGGTTGATTATAAAGGTATTAACCTGAAACAACAATAAAACGAGTGAAAACAGCGTTTGGATGGTCAAAATCGGAGATATAGGCCGCGAGTTATATAATGTATGGGTGAGGCAACCTGCTTTCCCGCCAATTTCCCCCAAGGCCACTGAGACACAGTCGATCGATATTCTCTCTCTCTCTCTTGCACTCTCTTGCTAACACTGATGACAATGCCCTGCTTGCAACTCGCTAATGTTAGCACGAAAATATACCTCAGAATAAGGGAATAACAGGGAAAATAGGTGATAACTGAGCAAGCTAGAGTTCAATGATTGGCCATTACCTACGTAAGGCGCATCGTCAATGATTCCGGGGCCACTACTAAATATTAGGTTTTCCTTCTTCCCTTCGGGACTCAAACCTATAATAAGGGGCCAAGCCACATGCACACTCACCACCGACCCACAGACACTATAACTACAGTCCTCTAATATCATCATTAAGTATTATGACTGTATTCATACATCAATACAGACATTAATATAATACAATAAGTCTGTATTATGATGTACCGTAAGGTCATATCAATGCTTACTATACTTTACGAAACAAATATATTTAAACTATTGTCTAAATAGTGGATAGTTAATCCTTCCCACCTTCTTCTTTTCATTCGTTACCGAGTTCTGTAATATTTCATACGATTACCTAAAATAGGTAATACTTATAGGTTGTGTTAGTTTGCTTAAGTTAGGTCAGGGGAGTTGCAGAACTTCTAGACTATTAACCGGCGACTACAACGGCCCCTAAACAACCAAGCCATGATTATGCTGGCTCAAAGTTTACCCCGGCGACTACAACGCCCCTCGAAGTAGTAATCCAAACTCCACTCTCCACCACCAAGCGAACTTGACATTTCACAACACATACAAACACGTATCCACCACTCTCGTTATGTTAGGTAAGGGAAGTTGCAGAGCTTGTAGACTACAAGTAGGGTATTGTAACATTGACCATACATTGTTCACATTATTTAATTACCTCACCTACCGTAATTTCCTTCTCTACACACAATCACTGGGTGAATACAATGTCTTGTGGGAAGTTGTACTTACACAGGTTAATACTAGGCCTATTTATAATGTTTGACCAAGAAAAGTTAACTACCCGTATACTGTATATTATACTTTCACGTGAGAAGTATTACAGGTTTATATGAATAATATATTTATTAAAGGGTACTTCACACAGTCAGGAATGCGAGGTAGAATCACTAGGAGTAGCTGAAAATTCGGATTCCTGGGCCTATTCGCGGTGAAAAATCGATGACTCCTAGTGACTCTAGCGATATCCTAGTGATTCCTGTTAGCCTCCCATTGACTCCAAACCACTCGCGGGCGATTGGCCCTGTCCGACAAAATGTTCACCGTGTTTAAAGTTCTCACCACGAATCGGACCATTCCCAGTGACTCCCAGTTGATTCCCAGTGATTCCCCAGTGACTCCCAATGAGTCCTGGTGATTCGTATCTGATTCTAGGACAGGTTTCGATTTCAGTTTCAGTTCTCACCAGAATCACCAGGACTCACTGGGTTTCACTGGGGAATCACTGGGGATCACTGGGAATCACTGGGAATGGTCCGATTCACGGCGAGAACCTTAATTAAACACGGTGAACATTTTGGTCGGACAGGGCCAATCGGCCGGGACTGGTTTGGAGTCAACAGGAATCACTAGGATATCGCTAGAGTCACTAGGAGTCATCGATTTTCACCGGAAATAGGCCCAGGAATCCGAATGTTCATCTACTCCTAGTGATTCTAGCTCGCATTCCTGACTGTGTGAAGTACCCCTTAACCACCCGAAATTAGACTGTAAGGTTAATATTATCCTCCAAGGAAACCCTATCACTATACAACAAATCAATCAGAGTCAGATAATTGACATTAATAAGTTTTCTTTAATGTCAGTAGAATAGCTTATGTGGGTGAACACCGCCACCTACAAAGCTCATTCTGGTCTCAGTTGAAGCTATTTTCACCTAGTTTTTGGCAGAATACAGTTCATTTAATGCAGATGCTTGATTAACCATTCAGGAGTGCCTGAATATGCCCTAAATAGCGCAAATATAGCCGCAGCCAAGGTGTTAAGTATCCACTTTAGTTTACTGTACACAAAATTAATTACCATTTACTTTCTTTTAGAACCCGAAAATATTCAAACTATTTAAACATTTAAGTTATTTGAAAGATAGTACACGGAAATATAAGGTAGGTATGGATGAAAAGATGATTTGAAAGTATGGATATTATTTACATATCAAGGAAAATTAACCGAAACTACCACTAATTTTCCCATGGTTTTTCTTTTTGGTTTTAGGTAGTTTTCATCATTATACAGTAGTTGAAATTAGTTACAATCCCCGGACAATGTTATTTCTCCCATTATCCAACGATCTTAAAACACTCAGATGTAAGTAATTTTCAGAGTAAATATACTACTGTTTTTGCCTTTGGATACAGGATGGGTTGAGGGGGGGCTTTGCCGCCCCTCAGGGGCCGCCCCCCCCCATGACTTAATGAAATCAGCATCTATTTTAGCAGTAAGGGGCTTAATAAGAATTTTACTGCCGTCAATAGGGAGAATTATAGGGAGAATTATGTTTTGTTTTTACAGTACTCTATATAGTGCACATAAAATGTATTTCCGGAGGTTGAAACACATTTTAATATGATCTTTGCAACATCCTTATTCTACAATAACCTTCAAATATTGAGAAATAATTAGTGGTAGTTTCGGTAATAAGTACCCATATCAATTACACTGTATATATCTATCCTTACATTCACACAATACAACATAATAATACTTATCTATAGAGAGATAGTTATACAAGGCACCACACAAGCTCAGGAGGACCCATGGTGATGTATAGGCGAAGCAGAGGCCAGAGGTGCACTGCCTTCAATCAAATCCTATTTTCTGCCAAGTCCTTGGTCATTAAAGTTATCATACAGTACCGAAATACAACTACTCTCACAATAATCAAGTAAATTAACTCAAATAATAATAATATAGAATACTTCATTACATTGTATAGATGAAGAGTAATCAAACAAAATTACAAAATATATTAATACTAATCATACGTCAGCCATATATATATATATATATATATTCAGACACTCTCTGGCGTACCTGGGACCAGTTATCTGGAACCAAATACCAACCAATATAAATCAATCAGCCCCCACTTTATCTATTTAAAAAGAACCTAAAAATGCATTATATTAGTTTATACTAAATGTTAACCCTGTGTCTTCCGACTTACCCCGTGTCTTCCCTACTGACATACCCCTTGTCCTCCCCACTAACTTACTCTTCCAAACTACCATTATAGCTTATCAGTTTTAATTGGATCTTCTGATCACTGTCTGATACAGACCACCTGTCTATCACCTACCACACCTTCCCACTCTGAACCTGTTTTGGTGACTAAATGGCATTACGATAGGGCAGACTGGGAGGGTCTTCAAGGTTTCTTTATTGATATTCCCTGGACCTCTTTCTTTTCTAATGATGCACACTCCACCTTGAGCCACATACAAGATTTTGTAAAAATTGGAATGGAAACTTTTATTCCTCATCAAAAGTACAGTAAAAGATCTAATTCACCTAAATGGTTTGACCATAATTGTGCTAGAGTAACTGAACAAAAAGCAATAGCCTACAATGCATACACAAGATTAAAAACACATGAAGCCTTTAATTACTTTAGAAACATCAGAAATCATGCCAAAACTGTATTAAACCTAACTAAATAAAACTTTCTCCATAAGCAGGCAAATAAACTTCTAAATAATCCAAATGATAACAAAATATTTTGGTCTACTCTTAACTCATTCAAATCCAACTTCACTACTGCTTCATCCATTCCACCATTAAAATCTCCAACTGGCAATCTTGTAAGTGACCCACGAGGTAAAGCTAACCTTCTTGCGGATATTTTCTCCACCAACTCAACCTTAAATCAAGATGTCCCTGTACTTAATTTTAATTCGCCTGAAATTCCCTCACTTACGATCCACACCAGACATGTCAAAACTATTTTGCAGAATCTCTCAGTAGATAAGGCTCCTGGTCCAGATGAAATTCCCCTCAATAGTACTTAAGAATTGCTCCTTGGTGCTCGCTCCTGTATTGGCAAAATGTTTCCGTCTGTGTACTCATACCTCATGCTTCCCAGTACCCTGGAAAGAAGCAAACATCCATCCAGTTCCTAAAAAAGGTGCCTCTTCAGATCCATCAAACTACAGACCACATAGAGCTCTCCAAACCACTGACAGAGCTCTCCAAACCACTGACATTACTATTCAATAAATCCTTGCAGTCTGGAACTATGCCTGATCAGTGGAAGATAGCCAACGTAACACCGATATTAAAAAAAGGCAGCAAATCCCTACCCAGTAACTATCGCCCAATTAGCTTAACCTCAGTTGTATGTAAAATGCTAGAAACGGTCATAAGAGACAGACTCGTAAATCACTTAGAGGAAAATAACATACTTAAAGATACTCAACACGGCTTTCATAAAAAAAGTTCCTGTCTAACAAACCTCTTAGACTTCTTCCACGATATCCTCGACCTCTACGATGAGAGTAAAGCTGTAGATATTATATACCTTGATTTTCAAAAGGCCTTTGACAAAGTTCCCCACAAACGTTTACTGCTAAAACTAAAAGCGCATGGAATACAAGACGGTGTGTTGAAATGGATAGAAAATTGGCTCTGCGACAGAAAGCAAAGAGTAGTCATAAACGGTAAGGCATCTAAATGGACCAATGTAAGTAGCGGGGTACCCCAGGGATCGGTACTAGGACCAATTATCTTTCTAATTTACATCAACGACATAGATGAGGGTCTCACCTGTACAATCTCAACATTTGCTGACGATACAAAAATTGCAAATAGCGTACTCTCAAAAGATCAAGTTGACGATATGCAACACAATCTAGATAAATTGTCACATTGGGCCCAAATTTGGCAAATGAGTTTCAATGCGGATAAATGTAAAGTACTACATATCGGATGCCTAAATGAGAAAACAAACTATTCGATGAATGGCACTCAGCTTAAGAATGTAAACAGAGAAACCGATCTGGGAGTAACAATATCGAGTAACCTAAAACCGAGTCAACAATGTTCAGAAGTTGTTAAGAAGGCAAACAAAATAATTGGCTTTATAGGCAGATCATTTGAGCATAAATCCAAAGACGTAATCCTAACGCTTTACAATTCCTTAGTCCGCCCTCTTCTGGAATACTGCGTTCAATGCTGGTGCCCTTATTACCAAAAAGACATAAACAAGCTAGAACGAGTTCAAAGTAGAGTTACCAAAATGATACCTAGCCTAAAGAACAAACCATACGAAGAGCGTCTTAGATAATTAAATCTATTTCCTTTAACCCAGCGCAGATTAAGAGGTGACTTAATTCAAGTGTTGAAAATCATCAAAGGCATCGACAATATGAACTGTAGTAAGTACTTCACTATCGACCAATCTAATTACACGCGGGGAAACGGTTGCAAAATTATTGGTAAATCTTTTAACTCACACGAATCTAAGAATTTCTTCTTCAATCAAGTTGTCAACTTGTGGAATGGGCTTCCCCGAGACGTTATAGACTGCAGCACCGTTGATTCATTTAAATTCCGCCTAGACAAATATCTCGCATCAAACCCGCAACTGACTGCGTTTGTAAATGAATAACTTTATTTTATCCTCCCCTCAGTTACTAACCCATATGTCCCCTACTAACTTCCTAGTCCTGCCACGTTAGTGGCAGGGCAGTAGTTCCCTTTTCAATGTTGCCTTACCCACTCTAAACCACTGTTTGGACACTTGATCCTCAGTGTTTTGGAGGACAAGCAGCCTAGAAGGGTCACTAGATATGTTGTTGCTTGATTTCCTTTGTACTCCTTTGTACTCCTTTGTACCAATAGCTATAACTTCCACTCTTGGCAAAGTCTTTGAAATTATATTAAATTATCACATAATTAAGCATCTGGAGAATAATAAATTAATCAGTGATAGGCAATATGGTTTTAGACGATGTCGATCAACTGCAGACATTCTTTGCCTTCTTACGCATCAAATCAACCAAGCTACAGACCAACATGGTGAAACACATACAATAGCACTGGATATATCAAAGGCATTTGATAGAGTCTGGCATCAATCCTTATTGTCGAAGATGTCACACTACGGCCTTGCATCATTAGTTCCACTAATTTCTTCTTATCTTCATAACAGAAAAATATGTGTAATGGTAGATGGCCTTTATTCTCAATTTAACTCAATAAATGCTGGTGTTCCCCAGGGATCAGTTTTGGCCCCAACTCTGTTCCTCATTCATATCAATGATCTCATATCTACCACTCATAATCCAATACATTCCTACGCAGATGACTCAACACTCCACAGTTCCTTCACATTTACCAATTCTTTCACCCAACCCAATCTTATAAATTCAAAAATAAACACTGCAATTTCTCTGAACCAGGACCTTTCTAGAATTAATGAATGGGGACAAGAGAATCTAGTTTCCTTTAATGCACAGAAAACCAAGTACATTCAATTTTCTAACCGACAGAACCTCACTGACTCCCATATATTTTTTAATGATGTAAATATTCCCACTTCCCCTAGTATTGACATTCTCGGTGTAACATTAACTACTAACTTGAGCTGGACACATTATGTTAGAAGCATTGCTAAGAATGCCTCTAAAAAAATGGGACTCCTGTACAGAGTTAGAGAATTCTTCACTGACGAGCAGTTGGCCGTAATATATAAAAGTCATGTGCGTTCTCAGATGGATTACTGTTCACCTCTGTGGGGTGGAAGTGGAGTGGTTGCATTGAGGCAGTTGGACAAAATTCAAAATAAAGCTATTAGATTAATCAATAACCCTGCAATCACACAAGACCTTCCTACATTATCCATACGAAGAAACGTTGCATCCCTTGCATTATTCTACAGATATTTTCACAGCAATTGTTCCGAGGAACTTGCTTCAATTGTGCCGCCTCTCCACATCTTTCCCCGTAGAACTATGGCAGCTGAGAGCGCCCATGAATTTACACTTTCTCCTCCACAATGCAGAACTTCTGCTTATCAGAATTTATTTATCCCCAGAGCTACTACTCTTTGGAATTCACTTCCCTCGAATTGCTTTCCACAAACTTACATTCTACAAATGTTTAAATCCAGTTGTTACAAACATTTTATGAATGGAGGATGCCTTTAGGCACATGGACCTTTTTGTTTTATCTGTGTTTTTCCTTCCTCCGTTCATTGTCTCTTTAAAAAAAAAATAATAATAATAATTTCATTCCTTATCAGTTTCCTACTCCCCCATACATGTTCGCCCTTACTTGTACCTCATACTGTGTGCCATGTATGTATTATTTACCCCCATGGTCATTTCTCCTCCCTACTTTTAACATTATTACTTTGATACTGGTCTGCTTCTTTTTGTTTTCCCTGCATAGGTCCTGGGCTTGACACTGGTTCCGCTTGGCACTGACACGGGACGCACACCCTACCTCACCTACCCAACACTTAACCCTTAAAAAGCGGCCCACCACTTAAGTCGAGTTAAATAAAGCTGGACTATGTGGCGGCGCTCGACATAACTCGAGTGGCAATTTCAGCACGTAATGTGGCTGAGAGAGAGAGACAAGTGGTGGCAGGAGACTAGCGAGCATATGACTGCTCCAGACCACCGCGGCGAACCTACTGACACAAATCTCAGCTCCCTCCTCCCTCTCTCACTCGCTACATACTCAATTATGTACCGAAAGTACCGAATTACCTGCTTTTTGCACTCGCGTTGCACGGTTATTGCAAGAAAACTATCCATCATACAAGGATCGTTATGGTGTCATTCGAAAGCTCTGTTTATGCCCTTTCAGGGATAGATACTTGTTTTACATTCTGGGTCTTATTTAGGCATGAAAATGATCACGTAAACAGCCCTATTTTGGCTAAAAACACCCCGCTGGGCGGTACACATAAGTAAACCGCATAGGCCGCTCGTAAGGTGTTAAGAATCCTGGCACTATTTCTCCATTTAAACTAAAACAAAATATATAGATTTTTTATTTTTCAATAAAATATAAATAAGCAAATAAATGGATGCATGAATTAATAAATACGAAATTCCTGCGTCCTGTGTCACTGCCTGGTGTGACCTTTGCAACTGGCCCATTGCCTTGATTATTTAAATACAATATTGTATTAATATCCCTAAGAATTATTGTTTGTTTAATCTTTGCCTGAAAAACCTACTGGCTTACAAAAAGGCTTGTCATTACATTTGTTTTATTGCCTGAATTATTTTGTGTTCTCATTCTTAAATAATGTATCATGATATGACAATAATAAAGTGTTTAAAGTGTTTATATATTATATATACATATATATATATATATATATATATATATATATATATATATATATATATATATATATATATATATATATATATATATATTATATAGTTAGGTATGAAGAGCAGATTAACCAGACTACTGAGCTCCATACGGAACTCTCATAAGTCTGGCCTGAAGGATTAGATCAGAATTACTGAAAGGAGCTAAAGGTGATGCAAAAAACGGACGATATATATATTATATAGTTAGGTATGAAGAGCAGATTAACCAGACTACTGAGCTCCATACGGAACTCTCATAAGTCTGGCCTGAAGGATTAGATCAGAATTACTGAAAGGAGCTAAAGGTGATGCAAAAAACGGACGATAGGGTGGAAGGAAAATTACGGAGAATCGGATAAAAGGTCAGCGAATGATTTTGTACCAAAAGAAGCCGTACGCAGACGGGCAATATCTGGGCAGTCAAAGACGTGGCGAACAGTGAGAGGGAAATGACAGGAGGAGCAGGTAGGGGGCGGAGTGCAGGGAATGGACATTACATAACCGTGAGTCAGCCGGGAATTTCTTATCCAAAGTCTAGTTAGTAAACTTCCTCACACCTGTGAGACCTGGAAGAGGATGGCCAAGGACGGACAGAAGGTTTGATCGCACTGAGTTTATTATTGCTGGTAGAGCATCCCAATGAGATTGCCACGTGCTAAGAATAGAAGGCTTGAATAAGGATAGCCAATGCACCTAACGGAAGGTGGGGCTGGCGAGGGATCATTAAAATAGCATCCTTAGCCGCAGCATCGGCGAATTAATTTCCACGGACACCGATGTGAGCAGGAATCCAACATAATTGGACCCAGAATCCACGTAGGCTCATCTATGGCGAGCGCGTTGTATGGCCAAAACTATTTCGTGGGAGGACGAATAAGCACGGAGTGCTTCGAGGGCACTACGAGAGTTACTGTAAATTATAAATGACTGTTGAGGGGTATCACGTATAATGTCAATAGCGGACTGGATAGCTAAAAGTTCAGCAGTAAAGATAGAGGCTTGACGCGGGAGAAAAACTGAAAGAGTTTAGTAGAGGACACAGCAGCGAGGCCTACCCCAGAGTCAGTCTTAGACCCGTCAGTGAAGATGGCAAAATGGGGGCCTTTACGACATATGTGTTCGAGTGCGTGTTGGCAATGATGGCTAGGGACAAAAGGATATCTCTTAGAGAGGAAGGAGAGGTGAGTGCAAACATTGGGGAGAGAGATAGCCCATGGGGGGGAAGGGGAGACAACAGGCGGCGAAACAACAATGTTAAAGTCAAGAGAGTTGAGGAGAATAGTAGCACGAATCGGGCAGGAGGGGGAAGAGGGGCACGGATCGGGAATGAAGATATCACAGAAAAGGGAATTAGTGAGAGAGTCGCTATGTTTAATTTGTAATGCACGGTGCATAGCAACTAAATCGCGATGGAGGGAGAGCGGGGGCTCACCACTCTTAGCTAAGATGGAGGTATTTGGGGAGGAACGGAAAGCTCCAGTACAGAGACGCATACCCTGCGTATGAACAGGGTCCAATATCTCCAAAACAGAAGCAGTGGCAGACCCATAAATAGGGCAGCCGTAGTCGAGGATGGAAAGAACCACCACCTTGTAGAGCATCAACATAGTGGTACGTCTAGCACCCCAGGTGGTATGGGATAGTTTTCTGGGGAAGTTGAGAGCACGAAGGCCTTTACCTTTAGTATACTGAACATGGTCTCTCCAGTTGAGATATTGGTTAAAGATTACGTCCAAGAATTTAACACTGGGATGGAAAGAAATCTGAGAGGGTCCCATTCGAAGCGATATTAACTGGCCATGGAGCCAGCGTTTGTCCCAAAAGAAAACCATTGCCTTAGTTTTCTCAGCCGAAAACCGAAAGCCAACTGAAGATGCCCAGGCGATCACGCGTTGGATGGAGATGTTGAGTATAAGTTGATCATGTCTGAGAGTACGGGCAGTGCAATAGATGGTAAAATCATCAACATACAGGCTACCATGGACCTCCGGCAGCAAGTGTTGAATTATTTTATTCATGGCCGCGGCGAAAAGTTTGCTGCTGAGAACGTTACCCTGGGGAACACCATTGACGAGTGGAAAGACATTAGAAAGAATTCCCTCCACTCGAGTCTGGAATGTTCGATCCAAAAGAAAGTTGGAAATAAAAAAAGGTAGATGGCCACGGGCACCACTATCATGAAGTAGTTGCAGGATGGGACGCCGCCACGTGGTATCATATGCCTTCTAGATGTCAAAGAAGACAGCGACGGTGATGGAGTTACTTTCAAAGCCACGTTTGATATGAGATTCTAATAATGTAAGCGAGTCCAGAGTAGACCAATCTTTCTGAGAGCCAAATTGGGTCGGAGTGAGAACAGAGTGTTGACGGAGGAACCAAGCAATCCTAGTATTGACCAACTTCTCCATTAATTTACAAAGGCAACTGGTGATGGATATCGGCTATAACTCGAGGGCAAGCTCGGGTCTTTTCCAGGATTTGCAATTGGGACAACAAGAGCATGTCTCCATGAGGTAGGAAATTGATGACGGATCCACACCTGATTATAAAATTGCAAGAGGTAAGACTTAGCAAGGGGGGCTAAGTTAGTGAGCAAGGCAAAACTTATGTTATCTGGGCCAGGAGCTGAGTTAGGACAATTGGAGAGAGCGTGTTCAAATTCATCCATAGTAAAGCACGCATTATAATCAAAGGTGTCTGGTGAAGAGAAGTCGAGGGGGATCGACTCCATTTCGAGTTTATGGCGGCGGAAATCATCGTCTAACCTCTCGTTACTGCTGACATGGGCAAGATGTTGACCCAAGAGGTTCGATATCTCAAGGGGATCGTGAACAGTACGGCCACCATGTACCAAAGCATGGTGCGGAGGGGCAATGTGAAGGCTGTTAATATTACTGAATTTATGCCAAACGCGTGATATCAGGGTAGACGGGGAAATGGTGGAGACATAAGTTTTCCAGGATTCGGATCTACTACGGATGACTTCCCGACGGAATTTGGCTGATAGTCGATTGTAGTGAGGTTTGACGGCAAATATATCCATCAATAACGAGATGGAATGGCACAGAAGGTCATCACATAAAGGTAAGTGTGAGCAAACAGAATTGTAACGTTTATTGAGAGTATCGAGGCGGCGGCCTAATGCATGTTTACTTTCAGCAAGAATGGATAAGGTGATGTCCCACCAGGGGACTCGACGACGTAGGGGGGAAGAAGTCATCTGGGGTATAGACTTAGTAGCTGCATTAGTAAACAAATCAACAAGGAATGAATGAATCTCATCAGGTTCCCGGGAGGGATTAAAAGGTGTGATTTGTCTGGTGTGGAGGACATAAGTCAGCTTTGCGGAAGTTATAGCGAGGGAGCGAAGGACATGGACGGAATTGCAAGTAAGAGAGGATGATAGGAAAGTGATTGCTAGAGAACGTATCAACACAGACCCACCACTCTAACTTGTCAACAATTGCTGAGGGGCACAGGGTGACATCAACAGAAGAAAAAGTATGATAGGAAGCAGAAAAGTAAGTGTGTGAGTCGGCCTCATTAAGGCAGCAACGGTCACCGGTCAGAAGCAAATGTTCAATCAGCGAACCGGCAGTATCATGATTGGAAGAGGTAGGGTTCCACACAGGGCTATGGGCATTAAAGTCACCCAACAGTAAGATGGGAGAGGGTGGTGTAGAGACAAACTGAGAAAGCAAGGAAAGGTCATAATTGTAAGCAGGTTGGTTATAGATATTGCAAATAGTAACAGAGTCACCATCGAAGATATGAAGAGTAAGGATAGAGTGCTGTAGGAAACTAATACGAATGGGAAATAAGTCAAAAGTTACTCGATGATGGACATAAATTGCTGTGCCATATTCTCCATCAGGGGATAGAGAAGGGCATGCAGGGTGGTAGTTAGTAATGGATGTGATGGAGATGAGCTGCTTGAGGAGTATGTGTGGAATTACTCGTAGAGACGGATTGAGGAATGAAGAGATACGTAGGAGAGTGGGGCAGCAGGAACATTTGTCAGCCAGAGTGGACAGAAGGGTGCTGAGCTGGTATGGTCATTTTCAACGAATGGAAGATGAAAGGCTTACAAAGAGAATATGTGAGTCAGATACAAGGGGAGATAGAAGGGCAGGAAGACCCCCATTGAGATGGAGAGACTGTTTAAGACAAGCTTTGGATGGTAGAGGAATGACTATAGATCCAGGCAAAGGAAGTGGTAATAAAAATGAATGAATGGAGAATGCTTGTGAATAGTTGAGTGAACACGTGGTCATTTGGGGGAAGGGGTCTGGCGCAAGTTGGACTAGATAATTGTCCATCAGTTGCCTGGCCCTGGGAGTCGATTAATATGAAGGGTGCGCCTGGAAGTGTGGTGGGCGGGCTTGTGGCTTCGGCTCCGCTGCATGTCTGCCTGCTGAGATCGGAACCTCTCCGGGTGGTCGGGGGCCGGGGGAGTGCTTGAGCGACCTTGGTGACTTTGGTCTCTGGGTCTTCTCCTGGGTAACCTAGATGTGTGTGAATTTGTGTTTTGTCTGTGTTTGTTCGTTGTTTTATGTTGTGTTTTGTGTTTTCCCTGTTTGCTCTATCTTGAAGCGGCCACCCCCAAGAAAAAGAAAAAATATAAATAATAAAATAGAATTAAATAGAAAATAAAAATAAGAATAGGAAAAGTGGGGATTGGGCCTGAGCATATAGATAGATAAATAGATAGATAGCTAATGTGTTGTAAACAAATACACATTGGATTATAGACATGGAGTAAACGCTGGAGCTCACCTAGATGGACTCTATATGAGAGCCCATTACAATTCCATTGTAGTATAATTATAGGGATTGAACAGGTTAAGTAAGCAACATCAGGTTACTTAAACTAACAGCACTGTTCGGCTGTCGGAGATGAAGAGGAACGGGTCTTGGGGGAGGATCATGAAAAGGCAGGGTGTTTCGATGTGGACGGTGAAGGGGCATGTCAGAAGACAGGTCGTGGAGGATAGTAGCTACTGGGGAGTGTGAAAGATCTGAACCCGACTTTAAGTGAAAAGCGCATAAGCACGAGGGGTTATGAGAGGCGGTGTTATCAGAGGTTGGTAAACGTCAGTCACGGAGAAAAGAGCGTACCAACGCAGCAACAGTGGATTTAGTGCGGGTAGGTGTCCAGCGATACTCACGCACAAAGCAGTCATGACAGATGCAGGGGGGTGTATGGGAGCCCGAGGCGGTAGCATTAATAAGTGCGTGAGGTCGAGGTCAAGTAGGCGTAGGGGACGCAAACGCGGAGGGGTTGTAGAGTGAGGGAGGCTGGGACGGAGAACCCATATCAGAGCGGAAGATGCGGGAGCGAGGAGGGACACATTGAGGTTTGGGAGACAAAACCAAACGCCGGGCTGTGAGGGTCTTACGTTTTACGGAGGGAGTTTGGCGATCTGAGGAGGGAGAATGTAGAGCAGCAGAACGGCGTTTACTGGTGGAGGGGGCAGAATACATGACATCTTCAGCATCGGTAGAGGGAGCCGGGGGAAGTGACAAGGATTGAAGATCAGTTACGGGTGAGGGGGACGTGGATGTCTGTGGGGTGGAGGCTCCATGAACAGGGAGAGGGGTATTCATCGCATGAAATCGGTTGGAGAAGGGAACAGTGGCTGGATTAGGAAGGGGTGAATACAACACAGCCTTACTGTCCTCACATCGTCGACTACCGGGAAAAACATCAGTCGTAGGTGCATGAAGTCTAGCACTCTAAGTCATATCTCTAGAGGGATCTTTAACATCTCTTACTCTCAGTTCTTGCTTAGCTTCCCTGACAGACATGCCTGACCGACTAATGAGAAGCTTTAACTCAGCATTGTACATGTAGAACACACATTGCTTTGAGTGAGCATGGTGTTCAAGGCCACAGTTGACACACTTTGGAGGGCCACAATTCCAACGGGTAACATGTTTAACGAGCTACAGAAGGCACACACCCGAACATTCTGACATCTACCATCTGAGTGACCAAAGGTGGAAGAGTTTGTACATTGTAACGGTTTAGGGACATAAGGTAGTACTTCTCGGCTTTATGCTTCGATCCTGACATCTCGTGGGAGGTTCCGGAACGTCCACTACACTTAATGCGAGCTATCCGGAGAAGATGAGGAGTTGATTTGTTTGGGATACTATACAGTTCAACGCAAGCGCAACGATGACAGGAGGGTCGACTTATCAGGAAGTCCGTCATGGTCCTAAGTAGAGGGTAGAACAACAGTACCGAGGATGTAGTTGAGGTCGTTATGTTTCGTGACAGTAACAGGGATATCGTCCAGGGTAATAAATGATAGGTATGTGTCAGATTGGGCATGAATGGTGGCTTCCACAATCGAATCATTATTACCAGTCTCACGGTACGAAAAGTCCGAAGTTGCGTGCGCCGAGAGGAGGAGATTCTCTAACTTAGCCCCCGAGATGTAGGAAGCCGGTCGTATGACGAGGAAACGCGGCAAGTCATCATCGCCAAAAAGTGAATCAAAGTGCCAAAGTGGCATTGGGGACAAACTGACGCCGAGTCAGTTTGTCCCCAATGCCACCCTCCGGCATATATATATATATATATATATATATATATATATATATATATATATATATATATATATATATATATATATATATATATATATCCATCTATCTATCTATCTATTGCCTGACGCAGTGATCCCCGAAGGGGTGGCCACGAACGAACCGCCCCCATGCACCTCTGTCTCCAGTCAGTCGACGCCCCTCCCCAAACCAGCACCGCCTTCGTTCATGTACAAGTACTGTAGTTCCTCACTCCATCCTTCCACCTCATATTCGGTCTACCTCTCCCCCTCTGTCCCTCCACCTCGCTCTCGTACACCCTCTTAGTCATTCTCTCGCTTTCCATACGTTCCATATGGCCGAACCATCTCAAGTTGGTCCTTTTCACACTTTCCAGCACATCTACCTCCACACCACACCTCCTTCTTACTTCCTCATTAGTCTGTCTATCCCTCCATGTAACTCCGCACACACTCCTTAAGCAATTCATTTCCACTGCTCTCACTCTGGGTCTGAGTCTCTCAACCAACGTCCATGCTTCGCTTCCGTAAGTCAGTGTCGGAATTACCACACTGTCATGCAAGGACTTCTTCACTTCCATACTGGCCACCCTATTTCTTGTTACTGCTTTCAGCGTTCCTACAACCCTCTTCCCCTGTTGTACCCTCTCCTGCACTTCTTCATCCATAGTCCCATTTTTACTCAACACACTGCCCAGATACTTAAAAGAGTTGACGATCTCCATAGCCTGACCGTTCAGCTTCACCTCACACTCTGTGACTTCACCCCTTTCGAAGACCATAACCTTGCTCTTCCCCGCATTTACCTTCAAATTCCGTTTTTCGCACACTGTTCCAAACTCATTTACCAGACCCTGCAACTCCCATTCATTATCACTCATCAGAACTGTATCATCCGCAAACAGCAGTATAGGTAGCTTCCACTCAATTCCCTCCCTTTTCAGCGATACACCAACATCCACTGCTCTTGATAGTATTTCTTTAATAACTCCATCCATATATACAGTAAACAACCACGGGGACATCACACACCCCTGTTTCAAACCAACATTCAGGTCAAAGAACTCGCTCTGCTCACTCTCCACACGTACTGCTGCCTTTGCACCCTCATACATGCTCTTCACTGCTTTCAGCAACTTGCCCTCTACTCCGTATATTCTAAGTACTTTCCACAAACCTTCTCTATCCACTCTGTCATAGGCCTTCTCCAAGTCCATAAAGGCAACATACACCTTTTGTTTCTTCTCCAGATACTTCTCCACAACACAATTCAGGGTAAAAATCTGATCTACACATCCTCTTCCCTTCCTAAAACCTACCTGCTCGTCGCCTATCCATTTCTCCGTTCTCACTCTCACTCTCTCAATCACTACCCTACTGTATACATTCCCTACTACGCTTAGAAGACATATATATGTTCATATATAGTTCATATATATATACTGAGTTCATATATACAGTATATATATATATATATATATATATATATATATAATTATATATATATATATATATATATCTATATAATATATTGGAAGTTAGCATAGCCAGGTAATATATTTTCTTTAAGGCATGTGAGATTAAATAAAACAGCATAGTTAGCATTAATATGTTTTTTATTGAGAGATTCAATGTCTCGTACAATTTTCCGATGTCGGTCGTTCAATAGGTACAATAATGAACCGAAGTTATCAGCAGGTTGTGGGGTGGAAGGGGTTGTAGGAGGTTGTAATGTTTCAGCAAAAGCTCTTGCCATGTTCACACAGGTAATGAATAAAATAGAAAAATAGAATGGTATTTATAGGGGGCTGGAGGGGTTTCACACGTCGCGAGGTATGCGCATATGGGCGGGGCTAGTCAGCAGTCTGTGTCCGTGGTTGGCTGGCCGCTGCTAGCCGCGCACTACGTCTGTTGATTGAATGTTGGGGTCCGGGGGCACCGAGAGGTGGGCGTTGGCTAGGTATAGCATTGGCGGGTTCATTTCCATCGTGTTGTCTGTGGGGGTAGGATCTCCTCGCTGTGGGGAGAATTTGGAGTTCTAATGTCTGGTTGTTAAGAGGGGGGTTTACCTTACCTTTGGATACCTTTGGAGGTGTTCGCCGCTCCTCTAGCGGCACCAAGGAGCGCGACGCCCCTCGTTATGGGTGGTGATTTGGTGCAGTAGACTGTTTGAAGCGACAGCTCACTCCCTTGCGAGGATAGGCTCGTCTGGCACTTTTTGCAGTTCGACATCTAGGGCTCTCTTGAAGTTGTCTAACGAGATGTCCCTCATGTCTCTTACTCGCCGTGGGAGTTTGTTGAAGAGACGTGGGCCTCTGTGTGATAGCCAGCCCTCTCGCAGAGAGCCCATAGCGCCCCTGTTATTCATCCGGGGTATTTCGCATTCCAAGCCTCTCCCATCACTGAATTTCATGACTATCGGAGTATGTAGGTTTGGTACTAAACCCTCTGCGATTTTCCATGTGTATATTATTAGGTAACGTTCTCTTCTACGTTCCAGTGAGTACAGATTCAGTGCTCTTAAACGCTCCCAATAGTGTAGATGTTTTATCGAACTTATATGCGAAGTGAAATTTCTTTGTACACTCTCTACGTCATTTATTTCACCTGCTTTGTATGGGGATGTTAATACGCTACAGTATTCAAGCCGCGGTAGCACTAGAGATTTGAAGAGCGTTATCATAGGCAATTCACCGCGTGTTTTAAAAGTACGCAGAATCCAACCCGTTAGACGTTTCGCAGCCGCCACTTTGACCTGGTTATGTACTTTGAAACCCATATTTTCATACATTAATACCCCAAGGTCTTTCACACTGTCTTTCCGTTCTATTATGTGGTTAGATTCTGTTAAGTAATTTGTAATTTCTTTAACACCATTATTATCTCCGTACCGTATTAATTGGAATTTTTCCTCATTGAATTGCATGTTGTTTTCCCTGGTCCACTGGAACACTACATTCATGTCTTCCTGCAGTCGGCCCGTGTCCTCTTGTGTGTTTACTATCTTGCTTAATTTTGTGTCATCAGCAAAAGACGACACCGTACTGTGTCTGGTGTTGGTATCTATGTCGCAAATTAGTATGAGGAACAGAAGGGGCGCTAGCACTGTTCCTTGGGGCACTGAGCTTTTGACATCCGAAGGCTCAGAAGTGACTTGGTTTACTGCTACCGATTCGGTTTACGAGGAAATTGTATATCCACCGTCCAATTTTCCCAGTTATACCTTTTGCTTTCAGTTTGTGGGCTATTATACCATGGTCACATTTATCAAATGCCTTAGCAAAATCGGTGTAAATGACATCCACGTTTTTCTTTTCTTCTAGCGCTTTAAGAATTTTGTCATAGTGTTCCAAAAGTTGTGAGAGACATGATCTTCCCGCTCTGAACCCATGTTGACCGGTGTTGTGTAGTTCATTTGCCTCCATGAATGTTGAAATTTTGCTTCGCAGGACTCGCTCGAAAACTTTAATGATGTGAGATGTTAGAGCTACCGGGCGGTAGTTTTTTGGTAGTGCTTTACTCCCTCCTTTATGCAGTGGGGCAATTATTGCGTTTTTCAAGCTATCTGGTATGTCACCAGTGTCTAGACTCCTTCTCCACATTATAGCCAGGGGTTTTGAGAGGTTTTCCTTACATTTGTTCATTAGGATCGAATTCCATGAGTCCGGGCCTGGTGCCGAGTTGGATGGCATGTTGGAAATGGCCTCTTCTATGTCTTTTGGACCGAAATCAATATCCAGCATCTGAGGGGTTTCCGTGGGGGAGGTTTCCATGAAAAATATATTTTGGTCTCTGATGACTTTTGTTTCATCAGGCTCACTGAATGCCATTTCATACTGCCTGCTTAAGAGTTCGCTCATTTCCTTTTTGTCCCCTGTGAAAGAGCCGTCCCCTTTGCTCAGTGGGCCGATGTTTGATGTTGGTTTAGCCTTTTGTTTGGCGTATGAAAAGAAGTATTTGGAATTTTCCTTTATACCTGCAATGGCTTTCCTCTCCTCTTCCATATGTTGTAGTTCATATGATATTCTTAGCCTTTGTTCAATTTCCACAATTTCTCTATCTATTTTGACCTTTTGCCTATCCTGTAGATTTTGATGTGTGCGTCTTTGTGTGAGCAATTTTCTTCTTGTGTACAGCCTCCTCCTTTCCCGATCTTGTTTGCTTCTTCGTTTTGTTTGTCTTGCAGGTATATGGTGGCTACAGATTGGGGTCATGGTTTCTGTTATTAAGACTAGACATTCTGCTGGTGTCAGGTTATCCATTAAATCTTCCAAGTCTATTTCCTCCATTTCTTGATTTACCTCTTCCCACCTAATGTTTTTGTTATTGAAGTTAAATTTACTGAAGGGGCCGGTTTTTGTTCTCGATTCTGAGGTTGTCTGTACACTTTCTAAGGTTGTTTTGATCTCAATTAATTTATGATCTGAGTATGTTGTGTCCGATATGTTAATGCTGTGTACTAGAGAGTCGTTGTTAGTGAAGACCAGGTCTAAGATATTGTTTTCCTGTGTGGGTTCAGCAATATGTTGGGTAAGACTAACAAAATCACAAAGTTCAAAAACCTCTCTCGTATTAGTATTTGCTTCTCCGGTGTTATTTGCCACTAACTGGTTTTCTAGTTGTCTCCATTTAATGTTTGGTAGGTTAAAGTCTCCTAGCCATATAATATTTGGTGTTGGGTTCCCCAGGGTTTCCACTTCTGATTTTATTTTGTTGAGCTGGGTTTTGAATTCTTCTCGGGATGAGTCTGGAGGCCTGTATGTAACAATAACTGCTAAATTTAGGGATTCTATTTTAACTCCAAGTATTTCCACCACTTCATTACTGTTATTTAGGAATTCAGTACATATCAGTGAGTCATGTATGTACAAGGCTACACCTCCATGTGATCTATGCGTTCTGTCCGCCCTATGTAGGTTGTAACCAGGAATCCATACCTCACTATCTTCCTGATCTTTAACACCTTACGAGCGGCCTATGCGGTTTATTTATGTGTACTGCCCAGCGGGGTGTTTTTAGCCAAAATAGGGCTGCTTACGTGATCATTTTCATGCCTAAATAAGACCCAGAACGTAAAACAAGTATCTATCCCTGAAAGGGCATAAACAGAGCTTTCGAATGACACCATAACGATCCTTGTATGATGGATAGTTTTCTTGCAATAACCGTGCAACGCGAGTGCAAAAAGCAGGTAATTCGGTACTTTCGGTACATAATTGAGTATGTAGCGAGTGAGAGAGGGAGGAGGGAGCTGAGATTTGTGTCAGTAGGTTCGCCGCGGTGGTCTGGAGCAGTCATACGCTCGCTAGTCTCCTGCCACCACTTGTCTCTCTCTCTCAGCCACATTACGTGCTGAAATTGCCACTCGAGTTATGTCGAGCGCCGCCACATAGTCCAGCTTTATTAAATACGACTTAAGTGGTGAGCCGCTAATAAAGGGTTAATGTGAGTTTCTGTGAGAGCCGCAAATAAAGCGTTTCCTTCTTCTAGCAGGCCCCTAATAAATGGTACTTTGTTCGTGGTTCTATTTTTTAGGCCTTGGATATTTGCAAACAAGATTGGGGAGGGATTGTTTGGAGTACTCTGTGTACCTAATAGTCTTCGGGATGTATTGGCCACTCTTGGGAGGCCTGGAGGTGCTCGAGGTGTTCTATGTGCTCTTCCATCTCCCTCAGTCTCTTGATCTTCATCTGCCCTCTCCCTCCTTGCCTTTTTCCTCTGTCTCGTCCTCGCATAGCTAGAGAGTTTTTTGGGCTACCATTCGTGTTAGGTCTAGCATATCTCCAAGTCCCTTTAATATGAAAAGCTGGGCATTTCATATTGTAGCAGGTCTTGTTCTCAAGTGATGTCTTGCAAAGGGATGGGTGGTGGTATTTGCAGGTTTTACCAAATCTACATTTTCCATGACTGGTTATGTTGTTGCAAATTTTGGGATGAGTAAATCTACATGAATTCCCATTATATTCGCCCTTTTGACCAAAGTAGCACCTTCTTTCCAGATAATATCTGCACACTGGTGTAGACAACCCCAGTAGGTGTGGCTGGGGCTGCAAGGGGTTATGTGGTAAGCTAAGTGTGGTTGTGGGTGATAGTGGGCTTGGTGTATGGGTGGGTGAGCCCTGCAGGGGGGTGGAGTTACTGGTCGGTTGTAGGTGGGCAGGTGGCAGTGGTGAGGGGGGAGACGATGTGGAAGGGGAGCCTGATATGCGGGCTTGTTGCATCCTACGTTCATCTTGCAATTTTATTTGATCAACAGCAGTAGGGTGGTCAATGGCCATAGATGGGATAAATGTGGGTGTTTTCTGGGTCTGGGGAGGTGTGGGGAGATGTGCGACAGGGTTTGTGTATATGTAGGGTGCAAAAGGTTGTTGTTCGGCAGGCGATGTGTGTTGATGTGCAGGAGGCAATGTGGGCATTATCATAGGAAGGTGTGCGTGTGTGGGTTGTGATATTTGTATGGGCCCTGAGGCCCCAATAGTTCCCCATTTTCTGTGAAAGGTAGCTATGTCTTGGCTATATTTCCGTCTATCTTGTACTTCTGTATTTTCTACAGTCTGTATGACTTGCCATGTGATATCGAAACAACTATCGCAGAAATGGAGGTTCTTCCCTCTTGTATTGTACGCCTCATTTATTGGTGTCAATCCTATGCAAATCCAGTGATATGGTTGCTTGCATATCCGACATGCGGTGCCTTCATGGATGTGTATATTCATCTTACAACTCGTACAGTTGTCTCTGGTAAACATTTTTGTTTGTTTTTTTGTTTTTGTTTTTGTTTTTCCACCCGCCCTTACATGGGGGAGAGAGAGAGAGGGGGGGTGGGGGCTTGGAGGACAAGGAGGTGTTTGTTACGTGGTTTGTGGGAGTGGGGGGGGGCGGGAGTGCCACTCGTTTACCCTCGTTATGTTTAAACTTTAAGTAACTTTAAGTAACACTTTCAATAATTATCTTATGAAACAGAATTCTCACTGCCCTAACCACTTTTCCCGTTTTTGGTCGACTGTTTAGCGGAAAATACGGCACTCTAGGAAAATAACGAACATTCCAGGCTACCTACAGTATATATAGTATCTATTATAATTTTCATATTTTACCTATCAACTTGATTCAACACTGCTCAGGTTCGAATTTTCACCACATTTGAGAGAAGAGAGAAAGAGGGGGGGGGGGGAGGGGCTTGGAGGCCAAGGAGGTGTTTGTTACGCGGTTTGTGGGGAGTATGAGTGTTTAGTGCTTGTATGTATATAGCTTTAAAAATGGGAAGGCGTCTGGAGTCCGGTTCTTTGTCTAATATGGAGGTGTTGCTATCAAGGTCTTCACAGGTTAGTTGAGGGTGGTCAGGGCTGTTATAATGATTTTTAATAGCGCCAGATTGAAGATGGAGGGTAAGACGACGGGTAAGGTGAGTCTGGGTCATGCCGATATACGATTTACGGGGTCCACAGTCCCCGTTGGAACAAGCATGGATACATATATATGGAACCACTGTCTATACGAAGCCCACAAATAATGGACTCTGCCTCAACGGCGAAAGTGAGTGCCTCAAAAGGTACCACACCTCCACCATCTCCGCATACTTCAGGAGGGCTCTCTCTCACTGCTCCTCCTGGCGGGACACCCACCAATAACTCCAACGCCTTACACAAGTCCTCATAAACAACGGCTACTCCAACTCTGATGTCGATAAAACCATCAAGAAACATATAGAGAAATTGTATAACAACATAGCCCCCAACACCACCAGCCCCGAGGACATTAAAATATTCTATAAAAACTTCATGTCCTCCGACCACAAAACAGACGAAGCAGTAATAAGAGACATCATGCTGAAGAATGTCCAGCCCACCAACACAGATAGCAATATAAAATTAATCATATATTACAAATCCCCCAAAACCCCTCAACTTGTTCTTCGTAACCGCCCTGCCAACGACAACAAACAGCTGAATATGGATCATGTGATATACCAACATGCTTGTACCAACGGGGACTGTGGACCCCGTAAATCGTATATCGGCATGACCCAGACTCGCCTTAGCCGTCGTCTTACCCTCCACCTTGAATCTGGCGCTATCAAAAAGCATTATAACAGCCCTGACTACCCTCAACTAACCCGTGAAGACCTTGATAGCAACACCTCCATATTTGATAAAGAACCG
Organism: Paralithodes platypus; assembly: GCA_032716605.1. NCBI lineage: Eukaryota > Metazoa > Arthropoda > Malacostraca > Decapoda > Lithodidae > Paralithodes > Paralithodes platypus. Next base: position 54,654,868 of record CM064578.1, read on the forward strand.
GACTCCAGACGCCTTCCCATCCTTGAAGCTATATACATACAAGCATTACATTAGACCTCCAAATTCTCCCCACAGCGAGGAGATCCTACCCCAACAGACACGATGGAAATGACCCTGCCATTGCTATACCTAGCCAACGCCCACCTCTCGGTGCCCCCGGACCCCAACAGCCAATCAACAGACGTAGTGCCCGGCTAGCAGCGGCCAGCCAACCACGGACGCAGACTGCCGACTAGCCCCGCCAACATGCGCATACCTTGCGACGTGTGAAACCCCCCCAGCCCATTATAAATACCCTTCTATTTTTAGATTCTATTCATTACCTGTGCGAAAATGGCAAGAGCTTTTGCTGAAACGTTACAACCTCCTACAACCCCTACCACCCCACAACCGCTGATAACTTCTGTTCATTATTGTACCTATTGGACGACCGACATCGGAAAATTGCACGAGACAATGAATCTCTCAATACAAAACATATCAATGCTAACTATGCTGTTTTATTAAATCTCACATGCCTTAAAAAAAAAATATATATATATATATATATATATATATATATATATATATATATATATATATATATATATATATATATATACTGTATATATATATATATATATATATATATATATATATATATACCGGTATATATATATATATATATATATATATATATATATATATATACCGGTATATATATACTATATTATATATATATATATATATATATATATATATATATATATATATATATATCGAATATCTCAAACACATTTTACATTCTAATGGTTTCCCTATTTCATTAATTGAAAACTGTTTCGTACACAAAAAAATGTTTACCATTTGTTTCAGTGTCTGAAGTGAACTTAATGTTTTCATGTTGTGAATTTAGATAAGCTAAACATTTTGGAACGTGATCGGGAGACTGGAATAAAACGAATGTGTCATCTATGTAACGTCTGTAGAGCAAAGGTTTGAATTCTATAGGACAGTTGTCAAGCCATTGTGTTTCGTGATAAACTAAGAATGAATTAGCGAGACTGCAACCGAGAGGATTACCCATAGAAATACCATCTACCTGTTTGTAAAATGAACCATTGAAAATGAAAAGACTGTCTTTAGCGGCGTATGAAAGTAACTTATGGAACTGATCTTTGGAGAATCCGTTGACAATTATTTAATTTTCAAATAATTCTGAAGTGCATATGTCAATTGTCTCGTTTATGGGAATGTTGGTGAATGTATATATATTTATGAGACAGGTTCAACAGAGACAACTGAAGGGATATCAACAATAACAAAGTATATCATCATGAACCGGACGTAACAACATCAGTAACATCCACAATAACCACTATCACAAACAACTACAACAACAACAACAATACCCGGGGTGTTTGGAGGCAGGCGGCCGAGTAAAGAGAGGTAATCCGCTTTAATAAGAGAGAGAGAGAGAGAGAGAGTGAGGGATTGTGGTGGGGAGGGGGTAGAGTGAATATAAACACCATATAAGGAGGAGCACTTTAGTGACAACGTTTCGCAGATAGCTTCTTCAAATGACCTGAAGAAGCTATCTGCGAAACGTTAAGAAAGTGATCCTCCTCATAATTATGGTGTTTATATTCAATCTGTCAACTATCAAAGTCATATATCAACAGGGGATAGAGTGTTATTCGTGTTTGTATTTCTCTCTATTAACCCCTTGAAGATCATGACGCGTTTTGACAGTTTATTATGGCTATCATTAGACGATTATATACAGCTTATGGTGAACCTTTGGGAGCTAAATGCTTGATTGAGATAGTACTGAACTCTTCAATTCCTAGATATATTTCCCAAATTCCATAAAATCGTCTACTGATTACCAAGATAAACTGTATAAATGCGTAATAGATCCTTAAAGGATTAAGCTGAAATGTGTTACCACTCATGTAACTCAAATGTTGTAATCCCAACTGTCCCTTCTTTCTCTGTCCGGGTTTTTGCCTTATTTTCTTTTGAATGCTTTAGTTATTTTTGTTCACACAAGACCTTTTATTTGTCCGTTTTTTTTATTATTCTGTCTACCAATTATGTTAATTTTATTTGCTTGTCCCTTCTCCTTTTTCCTTTCAGTTATGTGTTTGTTTGCATTGATATAATTTGTTATTATTTTCGTAAGTTATGTTTCCTTAAAAAGAGATTTTATTATATATCATCATATTCATTTGGCTGAATTTCAATTCCATGTGTCCTATCTAGTGTAATATTATCCTTATCCTTCTTCTTCCACTCGCATTGTATTTTGTTTAATTCACTATACTTTGTCTATATCGCCCTATTGTTCTTTATAATATTTCCAATGTACCTCTGCCATTACCTGTCATAACGTCTTTTGTTTTACTATTTGCTTTGTTTTGCTATTTATATTTTATTTATTCAGAGGTCGAAACTAACAATTGTTACGACTGGGGTTTAAATATATCAGGGCTCTTATTCATTGGACTAGTAATGGCATAAATGCTACAACGGAAAGCGCTAGATCCAACCTCTGATGTATATTCCCAGTGAACAAAGAACACAAATACTCTACAGAGTTCTATATGCAATAATAGGCTATCAAACTCTCAATAAATGTGTGTCTACTCTAGGCTTAATGTTATGTGAAAACAGCCTATTACTACCTATAACCGAAGGTGCTTGGTTATGGTATGCAAAGTAAGGTGGTAAGAGAAGTTACAGCTTACGTTACTTTAATCAATAAATGTCAGGCACTCCTGCATGAAAGAAAGTGCACTAAAGTCCTTCAACACTAACAAGGAATCTTCTTTAAATGTTAGATGTTATAAAGATGCTCGTATCGGAAATGGAACCCAAAAAGGCAGGCAGCGGAACAATGCTCGTGCAGGCTATGCACACAAAAAGGCAGGATATATAATGCAGTTGGGGCCAAGAATATCCTAAACGCTACAACAATAATAATCGCCACGACAATGCAGTATTCCTATCAACAAAAAGAGCCTAAGTCGTTTGTGTCTCCATACATCAAACTAGGCTACGAAATGCTTGTGTAATCATAAATGGGTATGCATAAAAAGAGTAATTGGATTAATATACTTAATGTCTACTATGATTGATGAAGTCTAGCTAGAGTCAATGATACGAGATACTGGTGCGCATGGCATGCCGCATAGCCTAGTGTAAATCTCAAGTCTGTGCGTCAAATATTACGTTATAGGGAAGGGGAACACATCCAAAGGTAAGGTAGCTCTCTTGAGAAACCTTAATACCGAAGTATTAAGCGTTCTTCTGGCGTACCTCAAAGACAAACAATCGAGACTAGAACAGTGCAGAATGGTATAGGCAAAAAGCCCTCATTCGAGCATGCTCTACTCTCAATGGCACACAGACTAGAATTTACCCAATCAACTCCAGTTCTCAGGTATGTCGTGCAGCTTTTAACTAAAGCCAGCACTCATAGGAAACAATACCTTATAATATCAGACCCCTAGTCTAGCATCATCTAATCCAGCAGAACACTAATATTTATAGGAAGCGGTACTAAACAATATGAATGCCAACCAATGCTTCGTGATCTACTTATCTTAACAACTAACATACATGGGTTATATCAGACCTTAACGCAATACAACTGGCCAACATGAAGCTAATTTTGCAGAGTTAACCAGAGGGGATATGGTATTAATAAAAGGTGGTGAAAGATATGGAAAAAGAGAGAGGTAGGCAGAGGAAAAGATTCTCAGGTGCAGGGCAGGGGACAGGTATCAAAGGATAAAGATGAATGCGTTCTAGAAACCAGATCTGAGGGAGAGAGTGGCGAAGAACCTGTATATATACCGGGACTAGATCGAGCCGCATGGGAAAAAAGCGGTAACAAGTCCTCTAGCCACTAGCAAGGGAGCTAGCAGCATGGTAAGGAACTCTCTCAACCAACCCCACGACTCAGCCAGCCGTGACGTCATCGAGCTGGGCAAAAACACTGCGCGCCCCCCTCTCACTCTGTTCTACTCTCTCTCTCTCTCCCAGATCCCATCATTACTAGTTAATGATAAAACATATACTTTACAATTAAATATATAAACCCTTGACATGGGTGAAAACAAAGAGCCTTTCTGGACTGCCCATGACACGAGCTTTCATATGAAATAAAGCACACTCTAATACATAAACTGTAGCCCCATCCACTGCCCTGGCGATCCTAGCGAGTCACTGTAGGACAAGCCATGCGGTTCTAACGGAGTGGTTAACGTCACACCCCCCCCCAAGATTTTTCTCAGAGGCCCCAAGGCTCACAAAAATATGATGGTTAGAACCCATGCTATATCTCCACTTCCCATCACCCAGCGGCAGGAAAATATCTGGCACAGTTCCTCAACAAAACATTTTACAAAATTATAACCCTCCCTAACACAATAGGTTAAATTATATGTAGGTATGCCCCTCAAGAGCGAGCTTCTTTAGCCCAGCATTCTGAGAGGAGTGCAACTCAGAATTACTGCTATAACATACTGAAAAAATTCAACTATCAAAGAAAGAGTTTTTATTTGATTTTTATGTTTTTTAATTTGTTTATTTCGGCTGCACTATAGGGGCAAGCCTAGTTTTTTCTTCTATACCAAACGCTCAACTCCTGCCGTACGACCCAATACGCTGGGCTACAACCGCGAGCCAACAAGCACCAAACGCAAAATACTATTCAAACTAAAGCAGGAGGCTACCCCTGTGTCAATCTACCAGGATCATATACCCTTGAACGACCATCTGCAACCACGTTGTCACAACCGGCAATATGGCGTATGTCCAGGTTATATACCAATAACCTTAGTGACCACCTGGTCAGCCTTATATTCCGATTGTGAAACTGGTCCAAGAACTTGAGAGGGTGATGATCTGTGTAAACTACAACGACCGGACCATAGGCTGGAACATAGACCTCAAAATGCCCAAGCACAACAGCCAGTAGCTCCTTCTCGACAACAGAGCAGCTCCCCTGGGCTGAATTGTACTTCTCCGAGCAGAAACTAACAGGATGCTCCCGCCCATCATCGTCCTTTTCCACAAAGACGGCACCAGCCCCCACACCACTAGCCTCCGTTGCTAGTTGGAAAGGTAGGCTAAAGTCAGGGGCCCTGAGGATCGGGTGAGTGCACAACAGGTGTTTTACTTCTCTAAACACCTTCTCACACTCAGGTGCCCATTTGAACTTCTTATCCTTCCAGTTATCCTCCACCTGAGCTTGACTGTCCCGTTCTCCTTCTCCACCTTGACTGCTAAACGTCATCACAGGCACAGTGAGAGGCTCAGGGGGGTGCCTCCCATACTCCTTCATGGGATTAACATGACATAACTGATTGCGCTTCCGTCTGTCTGGAGTGACTACCAAGTAATCCAGGTCTGATAGCTCCTCAACCACCCTATAAGGACCAGCGTACTTCGTGGATAAGGGGTGACCTACAAGGGGCAGTAGAATCAACACCTCCTGACCCACGTGAAACTCCCTGAGTTCAACCTTGAGGTCGTACCTGTCCTTCCTGAGGGCCTGAGAGCTAGTCAAATTACGGCCAGCCAACTCCAGACTGCGCAACATCCGTTCTCGACTGTTGAGGACACACTTGAGCATAGAACAAGGTTTTTCTGCACCCTCCCATACTTCTTCAACCATATGGAGAGGCCCTCTGACACGGTGTCCAAAGACGAGCTCATTAGGGCTGAATCCCAAACTCTCCCCAGGTACCTCCCGCACAGCAAACAAAACACATGGCAGGCCAAGATCCCAATCCTTCCCACTCTCAAAGCAACAACAACGAAGCACAGATTTCAAGGCTGAGTGCCATCGCTCTAACACACCCTGGCTCTCCGGATGATACGCAGATGACACAACCCCAACAATCCCATGCTGCGGCATTGCTTGAACAAAGAGGCTAGAAGTGAAGTTGGGTCCCTGGACTGACTGAATCCCCTGCGGGTAACCATACCGGGAGAAATACACTAGCAAGCTTTGGACCACCGTGTTCGCCGACCCATTTCTCATAGGGTACGCATCAGGGTACCTTGTCGCTACATCTCCCGACTGTGCATCACTGTCCTCCTTCAACTCTTTCGTCTTTTTAAGCCCATCCTCTGCCTTTTCAGGAACAGTTACTGGGTCTTCTCCAGACTCGAAATGTGGTCCTAATAATGAGTCCCCGAGAAGGTCCGTTGACACTAAACTCTCAACCGCATCAACTTTCAACCCCTTCTCGGTACCCTTCCTCTGCTGATCTAAAGATTGTTGACCAGAATGTGACTCCCTGGATGCAGGATCTCCGGTGACAACACACCCCATAGGCTGCCCCGGACACTTCTCAACCCACTCCTGCTCCTCCCTACTCACGTCGGCCGGCTTCTCGACAACGACTAAGGGTGGAGCCTCAGAAGTAGGCCCCGCAAAGTTGTTGCCAAGAAGGAGGTCGATGCCCCCAACAGGTAACTTCTCCACAATTCCTACATCCAGGTCACGAGTCACACCATCAACTTCCACCTTCATTCTTACAAGCGGGTATGACCTTGTCGCATTAATCCCTGAACCACAACCACCCGCGCCGTATTGACAGGTTTACCAGTGAAATTTCTCAACAGTGTTTGCGATGCCCCAGTGTCACTCAAAATTCTCACCTCATGTCTTCTACACAACCGAGTCCCCTGTGGTCACTAAAGGCATCACGGACAGGGAATAAGCCTTTCGGATCCTTCTGCACTGGCAGTGTATTTACCTCGGAAGAAATGCCTCTAACAAACTCCGATGTCCTCTTGAACACTCCAATGCCGTGAGCAAAAGACACGGCTGCCGGAGGAGGTCGACTAGGGCACTCATTTGCCTTATGACCCTCCTGGTGGCAACTAAAACACATAAATTTCGGTTTCGGCTTATACTGTGATGTAAAAGGCCCCTGACTTTTTACATACGGTGTGGTGTAAGGTTTGGATTCAGTTTTAGTTTCATAGCTCTTCTGTTTAAATGTGTCATTGTTCCGGGGAGGGGGAGGATAACGGTCCTTAGCACTTACATCGTACTTCTGTGAGGACCCGCAACCCCGAATCAACGACAGCAATCGATCAGCCATCTCTGCTGCTTCGACTAGAGTTCTTGGTTTTTTCTCCTTCAAGTTCAAAGTTAGATCACCGCCCGTTCTCTTAAAGAACTGTTCCAACATCATTAACTGCTTAATTTCATCAAATGTTGTGACCTTCTCAGATCGGAGCCAGTTCCCCATAGCATCGGACAAGTCCCGGGCGTGTTCCAAAAAGGTGCTATCTCTTCCCTTATTTACACCCCGGAACTTCAAACGGTACGTTTCTGGTTGCAGTTCGTAAGCCCTCAGGACAGCCTCCTTGAGATCCTCATACACAATACATGACTCCAAAGGTAACGCATCGTAGGCTTTAAGACCCTTGCCTATTAATCTAGAGGATACAAGTGCTGCCCATTTATTCTCTGGCCACTGGTGTTCCTGGCACTTCTTCTCAAAGCGTGTGAAAAATTCTGTTACACCACTCTCATCAAACGCCGGAACCAGTTTCAATAAGTGCGAGAGACACTGCTCATGAACACGGTTACCAGCCCCAAGTCGCTGTCCCGTTGTCTCTACTCGCGACTTCTCTACGTCCATGTCGGCACAGTACCTAGTCGACTCTAAGTCAGCTTGGATTTTTGCTAGCTCTATGTGCTGCTGACTGATAGTTTTTCTCTCATCTATCTTGGCTAATTCTAATTGCTGCTGAAGCTCACCTGCCCTGCTAGCCTTTCTCTCTTCGATCTTAGCTGATTCTATTTGCTGCTGATGCTGAAGCTTAGCTAATTCGAGCTTAAACAATAATTCTGGAGATAACCCTTGAGGAGGTGAAGGTGCTACAATGTTTGAAATTACCGGTGGTCCCCCCAGGGGCAACCCACCCTGCCAGTCCACCACCCAACTGTGGAAGCATACCCGGGGTCGGCAAACCACTGGGATGGCTGGGAGTCGAGTGTAGGGGAAGCATGGCCGAAGGGCTCTGAGCACTCAACCCATCTCGCTCACCAATCACCCTGCCCAGTACACACGTTATCAAGTTATCCCTGGTCATGCTGCTAGTAACCGCATGACCGATAGCTGTGGCCAGGCATTGAAGACCGTACCGCTCCATACCCTCCAACCGCTCGGCAGTAACAAACCAACATGGACGCTGACACAACCAGAATGGCCATAACCAACATGGATGCTGACACAACCAGAACGGTCATAACCAACATGGACGCTGACACAACCAGAACTACCATAACCAACATGGATGCTGACACAACCAGAACGCCCATAACCATCATGGACGCTGACACAACCAGAATGGCCATAACCAACATGGATGCTGGCACAACAAGAACGGCCATAACCAACATGGACGCTGACACAACCAGAACCAACATGGCCGCTGACATAACCAGAACGGCCATAACCAACATGGACGCTGACACAACCACAACGGCCATAACCAACATGGACGCTGACACAACCAGAACGGCCATAACCAACATGGACGCTAACACAACCAGCACCAACATGGACGCCGACACAACCAGAATGGCCATAACCAACATGGACGCTGACACAACCAGAACGGCCATAACCAACATGGACGCTGACACAACCAGAACGACCATAACCAACATGGACGCTGACACATCCAGAACGGCCACAACCAACATGGACGCCAACACAACCAGAACTGCCATAACCAACATGGACGCCAACACAACCAGAACGGCCATAACCAACATGGACGCTGACACAACCAGAACGGCCATAACCAACATGGACGCTGACACAACCAGAACGGCCATAACCAACATGGACGCTGACACAACCAGAACGGCCATAACCAACATGGACGCTGACACAACCAGAACGGCCATAACCAACATGGACGCTGACACAACCAGAACGGCCATAACCAACATGGACGCTGACACAACCACAACGGCCATAACCAACATGGACGCTGACACAACCAGAACAGCCATAACCAACATGGACGCCGACACTACCAGAGCGGCTATAACCAACATTGTCGCCGATACAACCAGAACAGACATAACCAACATGGATGTTGACACAACCAGAACGGCAATAACCAACATTGACGCTGAAACAACCATAACGGCCCTAACCAACATGGACGTTGACACAACCAGAATGGCCCTAACCAACATGGATGCTGACACAACCAGAAAGGCCATAACCAACATGGATGCTGCCCCAACCAGAACGGCCATAACCAACATGGACGCTGACACAAACAGAATGGCCATAACCAACATGGATGCTGACACAACCAGAACTGTCAAATCCAACATGGACGCTGACACAACCAGAACTACCATAACCAACATGGATGATGACACAACCAGAACGGCCATAACCAACATGGACGCTGACATAACCAGAACAGAAATAACCAACATGGACGCTGATACAACCAGAACGGCCATAACCAACATGGATGCTGGCACAACCAGAACGGCCATAAACAACATGGACGCCGACGCAACCAGAACGGCCATAACCAAAATGGACGCCAACACAACCAGAACGGTCATAACCAACTTGGACGCTGACACATCCAGAACAGCCATAACCAACATGGACGCTGACACCACCAGAACAGCCATAACCAACATGGACGCTGACACAACCAGAATGGCCATAACGAACATGGACGCTGACACAACCAGAACGGCCATAACCAACATGGACGCCTACACAACCAGACCGGCCATAACCAACATGGACGCTGACACAACAAGAACGGCCATAACCAACATGGACGCTGACACATACAGAATGGCCATAACCAACATGGACGCCAACACAACCAGAACGGCCATAACCAACATGGACGCTGACACAACCAGAACGGCCATAACCAACATGGACGCTGACACAACCAGAATGGCCATAACCAACATCGACGCTCACACAACTAGAACGGCCATAACCAACATGGACGCCGACACTACCAGAACGGTCATAACCAACATGGACGCCGACACAATCAGAACGGACATAACCAACATGGATGGTGACACAACCAGAACGGCCATAACCAACATGGACGCTGTCACAACCAGAACAGCCATAACCAATATGGACGTGACATAACCAGAACGGCCATTACCAACATGGATGCTAACACAACCAGAACCAACTTGGACGCTGACACAACCAGAACGGCCATAACCAACATGGACGCTGACACAACCAGAACGGTCATAACCAACATGGACGCCGACACAACCAGAACGGCCATAACCAACATGGACGCCGACACAATCAGAACGGCCATAACCAACATGGATGCTGACACAACCAGAATGGCCATAACCAACATGGATGCTGACAGAACCAGAACAGCCATACCCAACATGGATGCTGACATAACCAGAACGGCCATAACCAACATGGATGCTGACACAACCAGAACAGCCATAAACAAGATGGATGCTGACACAACCAGAACGGCCATAACCAACATGGACGCTGACACAACCAGAACGGCCATACACAACATGGACGCTGACATAACCAGAACGGCCATAACCAACATGGACGCCGACACTACCAGAATGGCCATAACCAACATGGACGCCGACACAACCAGAAAGGTCATAACCAACATGGACACTGACACAACCAGAATGGCCATAACCAACATGGACGCCGACACAACCAGAACGGCCCTAACCAACATGGACGCTGATACAACCAGAACGGCCATTACCAACATGGACGCTGACACAACCAGAACGGCCATAACCAACATGGACGCTGACACAACCAGAACGGCCATAACAAACATGGACGCTGACACAACCAGAACGGCCATAACCACCATGGATGCTGAGACAACCAGAACGCACATAACGAACATGGATGCTGACACAACCAGAACGGCCATAACCAACATGGACGCTGACACAACCAGAACAACCATAACCAACATGGACTCTGACATAACCAGAACGGCCATAACCAACATGGACGCCAACACAACCAGAACGGCCATTACCAACATGGATGCTGACACAACCAGAACGGCCATAACCAACATGGACGCAGGCACAACCAGAACGGCCATAACCAACATGGACGCTGACACAACCAGAACGGCCATAACCAACATGGACGCTGACACAACCAGAACGGCCATTACCAACATGGACACTGACACAACCAGAACGGCCATAACCAACATGGAGGCTGACACAACTAGAACGGCCATAACGAACATGGACGCTGACACAACCACAACGGCCAAAACCAACATGGACGCTGACACAACCAGAACAGCCATAACCAACATGGACGCTGACACTACCACAGCGGCTATAACCAACATGGACGCCAACACAACCAAAACGGACATAACCAACATGGATGCTGACACAACTAGAGCGGCAATAACCAACATGGACGCTGAAACAACCATAACGGCCCTAACCAACATAGACGCCAACACAGCCAGAATGGCTCTAACCAACATGGACGCTGACACAACCAGAACAGCCATAACCAACATGGATGCTGACACAACCAGAACGGCCATAACCTACATGGACGGTGACACAACCAGAACGGCCATAACCTACATGGACGGTGACACAATCAGAACGGCCAAAACCAACATGGATGCTGACACAACCAGAACAGCCATACCCAACATGGACGCTGACATAACCAGAACGGCCATAACCAACATGGACACTGACACAACCAGAATGGCCATAACCAACATGGATGCTGACACAACCAGAACAGCCATATCCAACATGGACGCTGACACAACCAGAACGGCCATACACAACATGGACGCTGACATAACCAGAACGGCCATAACCATCATGGACGCCGACACTACCAGAACGGCCATAACCAACATGGACGCCGACACAATCAGAACGGACATAACCAACACGGACGCTGACACAACCAGAACGGCTATAACCAACATGGACGCTGAAACAACCATAACGGCCCTAACCAACATGGACGCTGACACAACCAGAACGGCCATAACCAACATGGACGCTGACACAACCAGAACGGCCATAACCAACATGGACGCTGACACAACCAGAATGGGCATAACCAACATGGACGCTGACACAACCAGAATGGCCATAACCAACATGGACGCTGACACAACCAGAATGGCCATAACCAACATGGACGCTGACATAACCAGAATGGCCATAACCAACATGGATGCTGACACAACCAGAATGGCCATAACCAACATGATCGCCGACACAACCAAAACAGCCATAACTAACATGGATGCTGACACAACCAAAACGGACATAACCAACATGGATGCTGACACAACTAGAACGGCAATAACCAACATGGACGCTGAAACAACCATAACGGCCCTAACCAACATAGACGCTAACACAACCAGAATGGCTCTAACCAACATGGACGCTGACACAACCAGAACGGCCATAACCAACATGGACGCTGACACAACCAGAACGGCCATAACCAACATGGACGCTGACACAACCAGACCGGCCATAACCAACATGGACGCTGACACAACAAGAACGGCCATAACCAACATGGACGCTGACACAACCAGAACGGCCATAACCAACATGGACGCCAACACAACCAGAACGGCCATACCCAACATGGACGCTGACATAACCAGAGCGGCCAAAACCAACATGGACGCTGACACAACCAGAACGGCCATAACCAACATGGACGCCTACACAACCAGACCGGCCATAACCAACATGGACGCTGACACAACAAGAACGGCCATAACCAACATGGACGCTGACACAACCAGAACGGCCATAACCAACATGGACGCCGACACAACCAGACCGGCCATAACCAACATGGACGCTGACACAACCAGAACGGCCATAACCAACATGGACGCTGACATAACCAGAGCGGCCATAACCAACATGGACGCCGACACAACCAGAACAGCCATAACCAACATGGATGCTGACACAACCAGAACGGCCATAACCAATATAGACGCTGACACAACAAGAACGGCCAAACCCAACATGGACACTGACATAACCAGAACGGTCATAACCAACATGGACGCCGACCCAACCAGAATGGCCATAACCAACATGGACGCCGACACAATCAGAACGGACATAACCAACATGGACGCTGACACAACCAGAACGGCCATAACCAACATGGACGCTGAAACAACCATAACGGCCCTAACCAACATGGATGCTGACACAACCAGAACGGCCATAACCAACATGGACGCTGTCACAACCAGAACGGCCATAACCAATATGGAAGTGACATAACCAGAACGGCCATTACCAACATGGATGCTGACACAACCAGAACCAACTTGGACGCTGACACAACCAGAACGGCCATAACCAACATGGACGCCGACACAACCAGAACGGTCATAACCAACATGGACGCCGACACAACCAGAACGGCCATAACCAACATGGACGCCGACACAATCAGAACGGCCATAACCAACATGGATGCTGACACAACCAGAACGGCCATAACCAACATGGATGCTGACACAACCAGAACAGCCATACCCAACATGGACTCTGACACAACCAGAACGGCCATAACCAACATGGACGCTGACATAACCAGAACGGCCATAACCAACATGGATGCTGACAAAACCAGAACCAACATGGATGCCGACACAACCAGAACGGCCATAACCAACATGGACGCTGACACAACCAGAACGGTTATGACCAACATGGACGCTAACACAACCAGAACGGCCATAACCAACATGGACGCCAACACAACCAGAACGGCCATAACCAACATGGACGCTGACACAACCAGAACGGCCATAACCAACATGGATGCTGACACAACTAGAACGGCCAAAACCAACATGGACGCTGACACAACCAGAACGGCCATAACCAACATGGACGCTGACACAACCAGAATGGCCATAACCAACATGGACGCTGACACAACCACAACGGCCATAACCAACATGGACGCTTACACAACCAGAACGGCCATAACCAACATGGACGCCGACACAACCAGACCGGCCATAACCAACACGGACGCTGACACAACCAGAACGGCCATAACTAACATGGACGCTGACATAACCAGAACGGCCATAACCAACATGGACGCCCACACAACCAGAACAGCCATAACCAACATGGATGCTGACACAACCAGAACGGCCATACCCAATATGGATGCTGACACAACCAGAACGGCCAAACCCAATATGAACGCTGACATAACCAGAATGGCCATAACCAACATGGACACCGACACTACCAGAACGGCCATAACCAACATGGACGCCGACACAATTAGAACGGACATAACCAACATGGACGCTGACACAACCAGAATGGCCATAACCAACATGGACGCTGAAACAACCATAACGGCCCTAACCAACATGGATGCTGACACAACCAGAATGGCCATAACCAACATGGACGCTGTCACAACCAGAACGGCCATAACCAATATGGACGTGACATAACCAGAACGGCCATTACCAACATGGATGCTGACACAACCAAAACCAACTTGGACGCTGACATAACCAGAACGGCCATAACCAACATGGACGCTGACACAACCAAAACGGTCATAACCAACATGGACGCCGACACAACCAGAACGGCCATAACCAACATGGACGCTGTCACAACCAGAACGGCCATAACCAACATGGACGCCGACACAACCAGAACGGCCATAACCAACATGGATGCTGTCACAACCAGAACAGCCATACCCAACATGGACGCTGACAGTACCAGAACGGCCATAACCAACATGGGCGCTGACACAACCAGAACAGCCATAAACAACATGGATGCTGAGACAACCAGAATGGCCATTACCAACATGGACGCTGACACAACCACAACGGCCATAACCAACATGGACGCTTACACAACCAGAACAGCCATAACCAACATGGACGCCGACACTACCAGAGCGGCAATAACCAACATGGACACCGATACAACCAGAACAGACATAACCAACATGGATGTTGACACAACCAGAAAGGCAATAACCAACATTGACGCTGAAACAACCATAACGGCCCTAACCAACATGGACGCTGACACAACCAGAAATAACCAACATGGACGCTGACACAACCAGAATGGCTCTAACCAACATGGATGCTGACACAACCAGAGCGGCCATAACCAACATGGATGCTGACCCAACCAGAACGGCCATAACCAACATGGACACTGACACAACCAGAATGGCCATAACCAATATGGATGCTGTCACAACCAGAACTGTCAAATCCAACATGGACGCTGACACAACCAGAACTACCATAACCAACATGGACGCTGACACAACAAGAACGGCCATAACCAACATGGACGCTGACACAACCAGAACGGCCATAAACAACATGGACGCCGACGCAACCAGAACGGCCATAACCAAAATGGACGCCAACACAACCAGAACGGTCATAACCAACTTGGACGCTGACACATCCAGAACAGCCATAACCAACATGGACGCTGACACCACCAGAACAGCCATAACCAACATGGACGCTGACACAACCAGAATGGCCATAACGAACATGGACGCTGACACAACCAGAACAGCCATAAACAATATGGACGCTGACATAACCAGATCGGCCATAACCAACATGGACGCTGACACAACCAGAATGGCCATAACGAACATGGACGCTGACACAACCAGAACAGCCATAACCAACATGGACGCTGACATAACCAGATCGGCCAAAACCAACATGGACGCTGACACAACCAGAACGGCCATAACCAACATGGACGCCTACACAACCAGACCGGCCATAACCAACATGGACGCTGACACAACAAGAACGGCCATAACCAACATGGACGCTGACACATACAGAATGGCCATAACCAACATGGACGCCAACACAACCAGAACGGCCATAACCAACATGGACGCCGACACTACCAGAACGGTCATAACCAACATGGACGCCGACACAATCAGAACGGACATAACCAACATGGACGCTGACACAACCAGAACGGCCATAACCAACATGGACGCTGAAACAACCATAACGGCCCTAACCAACATGGATGCTGACACAACCAGAACGGCCATAACCAACATGGACGCTGTCACAACCAGAACGGCCATAACCAATATGGACGTGACATAACCAGAACGGCCATTACCAACATGGATGCTAACACAACCAGAACCAACTTGGACGCTGACACAACCAGAACGGCCATAACCAACATGGACGCTGACACAACCAGAACGGTCATAACCAACATGGACGCCGACACAACCAGAACGGCCATAACCAACATGGACGCCGACACCACGAGAACGGCCATAACCAACATGGATGCTGACACAACCAGAATGGCCATAACCAACATGGATGCTGACAGAACCAGAACAGCCATACCCAACATGGATGCTGACATAACCAGAACGGCCATAACCAACATGGATGCTGACACAACCAGAACAGCCATAAACAAGATGGATGCTGACACAACCAGAACGGCCATAACCAACATGGACGCTGACACAACCAGAACGGCCATACACAACATGGACGCTGAAATAACCAAAACGGCCATAACCAACATGGACGCCGACACTACCAGAATGGCCATAACCAACATGGATGCCGACACAACCAGAAAGGTCATAACCAACTTGGACACTGACACAACCAGAATGGCCATAACCAACATGGACGCCGACACAACCAGAACGGCCCTAACCAACATGGACGCTGATACAACCAGAACGGCCATTACCAACATGGACGCTGACACAACCAGAACGGCCATAACCAACATGGACGCTGACACAACCAGAACGGCCATAACAAACATGGACGCTGACACAACCAGAACGGCCATAACCACCATGGATGCTGAGACAACCAGAACGCACATAACGAACATGGATGCTGACACAACCAGAATGGCCATAACCAAAATGGACGCTGACACAACCAGAACAACCATAACCAACATGGACTCTGACATAACCAGAACGGCCATAACCAACATGGACGCCAACACAACCAGAACGGCCATAACCAACATGGATGCTGACACAACCAGAACGGCCATAACCAACATGGACGCAGGCACAACCAGAACGGCCATAACCAACATGGACGCTGACACAACCAGAACGGCCATAACCAACATGGACGCTGACACAACCAGAACGGCCATTACCAACATGGACGCTGACACAACCAGAACGGCCATAACCAACATGGAGGCTGACACAACTAGAACTGCCATAACGAACATGGACGCTGACACAACCACAACGGCCAAAACCAACATGGACGCTGACACAACCAGAACAGCCATAACCAACATGGACGCTGACACTACCACAGCGGCTATAACCAACATGGACGCCGACACAACCAGAACGGCCATAACCTAACATGGACGCTGACACAACTAGAGTGGCAATAACCAACATGGACGCTGAAACAACCATAACGGCCCTAACCAACATAGACGCTAACACAGCCAGAATGGCTCTAACCAACATGGACGCTGACACAACCAGAACGGCCATAACCAACATGGATGCTGACACAACTAGAACGGCCAAAACCAACATGGACGCTGACACAACCAGAACGGCCATAACCAACATGGACGCTGACACAACCAGAATGGCCATTACCAACATGGACGCTGACACAACCACAACGGCCATAACCAACATGGACGCTTACACAACCAGAACAGCCATAACCAACATGGACGCCGACACTACCAGAGCGGCTATAACCAACATGGACGCCGATACAACCAGAACAGACATAACCAACATGGATGTTGACACAACCAGAACGGCAATAACCAACATTGACGCTGAAACAACCATAACGGCCCTAACCAACATAGACGCTGACACAACCAGAATGGTCCTAACCAACATGGATGCTGACACAACCAGAAAGGCCATAACCAACATGGATGCTGACCCAACCAGAACGGCCATAACCAACATGGACACTGACACAACCAGAATGGCCATAACCAACATGGATGCTGTCACAACCAGAACTGTCAAATCCAACATGGACGCTGACACAACCAGAACTACCATAACCAACATGGACGCTGACACAACAAGAACGGCCATAACCAACATGGACGCTGACACAACCAGAACGGCCATAACCAACATGGACGCCAACACAACCAGAACGGCCATACCCAACATGGACGCTGACATAACCAGAGCGGCCAAAACCAACATGGACGCTGACACAACCAGAACGGCCATAACCAACATGGACGCCTACACAACCAGACCGGCCATAACCAACATGGACGCTGACACAACAAGAACGGCCATAACCAATATGGACGCTGACACAACCAGAACGGCCATAACCAACATGGACGCCGACACAACCAGACCGGCCATAACCAACACGGACGCTGACACAACCAGAACGGCCATAACTAACATGGACGCTGACATAACCAGAGCAGCCATAACCAACATGGACGCCGACACAACCAGAACAGCCATAACCAACATGGATGCTGACACAACCAGAACGGCCATACCCAATATGGATGCTGACACAACCAGAACGGCCAAACCCAACATGAACGCTGACATAACCAGAACGGTCATAACCAACATGGACGCCGACACTACGAGAACGGCCATAACCAACATGGACGCCGACACAATCAGAACGGACATAACCAACATGGACGCTGACACAACCAGAACGGCCATAACCAACATGGACGCTGAAACAACCATAACGGCCCTAACCAACATGGATGCTGACACAACCAGAACGGCCATAACCAACATGGACGCTGTCACAACCAGAACTGCCATAACCAATATGGAAGTGACATAACCAGAACGGCCATTACCAACATGGATGCTGACACAACCAGAACCAACTTGGACGCTGAAACAACCAGAACGGCCATAACCAACATGGACGCCGACACAACCAGAACGGTCATAACCAACATGGACGCCGACACAACCAGAATGGCCATAACCAACATGGACGCCGACACAATCAGAACGGCCATAACCAACATGGATGCTGACACAACCAGAACGGCCATAACCAACATGGATGCTGACACAACCAGAACAGCCATACCTAACATGGACTCTGACACAACCAGAACGGCCATAACCAACATGGACGCTGACATAACCAGAACGGTCATGACCAACATGGACGCTGACACAACCAGAATGGCCATTACCAACATGGACGCTGACACAACCACAACGGCCATAACCAACATGGACGCTTACACAACCAGAACAGCCATAACCAACATGGACGCCGACACTACCAGAGCGGCAATAACCAACATGGACACCGATACAACCAGAACAGACATAACCAACATGGATGTTGACACAACCAGAAAGGCAATAACCAACATTGACGCTGAAACAACCATAACGGCCCTAACCAACATAGACGCTGACACAACCAGAATGGTCCTAACCAACATGGATGCTGACACAACCAGAAAGGCCATAACCAACATGGATGCTGACCCAACCAGAACGGCCATAACCAACATGGACACTGACACAACCAGAATGGCCATAACCAACATGGATGCTGACACAACCAGAACTGTCAAATCCAACATGGACGCTGACACAACCAGAACTACCATAACCAACATGGACGCTGACACAACAAGAACGGCCATAACCAACATGGACGCTGACACAACCAGAACGGCCATAAACCACATGGACGCCGACGCAACCAGAACGGCCATAACCAAAATGGACGCCAACACAACCAGAACGGCCATAACCAACTTGGACGCTGACACATCCAGAACAGCCATAACCAACATGGACGCTGACACCACCAGAACAGCCATAACCAACATGGACGCTGACACAACCAGAATGGCCATAACGAACATGGACGCTGACACAACCAGAACAGCCATAACCAACATGGACGCTGACATAACCAGAACGGCCATAACCAACATGGACGCCGACACAACCAGAATGGCCATAACCAACATGGACGCTGACACAACCAGAACAGCCATAACCAACATGGACGCTGACATAACCAGATCGGCCAAAACCAACATGGACGCTGACACAACCAGAACGGCCATAACCAACATGGACGCCTACACAACCAGACCGGCCATAACCAACATGGACGCTGACACAACAAGAACGGCCATAACCAACATGGACGCTGACACAACCAGAATGGCCATAACCAACATGGACGCCAACACAACCAGAACGGCCATAACCAACATGGACGCCGACACTACCAGAACGGTCATAACCAACATGGACGCCGACACAATCAGAACGGACATAACCAACATGGACGCTGACACAACCAGAACGGCCATAACCAACATGGACGCTGAAACAACCATAACGGCCCTAACCAACATGGATGCTGACACAACCAGAACGGCCATAACCAACATGGACGCTGTCACAACCAGAACGGCCATAACCAATATGGACGTGACATAACCAGAACGGCCATTACCAACATGGATGCTAACACAACCAGAACCAACTTGGACGCTGACACAACCAGAACGGCCATAACCAACATGGACGCTGACACAACCAGAACGGTCATAACCAACATGGACGCCGACACAACCAGAACGGCCATAACCAACATGGACGCCGACACAAACAGAACGGCCATAACCAACATGGATGCTGACACAACCAGAATGGCCATAACCAACATGGATGCTGACAGAACCAGAACAGCCATACCCAACATGGATGCTGACATAACCAGAACGGCCATAACCAACATGGATGCTGACACAACCAGAACAGCCATAAACAAGATGGATGCTGACACAACCAGAACGGCCATAACCAACATGGACGCTGACACAACCAGAACGGCCATACACAACATGGACGCTGACATAACCAGAACGGCCATAACCAACATGGACGCCGACACTACCAGAATGGCCATAACCAACATGGACGCCGACACAACCAGAAAGGTCATAACCAACATGGACACTGACACAACCAGAATGGCCATAACCAACATGGACGCCGACACAACCAGAACGGCCCTAACCAACATGGACGCTGATACAACCAGAACGGCCATATCCAACATGGACGCTGACACAACCAGAACGGCCATAACCAACATGGACGCTGACACAACCAGAACGGCCATAACAAACATGGACGCTGACACAACCAGAACGGCCATAACCACCATGGATGCTGAGACAACCAGAACGCACATAACGAACATGGATGCTGACACAACCAGAACGGCCATAACCAAAATGGACGCTGACACAACCAGAACAACCATAACCAACATGGACTCTGACATAACCAGAACGGCCATAACCAACATGGACGCCAACACAACCAGAACGGCCATTACCAACATGGATGCTGACACAACCAGAACGGCCATAACCAACATGGACGCAGGCACAACCAGAACGGCCATAACCAACATGGACGCTGACACAACCAGAACGGCCATAACCAACATGGTCGCTGACACAACTAGAACGGCCATTACCAACATTGACACTGACACAACCAGAGCGGCCATAACCAACATGGAGGCTGACACAACTAGAACGGCCATAACGAACATGGACGCTGACACAACCACAACAGCCAAAACCAACATGGATGCTGACACAACCAGAACAGCCATAACCAACATGGACGCTGACACTACCACAGCGGCTATAACCAACATGGACGCCAACACAACCAAAACGGACATAACCAACATGGATGCTGACACAACTAGAGCGGCAATAACCAACATGGACGCTGAAACAACCATAACGGCCCTAACCAACATAGACGCTAACACAGCCAGAATGGCTCTAACCAACATGGACGCTGACACAACCAGAACAGCCATAACCAACATGGATGCTGACACAACCAGAACGGCCATAACCTACATGGACGGTGACACAACCAGAACGGCCATAACCTACATGGACGGTGACACAATCAGAACGGCCAAAACCAACATGGATGCTGACACAACCAGAACAGCCATACCCAACATGGACGCTGACATAACCAGAACGGCCATAACCAACATGGACACTGACACAACCAGAACAGCCATAAACAAAATGGATGCTGACACAACCAGAACGGTCATATCCAACATGGACGCTGACACAACCAGAACGGCCATACACAACATGGACGCTGACACAACCAGAACGGCCATAACCATCATGGACGCCGACACTACCAGAACGGCCATAACCAACATGGACGCTGACACAACCAAAATGGCCATAACCAACATGGATGCTGACACAACCAGAATGGCCATAACCAACATGGACGCTGACGCAACCAGAATGGCCATAACCAACATGGACGCTGACATAACCAGAATGGCCATAACCAACATGGATGCTGACACAACCAGAATGGCCATAACCAACATGGACGCCGACACAACCAAAACAGCCATAACTAACATGGATGCTGACACAACCAAAACGGACATAACCAACATGGATGCTGACACAACTAGAACGGCAATAACCAACATGGACGCTGAAACAACCATAATGGCTCTAACCAACATGGACGCTGACACAACCAGAAGAGCCATAACCAACATGGATGCTGACACAACCAGAACGGCCATAACCTACATGGACGGTGACACAACCAGAACGGCCATAACCAACGTGGACACTGACACAACCAGAACGGCCATAACCAACATGGACGCTGACACAACCAGACCGGCCATAACCAACATGGACGCTGACACAACTAGAACGGCCATAACCAACATGGATGCTGACACAACCAGAACGGCCATAACCAACATGGACGCCAACACAACTAGAACGGCCATACCCAACATGGACGCTGACATAACCAGAGCGGCCAAAACCAACATGGACGCTGACACAACCAGAACATCCATAACCAACATGGATGCTGACACAACCAGAACGGCCATAACCTACATGGACGGTGACACAACCAGAACGGCCATAACCTACATGGACGGTGACACAATCAGAACGGCCATAACTAACATGGATGCTGACACAACCAAAACGGACATAACCAACATGGATGCTGACACAACCAGAACGGCCATAACCAACATGGACGCTGACACAACCAGAACAGCCATAACCAACATGGATGCTGACACAACCAGAACGGCCATAACCAACATGGACGCTGACACAACCAGAACGGCCATACCCAACATGGACGCTGACATAACCAGAACGGCCATAACCAACATGGACGCCGACACAACCAGAACGGCCATAACCAACATGGACGCTGACACAACCAGAACGGCCATAACCAACATGGACGCTGACACAACCAGAACGGCCATAACCAACATGGACGCTGAAACAACCATTTGGGCCCTAACCAACATGGACGCTGACACAACCAGAACGGCCATAACCAACATGGATGCTGA
The DNA here is from genome assembly GCA_032716605.1 of Paralithodes platypus. NCBI lineage: Eukaryota > Metazoa > Arthropoda > Malacostraca > Decapoda > Lithodidae > Paralithodes > Paralithodes platypus. Next base: position 54,678,466 of record CM064578.1, read on the forward strand.
CACAACCAGAACGGCCATAACCAACATGGACGCTGACACAACCAGAACGGTCATAACCAACATGGACGCTGACACAACCAGAATGGCCATAACCAACATGGACGCTGACACAACCAGAATGGCCATAACCAACATGGACGCTGACACAACCAGAATGGCCATAACCAACATGGATGCTGACACAACCAGAATGGCCATAACCAACATGGACGCCGACACAACCAAAACGGACATAACCAACATGGATGCTGACACAACCAGAACGGCCATAACCAACATGGACGCTGAAACAACCATAACGGCCCTAACCAACATGGACGCTGACACAACCAGAATGGCTCTAACCAACATGGACGCTGACACAACCAGAACAGCCATAACCAACATGGATGCTGACACAACCAGAACGGCCATAACCAACATGGACGCTGACACAACCAGAACGGCCATAACCAACATGGACGCTGACACAACCAGAACGGCCATAACCAACATGGACGCTGACACAACCAGAACTACCATAACCAACATGGACTCCGACACAACCAGAACGGCCATAACCAACATGGACGCTGACACAACCAGACCGGCCATAACCAACATGGACGCTGACACAACAAGAACGGCCATAACCAACATGGACGCTGACACAACCAGAACGGCCATAACCAACATGGACGCCAACACAACCAGAACGGCCATAACCAACATGGACGCTGACATAACCAGAGCGGCCAAAACCAACATGGACGCTGACACAACCAGAACGGCCATAACCAACATGGACGCCTACACAACCAGACCGGCCATAACCAACATGGACGCTGACACAACAAGAACGGCCATAACCAATATGGACGCTGACACAACCAGAACGGCCATAACCAACATGGACGCCGACACAACCAGACCGGCCATAACCAACATGGACGCTGACACAACCAGAACGGCCATAACCAACATGGACGCTGACATAACCAGAGCGGCCATAACCAACATGGACGCCGACACAACCAGAACAGCCATAACCAACATGGATGCTGACACAACCAGAACGGCCATACCCAATATGGATGCTGACACAACCAGAACGGCCAAACCCAACATGGACGCTGACATAACCAGAACGGTCATAACCAACATGGACGCCGACACTACGAGAACGGCCATAACCAACATGGACGCCGACACAATCAGAACGGACATAACCAACATGGACGCTGACACAACCAGAACGGCCATAACCAACATGGACGCTGAAACAACCATAACGGCCCTAACCAACATGGATGCTGACACAACCAGAACGGCCATAACCAACATGGACGCTGTCACAACCAGAACGGCCATAACCAATATGGAAGTGACATAACCAGAACGGCCATTACCAACATGGATGCTGACACAACCAGAACCAGAACCAACTTGGACGCTGACACAACCAGAACGGCCATAACCAACATGGACGCCGACACAACCAGAACGGTCATAACCAACATGGACGCCGACACAACCAGAATGGCCATAACCAACATGGACGCCGACACAATCAGAACGGCCATAACCAACATGGATGCTGACACAACCAGAACGGCCATAACCAACATGGATGCTGACACAACCAGAACAGCCATACCCAACATGGACTCTGACACAACCAGAACGGCCATAACCAACATGGACGCTGACATAACCAGAACGGCCATAACCAACATGGATGCTGACAAAACCAGAACCAACATGGACGCCGACACAACCAGAACGGCCATAACCAACATGGACGCTGACACAACCAGAACGGTCATGACCAACATGGACGCTGACACATCCAGAACGGCCACAACCAACATGGACGCCGACACAACCAGAACGGCCACAACCAACATGGACGCCAACACAACCAGAACGGCCATAACCAACATGGACGCCAACACAACCAGAACGGCCATAACCAACATGGACGCTGTCACAACCAGAACGGCCATAACCAACATGGACGCTGACACAACCAGAACGGCCATAAACAACATGGACGCTGACACAACTAGAACGGCCAAAACCAACATGGACGCTGACACAACCAGAACGGCCATAACCAACATGGACGCTGACACAACCAGAATGGCCATTACCAACATGGACGCTGACACAACCACAACGGCCATAACCAACATGGACGCTTACACAACCAGAACAGCCATAACCAACATGGACGCCGACACTACCAGAGCGGCTATAACCAACATGGACACCGATACAACCATAACAGACATAACCAACATGGATGTTGACACAACCAGAAAGGCAATAACCAACATTGACGCTGAAACAACCATAACGGCCCTAACCAACATAGACGCTGACACAACCAGAATGGTCCTAACCAACATGGATGCTGACACAACCAGAAAGGCCATAACCAACATGGATGCTGACCCAACCAGAACGGCCATAACCAACATGGACACTGACACAACCAGAATGGCCATAACCAACATGGATGCTGTCACAACCAGAACTGTCAAATCCAACATGGACGCTGACACAACCAGAACTACCATAACCAACATGGATGATGACACAACCAGAACGGCCATAACCAACATGGACGCTGACATAACCAGAACAGAAATAACCAACATGGACGCTGATACAACCAGAACGGCCTTAACCAACATGGATGCTGGCACAACCAGAACGGCCATAAACAACATGGACGCCGACGCAACCAGAACGGCCATAACCAAAATGGACACCAACACAACCAGAACGGCCATAACCAACCTGGACGCTGACACATCCAGAACAGCCATAACCAACATGGACGCTGACACCACCAGAACAGCCATAACCAACATGGACGCTGACACAACCAGAATGGCCAAAACGAACATGGACGCTGACACAACCAGAACAGCCATAACCAACATGGACGCTGACATAACCAGATCGGCCAAAACCAACATGGACGCTGACACAACCATAACGGCCATAACCAACATGGACGCCTACACAATCAGACCGGCCATAACCAACATGGACGCTGACACAACAAGAACGGCCATAACCAACATGGACGCTGACACAACCAGAATGGCCATAACCAACATGGACGCCAACACAACCAGAACGGCCATAACCAACATGGACGCTGACACAACCAGAATGGCCATAACCAACATGGACGCTGACACAACCAGAACGGCCATAACCAACATGGACGCTGTCACAACCAGAACGGCCATAACCAATATGGACGTGACATAACCAGAACAGCCATTACCAACATGGATGCTAACACAATCAGAACCAACTTGGACGCTGACACAACCAGAACGGCCATAATCAACATGGACGCTGACACAACCAGAACGGTCATAACCAACATGGACGCCGACACAACCAGAACGGCCATAACCAACATGGACGCCGACACAATCAGAATGGCCATAACCAACATGGATGCTGACACAACCAGAATGGCCATAACCAACATGGATGCTGACAGAACCAGAACAGCCATACCCAACATGGACGCTGACATAACCAGAACGGCCATAACCAACATGGATGCTGACACAACCAGAACAGCCATAAACAAGATGGATGCTGACACAACCAGAACGGCCATAACCAACATGGACGCTGACACAACCAGAACGGCCATACACAACATGGACGCTGACATAACCATAACGGCCATAACCAACATGGACGCCGACACTCCCAGAATGGCCATAACCAACATGGACGCCGACACAATCAGAACGGACATAACCAACATGGACGCTGACACAACCAGAACGGCCATAACCAACATGGACGCTGAAACAACCATAACGGCCCTAACCAACATAGACGCTAACACAGCCAGAATGGCTCTAACCAACATGGACGCTGACACAACCAGAACAGCCATAACCAACATGGATGCTGATACAACCAGAACGGCCATAACCTACATGGACGGTGACACAACCAGAACGGCCATAACCAACATGGACACTGACACAACCAGAACGGCCATAACCAACATGGACGCCAACACAACCAGAACGGTCATAACCAACATGGACGCCGACACAATCAGAACAGCCAAAACCAACATGGATGCTGACACAACCAGAACGGCCATAACCAACATGGATGCTGACACAACCAGAACAGCCATACCCAACATGGACGCTGACATAACCAGAACGGCCATAACCAACATGGACACTGACACAACCAGAACAGCCATAAACAACATGGATGCTGACACAACCAGAACGGCCATAACCAACATGGACGCTGACACAACCAGAACGGCCATACACAACATGGACGCTGACATAACCAGAACGGCCATAACCAACATGGACACTGACACAACCAGAACAGCCATAAACAACATGGATGCTGACACAGCCAGAATGGCTCTAACCAACATGGACGCTGACACAACCAGAACAGCCATAACCAACATGGACGCTGAAACAACCATAAGGGCCCTAACCAACATGGACGCTGACACAACCAGAACGGGCATAACCAACATGGACGCTGACACAACCAGAACGGCCATAACCAACATGGACGCTGACACAACCAAAATGGCCATAACCAACATGGACGCTGACACAACCAGAATGGCCATAACCAACATGGACGCTGACATAACCAGAATGGCCATAACCAACATGGATGCTGACACAACCAGAATGGCCATAACCAACATGGACGCCGACACAACCAAAACAGCCATAACTAACATGGATGCTGACACAACCAAAACGGACATAACCAACATGGATGCTGACACAACTAGAACGGCAATAACCAACATGGACGCTGAAACAACCATAATGGCTCTAACCAACATGGACGCTGACACAACCAGAAGAGCCATAACCAACATGGATGCTGACACAACCAGAACGGCCATAACCTACATGGACGGTGACACAACCAGAACGGCCATAACCAACGTGTACACTGACACAACCAGAACGGCCATAACCAACATGGACGCTGACACAACCAGAACAACCATAACCAACATGGACTCTGACACAACCAGAACGGCCATAAGCAACATGGACGCTGACACAACCAGACCGGCCATAACCAACATGGACGCTGACACAACTAGAACGGCCATAACCAACATGGATGCTGACACAACCAGAACGGCCATAACCAACATGGACGCCAACACAACTAGAACGGTCATACCCAACATGGACGCTGACATAACCAGAGCGGCCAAAACCAACATGGACGCTGACACAACCAGAACGGCCATAACTAACATGGACGCCTACACAACCAGACCGGCCATAACCAACATGGACGCTGACACAACAAGAACGGCCATAACCAACATGGACGCTGACACAACCAGAACGGCCATAACCAACATGGACGCCAACACAACCAGACCGGCCATAACCAACATGGACGCTGACACAACCAGAACATCCATAACCAACATGGACGCTGACATAACCAGAGCGGCCATAACCAACATGGACGCCGACACAACCAGAACAGCCATAAATAACATGGATGCTGACACAACCAGAACGGCCATAACCAACATGGACGCTGACACAACCAGAACGGCCAAACCCAACATGGACACTGACATAACCAGAACGGTCATAACCAACATGGACGCCGACCCAACCAGAACGGCCATAACCAACATGGACGCTGACACAACCAGAATGGCCATAACCAACATGGATGCTGAAACAACCATAACGGCCCTAACCAACATGGATGCTGACACAACCAGAATGGCCATAACCAACATGGACGCTGTCACAACCAGAACGGCCATAACCAATATGGACGTGACATAACCAGAACGGCCATTACCAACATGGATGCTGACACAACCAAAACCAACTTGGACGCTGACACAACCAGAACGGCCATAACCAACATGGACGCCGACACAACCAGAACGGCCATAACCAACATGGACGCCGACACAACCAGAACGGCCATAACCAACATGGACGCTGACACAACCAGAACGGCCATAACCAACATGGATGCTGACACAACCAGAACGGCCATAACCAACATGGACGCTGACACAACCAGAACAGCCATAACCAACATGGCCTTACACATCCAGAACAGCCATAACCAACATGGACGCTGTCACCACCAGAACAGCCATAACCAACATGGATGCTGACACAAGAACGGCCAGAACCAAAATGGATGCCAACACAACCACAACGGCCATAACCAACATGGACGCTGACACAACCAGAACGGCCATAACCAACATGGACGCTGACACAACCAGAACGGCCATAACCAACATGGACGCTGACACAACCAGAACGACCATAACCAACATGGACGCCAACACAACCAGAACTGCCATAACCAACATGGACGCCAACACAACCAGAACGGCCATAACCAACATGGACGCTGTCACAACCAGAACGGCCATAACCAACATGGACGCTGACACAACCAGAACGGCCATAAACAACATGGACGCTGACACAACTAGAACGGCCATAACCAACATGGACGCTGACACAACCAGAACGGCCATAACCAACATGGACGCTGACACAACCAGAATGGCCATTACCAACATGGACGCTGACACAACCACAACGGCCATAACCAACATGGACGCTGACACAACCAGAACAGCCATAACCAACATGGACGCCGACACTACCAGAGCGGCTATAACCAACATGGACGCCGATACAACCAGAACAGACATAACCAACATGGATGTTGACACAACCAGAACGGCAATAACCAACATTGACGCTGAAACAACCATAACGGCCCTAACCAACATAGACGCTGACACAACCAGAATGGTCCTAACCAACATGGATGCTGACACAACCAGAAAGGCCATAACCAACATGGATGCTGACCCAACCAGAACGGCCATAACCAACATGGACGCTGACACAACCAGAATGGCCATAACCAACATGGATGCTGACACAACCAGAACTGTCAAATCCAACATGGACGCTGACACAACCAGAACTACCATAACCAACATGGATGCTGACACAACCAGAACGGCCATAACCAACATGGACGCTGACACAACCAGAACAGCCATAACCAACATGGACGCTGACACAACCAGAACGGCCATAACCAACATGGATGCTGGCACAACCAGAACGGCCATAAACAACATGGACGCCGACGCAACCAGAACGGCCATAACCAAAATGGACGCCAACACAACCAGAACGGCCATAACCAACATGGACGCTGACACAACCAGAACAGCCATAACCAACATGGACGCTGACACAACCAGAACAGCCATAACCAACATGGACGCTGACACAACCAGAATGGCCATAACCAACATGGACGCTGACACAACCAGAACAGCCATAACCAACATGGACGCTGACATAACCAGATCGGCCAAAACCAACATGGACGCTGACAGAACAAGAACGGCAATAACCAACATGGACGCTGACACAACCAGAATGGCCATAACCAACATGGACGCTGACACAACCAGAACGGCCATAACCAACATGGACGCTGACATAACCAGAACGGCCATAACCAACATGGACGCTGACACAACCAGAACGGCCATAACCAACATGGACGCTGACACAACCAGAACGGCCATAACCAACATGGACGCTGACACAACCAGAACGGCCATAACCAACATGGACGCTGACACAACCAGAACGGCCATAACCAACATGGACGCTGACACAACCAGAACGGCCATAACCAACATGGACGCTGACACAACCAGAATGGCCAAAACCAACATGGACGCTGACACAACCAGAACGGCCATAACCAACATGGACGCTGACACAACCAGACCGGCCATAACCAACATGGACGCTGACACAACCAGAACGGCCATAACCAACATGGACGCTGACACAACCAGAACGGCCATAACCAACATGGACGCCAACACAACCAGAACGGCCATAACCAACATGGACGCTGACACAACCAGAACGGCCATAACCAACATGGACGCTGACACAACCAGAACGGCCATAACCAACATGGACGCTGACACAACTAGAACGGCCATAACCAACATGGACGCCGACACTACCAGAACGGCCATAACCAACATGGACGCCGACACAATCAGAACGGACATAACCAACATGGACGCTGACACAACCAGAACGGCCATAACCAACATGGACGCTGAAACAACCATAACGGCCCTAACCAACATGGATGCTGACACAACCAGAACGGCCATAACCAACATGGACGCTGTCACAACCAGAACGGCCATAACCAATATGGACGTGACATAACCAGAGAACCAAATTGGACGCTGACACAAGCAGAACAGCCATAATCAACATGGACGCTGACACAACCAGAACGGTCATAACCAACATGGACGCCGACACAACCAGAACGGCCATAACCAACATGGAGGCCGACACAACCAGAATGGCCATAGCCAACATGGATGCTGACACAACCAGAATGGCCATAACCAACATGGATGCTGACAGAACCAGAACAGCCATACCCAACATGGACGCTGACATAACCAGAACGGCCATAACCAACATGGATGCTGACACAACCAGAACAGCCATAAACAACATGGATGCTGAGACAACCAGAACGGCCATAACCAACATGGACGCTGACACAACCAGAACGACCATACACAACATGGACGCTGACATAACCAGAACGGCCATAACCAACATGGACGCCGACACAACCAGAACGGCCATAACCAACATGGACGCCGACACAAACAGAATGGACATAACCAACATGGACGCTGACACAACCAGAACGGCCATAACCAACATGGACGCTGAAACAACCATAACGGCCCTAACTAACATGGACGCTGACACAACCAGAACGGCCATAACCAACATGGACGCTGACACAACCAGAACGGCCATAACCAACATGGACGCTGACACAACCAGAACAGCCATAACTAACATGGATGCTGACACAACCAGAACGGCCATAACCAACATGGACGCTGACACAACCAGAATGGCCATAACCAACATGGACGCTGACACAACCAGAACGGCCATAACCAACATGGACGCTGACACAACCAGAACGGCCATAACCAACATGGACGCCGACACAACCAGAACGGCCACAACCAACATGGACGCCAACACAACCAGAACGGCCATAACCAACATGGACGCCAACACAACCAGAACGGCCATAACCAACATGGACGCTGACACAACCAGAACAACCATAACCAACATGGACTCTGACACAACCAGAACGGCCATAACCAACATGGACGCTGACACAACCAGACCGGCCATAACCAACATGGACGCTGACACAACTAGAACGGCCATAACCAACATGGATGCTGACACAACCAGAACGGCCATAACCAACATGGATGCCAACACAACTAGAATGGCCATACCCAACATGGACGGTGACATAACCAGAGCGGCCAAAACCAACATGGACGCTGACACAACCAGAACAGCCATAACCAACATGGATGCTGACACAACCAGAACGGCCATAACCTACATGGACGGTGACACAACCAGAACGGCCATAACCTACATGGACGGTGACACAATCAGAACGGCCAAAACCAACATGGATGCTGACACAACCAGAACAGCCATACCCAACATGGACGCTGACATAACCATGGATGCTGACACAGAACGGCATACCAACATGGGCGCTGAAACAACCCCAACGGCCATAACCAACATGGACGCTGACACAACCAGAACGGCCATAACCACATGGACGCCGAAACCAGAACAGCCATAACCAACATGGACGCTGACACAACCAGAACGGCCATAACCAACATGGACGCTGACACAACCAGAACGACCATAACCAACATGGACACCAACACAACCAGAATGGCCATAACCAACATGGACGCTGACACAACCAGAACGGCCTTAACCAACATGGATGCTGACACAACCAGAACGGCCATAACCAACATGGACGCTGACACAACCAGAACGGCCATAACCAACATGGACGCTGACACAACCAGAACGGCCATAACCAACATGGACGCTGACACAACCAGAACGGCCATAACCAACATGGACGCTGACACAACCAGAACGGCCATAACCAACATGGACGCTGACACAACCAGAACGGCCATAACCAACATGGACGCTGACACAACCAGAACGGCCATAACCAACATGGATGCTGACACAACCAGAACGGCCATAACCAACATGGACGCCGACACAACCAGAACGGCAATAACCAACATGGACGCTGAAACAACCATAACGGCCCTAACCAACATAGACGCTAACACAACCAGAATGGCTCTAACCAACATGGACGCTGACACAACCAGAAGAGCCATAACCAACATGGATGCTGACACAACCAGAACGGCCATAACCTACATGGACGGTGACACAACCAGAACGGCCATAACCAACATGGACACTGACACAACCAGAACGGCCATAACCAACATGGACGCTGACACAACCAGAACTACCATAACCAACATGGACTCCGACACAACCAGAACGGCCATAACCAACATGGACGCTGACACAACCAGACCGGCCATAACCAACATGGACGCTGACACAACAAGAACGGCCATAACCAACATGGACGCTGACACAACCAGAACGGCCATAACCAACATGGACGCCAACACAACCAGAACGGCCATACCCAACATGGACGCTGACATAACCAGAGCGGCCATAACCAACATGGACGCTGACACAACCAGAACGGCTATAACCAACATGGACGCTGACACAACCAGACCGGCCATAACCAACATGGACGCTGACACAACAAGAACGGCCATAACCAACATGGACGCTGACACAACCAGAACGGCCATAACCAACATGGACGCCAACACAACCAGACCGGCCATAACCAACATGGACGCTGACACAACCAGAACATCCATAACCAACATGGACGCTGACATAACCAGAGCGGCCATAACCAACATGGACGCCGACACAACCAGAACAGCCATAACCAACATGGATGCTGACACAACCAGAACGGCCATACCCAATATGGATGCTGACACAACCAGAACGGCCAAACCCAACATGAACGCTGACATAACCAGAACGGTCATAACCAACATGGACGCCGACACTACGAGAACGGCCATAACCAACATGGACGCCGACACAATCAGAACGGACATAACCAACATGGACGCTGACACAACCAGAACGGCCATAACCAACATGGACGCTGAAACAACCATAACGGCCCTAACCAACATGGATGCTGACACAACCAGAACGGCCATAACCAACATGGACGCTGTCACAACCAGAACGGCCATAACCAATATGGAAGTGACATAACCAGAACGGCCATTACCAACATGGATGCTGACACAACCAGAACCAACTTGGACGCTGACACAACCAGAACGGCCATAACCAACATGGACGCCGACACAACCAGAACGGCCATAACCAACATGGACGCCGACACAACCAGAATGGCCATAACCAACATGGACGCCGACACAACCAGAACGGCCATAACCAACATGGATGCTGACACAACCAGAACGGCCATAACCAACATGGATGCTGACACAACCAGAACAGCCATACCCAACATGGACTCTGACACAACCAGAACGGCCATAACCAACATGGACGCTGACATAACCAGAACGGCCATAACCAACATGGATGCTGACAAAACCAGAACCAACATGGACGCTGACACAACCAGAACGGCCATAACCAACATGGACGCTGACACAACCAGAACGGTCATAACCAACATGGACGCCGACACATCCAGAACGGCCATAACCAACATGGACGCCGACACAACCAGAACGGCCACAACCAACATGGACGCCAACACAACCAGAACGGCCATAACCAACATGGACGCCAACACAACCAGAACGGCCATAACCAACATGGACGCTGACACAACCAGAACGGCCATAACCAACATGGACGCTGACACAACCAGAACGGCCATAACCAACATGGACGCTGACACAACCAGAACGGCCAAAACCAACATGGACGCTGACACAACCAGAACGGCCATAACCAACATGGACGCTGACACAACCAGAACGGCCATTACCAACATGGACGCTGACACAACCACAACGGCCATAACCAACATGGACGCTTACACAACCAGAACAGCCATAACCAACATGGACGCCGACACTACAAGAGCGGCTATAACCAACATGGACGCCGACACAACCAGAACGGACATAACCAACAAGGATGTTGACACAACCAGAACGGCAATAACCAACATTGACGCTGAAACAACCATAACGGCCCTAACCAACATGGACGCTGACATAACCAGAACGGCCCTAACCAACATGGATGCTGACACAACCAGAACGGCCATAAATAACATGGACGCTGACCCAACCAGAACAGCCATAACCAACATGGACGCTGACACAACCAGAATGGCCATAACCAACATGGATGCTGACACAACCAGAACGGTCATAACCAACATGGACGCTGACACAACCAGAACTACCATAACCAACATGGATGCTGACACAACCAGAACGGCCATAACCAACATGGACGCTGACATAACCAGAACAGAAATAACCAACATGGACGCTGATACAACCAGAACGGCCATAACCAACATGGATGCTGACACAACCAGAACGGTCATAACCAACATGGACGCCGACCCAACCAGAATGGCCATAACCAACATGGACACCGACACTACCAGAACGGCCATAACCAACATGGACGCCGACGCAACCAGAACGGCCATAACCAAAATGGACGCTGACACATCCAGAACAGCCATAACCAACATGGACGCTGACACAACCAGAATGGCCATAACCAACATGGACGCTGACACAACCAGAAGAGCCATACCCAACATGGACGCTGACATAACCAGATCGGCCAAAACCAACATGGACGCTGACACAACCAGAACGGCCATAACCAACATGGACGCCTACACAACCAGACCGGCCATAACCAACATGGACGCTGACACAACCAGAACGGCCATAACCAACATGGACGCTGACACGACCAGAACGGCCATAACCAACATGGACGCCAACACAACCAGAACGGCCATAACCAACATGGATGCTGACACAACCAGAACGGTCATAACCAACATGGACGCTGACACAACCAGAACAGCCATAACCAACATGGACGCTGACACAACCAGAACGGCCATAACCAATATGGACGCTGACATAACCAGAACGGCCATTACCAACATGGATGCTGACACAACCCGAACCAACATGGAAGCTGACACAACCAGAACGGCCATAACCAACATGGACGCTGACACAACCAGAACGGTCATAACCAACATGGACGCCGACACAACCAGAACGGCCATAACCAACATGGACGCCGACACAACCAGAACGGCCATAACCAACATGGATGCTGACACAACCAGAATGGCCATAACCAACATGGACGTTGACACAACCAGAACAGCCATAACCAACATGGACGCTGACACAACCAGAACGGCCATAACCAACATGGATGCTGACACAACCAGAACAGCCATAACCAACATGGATGCTGACACAACCAGAACGGCCATAACCAACATGGACGCTGACACAACCAGAACGGCCATAACCAACATGGACGCTGACACAACCAGAACGGCCATAACCAACATGGACGCCGACACTACCAGAATGGCCATAACCAACATGGACGCCGACACAATCAGAACGGACATAACCAACATGGACGCTGACACAACCAGAACGGCCATAACCAACATGGACGCTGACACAACCAGAACGGCCCTAACCAACATGGACGCTGACACAACCAGAACGGCCATAACCAACATGGACGCTGACACAACCAGAACGGCCATAACCAACATGGACGCTGACACAACCAGAACGGCCATAACCAACATGGACGCTGACACAACCAGAACGGCCTTAACCAACATGGACGCTGACACTACCACAGCGGCTATAACCAACATGGACGCCGACACAACCAGAACGGCCATAACCAAACATGGACGCTGACACAACCAGAACGGCCATAACCAACATGGATGCTGACACAACCAGAACGGCCATAACCAACATGGAAGCAGGCACAACCAGAACGGCCATAACCAACATGGACGGCGACACAACCAGAACGGCCATAACCAACATGGACACTGACACAACCAGAACGGCCATAACCAACATGGACGGTGACACAACCAGAACGGCCATAACCAACATGGACACTGACACAACCAGAACGGCCATAACCAACATGGACGCTGACACAACCAGAACTACCATAACCAACATGGTGCTGACACAACCAGAACGGCCAAAACAAACATGGACGCTGACACAACCAGACCGGCCATAACCAACATGGACGCTGACACAACCAGAACGGCCATAACCAACATGGACGCTGACACAACCAGAACGGCCATAACCAACATGGACGCTGACACAACCAGAACGGCCATAACCAACATGGACGCTGACACAACCAGAACGGCCATAACCAACATGGACGCTGACACAACCAGAACGGCCATAACCAACATGGACGCTGACACAACCTGAACGGCCATAACCAACATGGACGCTGACACAACCAGAACGGCCATACCCAACATGGACGCTGACACAACCAGAACGGCCATAACCAACATGGACGCCCACACAACCAGAACAGCCATAACCAACATGGATGCTGACACAACCAGAACGGCCATAACCAACATGGACGCTGACACAACCAGAACGGCCATAACCAACATGGACGCTGACACAACCAGAACGGCCATAACCAACATGGACGCTGACACAACCAGAACGGCCATAACCAACATGGATGCTGACATAACCAGAACGGCCATAACCAACATGGACGCCGACACAACCAGAACGGCCATAACCATCATGGACGCTGACACACAACCAGAACGGCCATAACCAACATGGACGCTGACACAACCAGAACGGCCATAACCAACATGGACGCTGACACAACCAGAACGGCCATTACCAACATGGACGCTGACACAACTAGAACGGCCATAACCAACATGGAGGCTGACACAACTAGAACGGCCATAACTAACATGGACGCTGACACAACCAGAACGGCCATAACCAACATGGACGCTGACACAACCAGAACGGCCATAACCAACATGGACGCTGACACAACCAGAACGGCCATAACCAACATGGACGCTGACACAACCAGAACGGCCATAACCAACATGGACGCTGACACAACCAGAACGGTCACAACCAACATGTACGCTGACAAAACCAGAACGGCCATAACCAACATGGACGCTGACACAACCAGAACGGCCATAACCAACATGGACGCTGATGCAACCAGAATGGCCATAACCAACATGAACGCTGACATAACCAGAACGGCCATAACCAACATGGACGCTGACACAACCAGAACGGCCATAACCAACATGGACGCTACACAACCAGAACGGCCATAACCAACATGGACGCTGACACAACCAGAACGGCCATAACCAACATGGACGCTGACACAACCAGAACGGCCATAACCAACATGGACGCTGACACAACCAGAACGGCCATAACCAACATGGACGCTGACACAACCAGAACGGCCATAACCAACATGGACGGCGAGACAACCAGAACGGCCATAACCAACATGGCCGCTGACACAACCAGAACGGCCATAACCAACATGGACGCTCACACAACCTGAACGGGCACAACCAACATGGACGCTGACACAACCAGAACGGCCATAACCAACATGGACGCTGACACAACCAGAACGGACAAAACCAACATGGACGCTGACACAATCAGAACGGCCGTAACCAACATGGACGCTGACACAACCAGAACGGCCATAACCAACATGGACGCTGACACAACCAGAACGACCATAACCAACATGGACGCTGACACGACCAGAACGGCCATAACCAACATGGATGCTGACACAACCAGAATGGCCATAACCAACATGGACGCTGACACAACCAGAACGACCTTAACCAACATGGATGCTGACACAACCAGAACTGCCATTACCAACATGGACGTTGACACAACCAGAACGGCCATAACCAACATGGACGCTAACACAACCAGAACGGCCATAACCAAGATGGCCGCTGTCACAACCAGTACGGCCATAACCAACATGGACGCTGACACAACCAGAACGGCCATAACCAACATGGACGCTGACACAAACAGAACGGCCATTACCAACATGGACGCTGACACAACCAGAACGGCCATAACCAACATGGACGCTGACACAACCAGAACGACCATAACCAACATGGACTCTGACACAACCAGAATGGCCTTAACCAACATGGATGCTGACACAACCAGAAGGGCCATAACCAACATGGACGCTGACCCAACCAGAACGGCGATAACCAACATGGACGCTGACACAACCAGAACGGCCATAACCAACATGGACGCTGACACATCCAGAACGGCCATAACCAACATGGACGCTGACACAACAAGAACGGCCATAACCAACATGGACTCTGACACAACCAGAAAGGCCCTAACCAACATGGATGCTGACACAACCAGAACGGCCATAACCAACATGGACGCTGACACAACTAGAACGGCCATAACCAACATGGACGCTGACACAACCAGAACGGCCATAACCAACATGGACGCTGACACAACCAGAACGGCCATAACCAACATGGACGCTGACACAACCAGAACGGCCATAACCAACATCTAACACAACCAAACCAATGGACGCTGACACAACCAGAACTGCCATAACCAACATGGACGCTGACACAACCAGAACGGCCATAACCAACATGGACGCTGACACAACCAGAACGGCCATAACCAACATGGACGCTGACACAACCAGAACGGCCATAACCAACATGGATGACACAACCAGAACAGCCATAACCAACATGTATGCTGACACAACCAGAACGGCCATAACCAACATGGACGCTGACACAACCAGAACGGCCATAACCAACATGGACGCTGACGCAACAAGAACGGCCATAACAAACATGGACGCTGACACAACCAGAACGGTCATAACCAACATGGACGCCGACACAACCAGAACGGCCATAACCAACATGGACGCTGACACAACCAGAACGGCCATAACCAACATGGACGCTGACACAACCAGAACGGCCATAACCAACATGGACGCTGACACAACCAGAACGGCCATACCCAACATGGACGCTGACATAACCAGAACGGCCATAACCAACATGGACGCTGACACAACCAGAACGGCCATAACCAACATGGACGCTGACACAACCAGAACGGCCATAACCAACATGGACGCTGACACAACCAGAAAGGCCCTAACCAACATGGACGCTGACCCAACTAGAACGGCCATAACCAACATGGACGCTGACACAACCAGAATGGCCATAACCAACATGGATTCTGACACATCAAGAACGGCCATAACCAACATGGACGCGACACAACCAGAACGGCCATAACCAACATGGACGTTGACACTACCAGAACGGGCATCACCAAGATGGACGCTGACACAACCAGAACGGCCATAACCAACGTGGACGCTGACACAACCAGAACGGCCATAACCAACATGGACGCTGACACAACCAGAACGGCCATAACCAACATGGACGCTGACACAACCAGAACGGCCATAACCAACATGGACGCTGACACAACCAGAACGGCCATAACCAACATGGACGCTGACACAACCAGAACGGCCATAACCAACATGGACGCTGACACAACCAGAACGGCCATAACCAACATGGACGCTGACACAACCAGAACGGCCATAACCAACATGGACGCTGACACAACCAGAACGGCCATAACCAACATGGACGCTGACACACAACCAGAACGGCCATAACCAACATGGACGCTGACACAACCAGAACGGCCATAACCAACATGGACGCTGACACAACCAGAACGGCCATAACCAACATGGACGCTGACACAACCAGAACGGCCATAACCAACATGGACGCTGACACAACCAGAACGGCCATAACCAACATGGACGGTGACACAATCAGAACGGCCATAACCAACATGGACGCTGACACAACCAGAACGGCCATAACCAACATGGATGCTGACACAACCAGAACGGCCATAACCAACATGGACGCTGACACAACCAGAACGGCCATAACCAACATGGACGCTGACACAACCAGAACGGCCATAACCAACATGGACGCTGACACAACCAGAACGGCCATAACCAACATGGACGCTGACACAACCAGAACGGCCATAACCAACATGGACGCTGACACAACCAGAACGGCCATAACCAACATGGATGCTGACACAACCAGAACGGCCATAACCAACATGGACGCCGACACAACCAGAACGGCCATAAACATCATGGGCGCTGACACAACCAGAACGGCCATAACCAACATGGACGCTGACACAACCAGAACGGCCATAACCAACATGGATGCTGACATAACCAGAACGGCCATAACCAACATGGACGCCGACACAACCAGAACGGCCATAAACATCATGGACGCTGACACAACCAGAACAGCCATAACCGACATGGACGCCGACACAACCAGAACGGCAATAACCAACATGCATGCTGAAACAACCATAACGGCCATAACCAAAATGGACGGTGACACAACCAGAACGGCCATAACCAACATGGACGCTGACACAACCAGAACGGCCATAACCAACATGGACGCTGACTCAACCAGAACGGCCATAACCAACATGGACGCTGACACAACCAGAACGGCCCTAACCAACATGGACGCTAACACAACCAGAACGGCCATAACCAACATGGATGCTGACACAACCAGAACGGTCATAACCAACATGGACGCTGACACAACCAGAACAGCCATAACCAACATGGACGCTGACACAACCAGAACGGCCATAACCAATATGGACGCTGACATAACCAGAACGGCCATTACCAACATGGACGCTGACACAACCAGAACGGCCATAACCAACATGGACGCTGACACAACCAGAACGGCCATAACCAACATGGACGCTGACACAACCAGAACGGCCATAACCAACATGGACGCTGACACAACCAGAACGGCCATAACCAACATGGACGCTGACACAACCAGAACGGCCATAACCAACATGGACGCTGACACAACCAGAACGGCCATAACCAACATGGACGCTGACACAACCAGAACGGCCATAACCAACATGGACGCTGACACAACCAGAACGGCCATAACCAACATGGATGCTGACACAACCAGAACCAACATGGACGCTGACACAACCAGAACGGCCATAACCAACATGGACGCTGACACAACCAGAACGGCCATAACCAACATGGACGCTGACACAACCAGAACGGCCATAACCAACATGGACGCCGACACAACCAGAACGGCCATAACCAACATGGACGCTGACACAACCAGAACAGCCATAACCAACATGGATGCTGACACAACCAGAACGGCCATAACCAACATGGACGCTGACACAACCAGAACGGCAATACCCAACATGGATGCTGACATAACCAGAACGGCCATAACCAACATGGATGCCGACACAACCAAAGCAGCCAACATGGACTCTGACACAACCAGAACGGCCATAACCAACATGGACACTGACACAACCAGAACGGCCATAACCAACATGGACGCTGACACAACCAGAACGGCCATAACCAACATGGACGCTGACACAACCAGAACGGCCATAACCAACATGGACGCTGACACAACCAGAACGGCGATAACCAACATGGACGCTGACACAACCAGAACGGTCACAACCAACATGTACGCTGACAACAAGAACGACCATAACCAACATGGACCCTGACACAACCAGAACGGCCATAACCAACATGGACGCTGACACAACCAGAATGGCCATAACCAACATGGACGCTGACACAACCAGAACGGTCATAACCAACATGGACGCTGACACAACCAGAACAGCCATAACAAACATGGACGCTGATGCAACCAGAACGGCCATAACCAACATGGACGCTGACACAACCAGAACGGCCATAACCAACATGGACGCTGACACAACCAGAACGGCCATAACCAACATGGACGCTGACACAACCAGAACGGCAATATCCTACATGGACGGTGACACAGTCAGAATGGCCATAACCAACATGGACGCTGACACAACCAGAACGGCCATAACCAACATGGACGCTGACACAACCAGAACTACCGTAACCAACATGGACGCTGACACAACCAGAACGGCCATAACCAACATGGAAACTGACACAACAAGAACGGCCATAACCAACATGGACGCTGACACAACCAGAATGGCCATAACCAACATGGACGCCGACACAACCAGAACGGCCATAACCAACATGGACGCTGACACAACCAGAACGGCCATAACCAACATGGACGCTGACACAACCAGAACGGCCATAACCAACATGGACGCTGACACAACCAGAACGGCCATAACCAACATGGACGCTGACACAACCAGAACGGCCATTACTAACATGGACGCTGAAACAACCATAACGGCCCTAACCAACATGGACGCTGACACAACCAGAACGGCCATAGCCAACATGGACGCTGATACAACCAGAACGGCCATAACCAACATGGACGCTGACACAACCAGAATGGCAATAATCAACATGGACGCTGACACAACCAGAACGGCCATAACCAACATGGATGCTGACTCAACCAGAATGGACATGACCAACATGGACGCTGACACAACCAGAACGGCCATAACCAACATGGACGCTGACACAACCTGAACGGCCATAACCAACATGGACGCTGACACAACCAGAACGGCCATAACCAACATGGACGCTAACACAACCAGAACAGCCATAACCAACATGGCCGCTGACACAACCAGAACGGCCATAACCAACATGGACGCTGACACAACCAGAACGGCCATAACCAACATGGACGCTGACACAACCAGAACGGCCATAACCAACATGGACGCTGAGGCAACCAGAACGGCCATAACCAACATGGACGCTGACACAACCAGAACGGCCATAACCAACATGGACGCTGACACAACCAGAACGGCCATAACCAACATGGACGCTGACACAACCAGAACGGCCATAACCAACATGGACGCTGACACAACCAGAACGGCCATAACCAACATGGACGCTGACACAACCAGAACGGCCATAACCAACATGGACGCTGACACAACCAGAACGGTCATAACCAACATGGACGCCGACACAACCAGAACGGCCATAACCAACATGGACGCCGACACAACCAGAACGGCCATAACCAACATGGACGCTGACACAACCAGAACGGCCATAACCAACATGGACGCTGACACAACCAGAACGGCCATAACCAACATGGATGCTGACACAACCAGAACGGCCATAACCAACATGGACGCTGAGGCAACCAGAACGGCCATAACCAACATGGACGCTGACACAACCAGAACGGCCATAACCAACATGGACGCTGACACAACCAGAACAGCCATAACCAACATGGACGCTGACACAACCAGAACGGCCATAACCAACATGGACGCTGACACAACCAGAACGGCCATAACCAACATGGATGCCGACACAACCAGACCGGCCATAACCAACATGGACGCTGACACAACCAGAACGGCCATAACCAACATGGACGCTGACACAACCAGAACGGCCATAACCAACATGGACGCTGACACAACCAGAACGGCCATAACCAACATGGACGCTGACACAACCAGAACGGCCATAACCAACATGGATGCTGACACAACCAGAACGGCCATAACCAACATGGACGCAGGCACAACCAGAACGGCCATAACCAACATGGACGCTGACACAACCAGAACGGCCATAACCAACATGGACGCTGACACAACCAGAACGGCCATAACCAACATGGACGCTGACACAACCAGAACGGCCATAACCAACATGGACGCTGACACAACCAGAACGGCCATAACCAACATGGACGCTGACACAACCAGAACGGCCATAACCAACATGGACGCTGACACAACCAGAACGGCCATAACCAACATGGACGCTGAGGCAACCAGAACGGCCATAACCAACATGGATGCTGACACAACCAGAACGGCGATAACCAACATGGACGCAGACACAACCAGAACGGCCACAACCAACATGTACGCTGACAACAAGAACGACCATAACCAACATGGACCCTGACATAACCAGAATGGCCATAACCAACATGGACGCTGACACAACCAGAACGGTCATAACCAACATGGATGCTGACACAACCAGAACGGCCATAACCAACATGGACGGTGACACAACCAGAACGGCCATAACCAACATGGACGCTGACACAACCAGAACGGCCATAACCAACATGGACGCTGACACAACCAGAACGGCCATAACCAACATGGACGCTGACACAACCAGAACGGCCATAACCAACATGGACACTGACACAACCAGAACGGCCCTAACCAACATGGACGCTGACACAACCAGAACGGCCATAACCAACATGGACACTGACACAACCAGAACGACCATAACCAACATGGACGCTGACACAACCAGAACGGCGATAACCAACATGGACGCTGACACAACCAGAACGGCCATTACCAACATGGACGCTGACACAACAGGAACGGCCATAACCAACATGGACGCTGACACAACCAGAACGGCCTTAACCAACATGGACGCTGACACAACCAGAACGGCCATAACCAACATGGACGCTGACACAACCAGAACGGCCATAACCAACATGGACGCTGACACAACCAGAACGGCCATAACCAACATGGCCGCTGACATAACCAGAACGGCCATAACCAACATGGACGCTGACACAACCAGAACGGCCATAACCAACATGGACGCTGACACAACCAGAACGGCCATAACCAACATGGACGCTAACACAACCAGAACGGCCATAACCAAGATGGTCGCTGACACAACCAGAACGGCCATAACCAACATGGACGCTGACACGACCAGAACGGCCATAACCAACATGGACGCCAACACAACCAGAACGGCCATAACCAACATGGACGCTGACACAACCAGAACGGCCATAACCAACATGGACGCTGACACAACCAGAACGGCCATAACCAACATGGACGCTGACACAACCACAACGGCCATAACCAACATGGACGCTGACACAACCAGAACGGCCATAACCAACATGGACGCTGACACAACCAGAACGACCCTAACCAACATGGACGCTGACACGACCAGAACGGCCATAACCAACATGGACACCAACACAACCAGAATGGCCATAACCAACATGGACGCTGACACAACCAGAACGGCCATAACCAACATGGACGCTGACACAACCAGAACGGCCATACCCAACATGGATGCTAACACAACCAGAACCAACATGGACGCTGACACAACCAGAACGGCCATAACCAACATGGACGCTGACACAACCAGAACGGCCATAACCAACATGGACGCCGACACAACCAGAACGGCCATAACCAACATGGACGCTGACACAACCAGAACGGCCATAACCAACATGGATGCTGACACAACCAGAACGGCCATAACCAACATGGACGCTGACACAACCAGAACGGCCATAACCAACATGGACGCTGACACAACCAGAACGGCCATAACCAACATGGATGCTGACACAACCAGAACGGCCATAACCAACATGGATGCTGACACAACCAGAACGGCCATAACCAACATGGACGCTGACACAACCAGAACGGCCATAACCAACATGGACGCTGACACAACCAGAACGGCCATAACCAACATGGACGCCGACACAACCACAACGGCCATAACCAACATGGACGCTGACACAACCAGAACCAACATGGACGCTGACACAACCAGAACGGCCATAACCAACATGGACGCTGACACAACCAGAACGGTCATAACCAACATGGACGCTGACACAACCAGAACGGCCATAACCAACATGGACGCTGACACAACCAGAACGGCCATAACCAACATGGACGCTGACACAACCAGAACGGCCATAACCAACATGGATGCTGACACAACCAGAATGGCCATAACCAACATGGACGTTGACACAACCAGAACGGCCATAACCAACATGGACGCTGACACAACCAGAACGGCCATAACCAACATGGACGCTGACACAACCAGAATGGCCATAACCAACATGGACGCTGACACAACCAGAACGGCCATACCCAACATGGACGCTGACATAACCAGAATGGCCATAACCAACATGGACGCCGACACAACCAGAACGGCCATAACCAACATGGACGCCAACACAACCAGAACGGCCATAACCAACATGGACGCTGACACAACCAGAACAGCCATAACCAACATGGATGCTGACACAACCAGAACGGCCATAACCAACATGGACGCTGACACAACCAGAACGGCCATAACCAACATGGACGCTGACACAACCAGAACGGCCATAACCAACATGGACGCTGACACAACCAGAACGGCCATAACCAACATGGACGCTGACACAACCAGAACGGCCATAACCAACATGGACGCTGACACAACCAGAACAGCCATAACCAACATGGACGCCGACACTACCAGAGCGGCTATAACCAACATGGATGCCGACACAACCAGAACGGACATAACCAACATGGATGTTGACACAACCAGAACGGCAATAACCAACATGCATGCTGAAACAACCATAACGGCCCTAACCAACATGGACGCTGACACAACCAGAATGGCCCTAATCAACATGGATGCTGACACAACCAGAACGGCCATAACCAACATGGACGCTGACACAACCAGAACGGCCATACCCAACATGGACGCTGACATAACCAGAACGGCCATAACCAACATGGATGCTGACACAACCAGAACGGCCCTACCCAACATGGACGCTGACACAACCAGAACGGCCATAACCAACATGGACGCTGACACAACCAGAACGGCCATAACCAACATGGACGCTGACACAACCAGAACGGCCATAACCAACATGGATGCTGACACAACCAGAACGGCCATAACCAACATGGACGCTGACACAACCAGAACGGCCATAACCAACATGGACGCTGACACAACCAGAACGGCCATAACCAACATGGACGCTGACACAACCAGAACGGCCATAACCAACATGGACGCTGACACAACCAGAATGGCCATAACCAACATGGACGCTGACACAACCAGAACGGCCATACCCAACATGGACGCTGACATAACCAGAACGGCCATAACCAACATGGACGCTGACACAACCAGAACGGCCATAACCAACATGGACGCTGACACAACCAGAACGGCCATAACCAACATGGACGCTGACACAACAAGAACGGCCATAACCAACATGGACGCTGACACAACCAGAACGGCCATAACCAACATGGACGCCGACACAACCAGAACGGCCATAACCAACATGGACGCTGACACAACCAGAACGGCCATAACCAACATGGACGCTGACACAACCAGAACGGCCATAACCAACATGGACGCTGACACAACCAGAAAGGCCATAACCAACATGGACGCTGACACTACCACAGCGGCCATAACCAACATGGACGCCGACACAACCAGAACGGCCATAACCAACATGGACGCTGACACAACCAGAACGGCCATAACCAACATGGACGCTGACACAACCAGAACGGCCCTAATCAACATGGATGCTGACACAACCAGAACGGCCATACCCAACATGGACGCTGACATAACCAGAACGGCCATAACCAACATGGACGCCCACACAACCAGAACAGCCATAACCAACATGGATGCTGACACAACCAGAACGCCATAACCAACATGGACGCTGACACAACCAGAACGGGCATAACCAACATGGACGCTGACACAACCAGAACGGCCATAACCAACATGGACGCTGACACAACCAGAACGACCATAACCAACATGTACGCTGACAACAAGAACGGGCATAACCAACATGGACGCTGACACAACCAGAACGGCCATAACCAACATGGACGCTGACACAACCAGAACGGCCATAACCAACATGGACGCTGACGCAACAAGAACGGCCATAACAAACATGGACGCTGACACAACCAGAACCAACATGGACGCTGACACAACCAGAACGGCCATAACCAACATGGACGCTGACACAACCAGAACGGCCATAACCAACATGGACGCTGACACAACCAGAACGGCCATAACCAACATGGACGCTAACACAACCAGAACGGCCAAAACCAAGATGGTCGCTGACACAACCAGAACGGCCATAACCAACATGGACGCTGACACAACCAGAACGACCATAACCAACATGGACGCTGACACAACCAGAACGGCCCTAACCAACATTGACGCTGACACAATTAGAACGGCCATAACCAACATGGACGCTAACACAACCAGAATGGCCATAACCAACATGGACGCTGACACAACCAGAACGGCCTTAACCAACATGGACGCTGACACAACCAGAACGGCCATAACCAACATGGACGCTGACACAACCAGAACGGCCATAACCAACATGGACGCTGACACAACCAGAACGGCCATAACCAACATGGACGCTGACACAACCAGAACGGCCATAACCAACATGGATGCTGACATAACCAGAACGGCCATAACCAACATGGACGCCGACACAACCAGAACGGCCATAAACATCATGGACGCTGACACAACCAGAACAGCCATAACCAACATGGACGCCGACACTACCAGAGCGGCTATAACCGACATGGACGCCGACACAACCAGAACGGCAATAACCAACATGCATGCTGAAACAACCATAACGGCCATAACCAACATGGACGCTGAAACAACCATAACGGCCCTAACTAACATGGACGCTGACACAACCAGAATGGCCATAACCAACATGGACGGTGACACAACCAGAACGGCCATAACCAACATGGATGCTGACACAACCAGAACGGCCATAACCAACATGGATGCTGACACAACCAGAACGGCCATAACCAACATGGATGCTGACACAACCAGAACTGTCAAATACAACATGGACGCTGACACAACCAGAACTACCATAACCAACATGGATGATGACATAACCAGAACAGAAATAACCAACATGGACGCTGATACAACCAGAACGGCCATAACCAACATGGACGCTGACACAACCAGAACGGCCATAACCAACATGTACGCTGACAAC
Organism: Paralithodes platypus; assembly: GCA_032716605.1. Taxonomy (NCBI): domain Eukaryota; kingdom Metazoa; phylum Arthropoda; class Malacostraca; order Decapoda; family Lithodidae; genus Paralithodes; species Paralithodes platypus. The sequence goes on from CM064578.1 coordinate 54,705,805, forward strand.
AAGAACAACCAGAACCAACATGGATGCTGACACAACCAGAATGGCCATAACCAACATGGACGCTGACACAACCAGAACAGCCATAACCAACATGGACGCTGACACAACCAGAATGGCCATAACCAACATGGACGCTGACACAACCAGAACGGCCATACCCAACATGGACGCTGACACAACCAGAACGGCCATAACCAACATGGACGCTGACACAACCAGAACGGCCATAACCAACATGGACGCCGACACAACCAGAACGGCCATAACCAACATGGACGCCAACACAACCAGAACGGCCATAACCAACATGGACGCTGACACGACCAGAACGGCCATAACCAACATGGACGCCAACACAACCAGAACGGCCATAACCAACATGGACGCTGACACAACCAGAACAGCCATAACCAACATGGATGCAGACACAACCAGAACGGCCATAACCAACATGGACGCTGACACAACCAGAATGGCCATAACCAACATGGACGCTGACACAACCAGAATGGCCATAACCAACATGGACGCCGACACAACCTGAAAAGCCATAACAAACATGGATGCTGACACAACCAGAACGGCAATAACCAACATGGACGCTAAAACAACAATAACGGCCCTAACCAACATGGACGCTGACACAACCAGAATGGCCCTAATCAACATGGATGCTGACACAACCAGAACGGCCATAACCAACATGGACGCTGACACAACCAGAACGGCCATAACCAACATGGACGCTGACACAACCAGAACGGCCATAACCAACATGGACGCTGACACAACCAGAACGGCCATAACCAACATGGACGCTGACACAACCAGAATGGCCCTAATCAACATGGATGCTGACACAACCAGAACGGCCATAACCAACATGGACGCTGACACAACCAGAACGGCCATACCCAACATGGACGCTGACATAACCAGAACGGCCATAACCAACATGGACGCCCACACAACCAGAACAGCCATAACCAACATGGATGCTGACACAACCAGAACGGCCATAACCAACATGGACGCTGACATAACCAGAACGGCCATAACCAACATGGACGCCGACATAACCAGAACGGCCATAACCAACATGGACGCCGACACTACCAGAACGGCCATAACCAACATGGACGCCGACACAAACAGAATGGACATAACCAACATGGACGCTGACACAACCAGAACGGCCATAACCAACATGGACGCTGACACAACCAGAACGGCCATAACCAACATGGACGCCGACACAAACAGAATGGACATAACCAACATGGACGCTGACACAACCAGAATGGCCATAACCAACATGGACGGTGACACAACCAGAACGGCCATAACCAACATGGATGCTGACACAACAAGAACGGCCATAAACAACATGGACGCTGACACAACCAGAACGGCCATAACCAACATGAACGCTGACACAACCAGAACGGCCATTACCAACATGGACGCTGACACAACCACAACGGCCATAACCAACATGGACGCTGACACAACCAGAACGGCCATAACCAACATGGACGCTGACACAACCAGAACGGCCATAACCAACATGGACGCTGACACAACCAGAACGACCATAACCAACATGGACGCAGGCACAACCAGAACGGCCATAACCAACATGGACGCTGACACAACCAGAACGGCCATAACCAACATGGATGCTGACACAACCAGAACGGCCATAACCAACATGGACGCTGACACAACCAGAACGGCCATAACCAACATGGACGCTGACACAACCAGAACGGCCATAACCAACATGGACGCTGACACAACCAGAACGGCCATTACCAACATGGACGCTGACACAACCAGAACGGCCATAACCAACATGGACGCTGACACAACCAGAACAGCCATAACCAACATGGACGCTGACACAACCAGAACGGCCATAACCAACATGGACGCCGACACAACCAGAACGGACATAAACAACATGGACTCTGACACAACCAGAATGGCCCTAACCAACATGGATGCTGACACAACCAGAAGGGCCATAACCAACATGGATGCTGACACAACCAGAACGGCCATAACCAACATGGACGCTGACACAACCAGAATGGCCATAACCAACATGGACGCTGACACAACCAGAACGGCCATAACCAACATGGACGCTGACACAACCAGAACGGCCATAACCAACATGGACGCTGACACAACCAGAACGGCCATAACCAACATGGACGCTGACACAACCAGAACGGCCATAACCAACATGGATGCTGACACAACCAGAACGGCCATAAACAACATGGATGCTGACACAACCAGAACGGCCATAACCAACATGGACGCTGACACAACCAGAATGGCCATAACCAACATGGACGCCGACACAACCAGAACGGCCATAACAAACATGGACGCTGACACAACCAGAACGGCCATAACCAACATGGACGCTGAAACAACCATAACGGCCCTAACCAAAATGGACGCTGACACAACCAGAACGGCCATAACCAACATGGACGCTGACACAACCAGAACGGCCATAACCAACATGGACGCTGACACAACCAGAATGGCCATAACAAACATGGACGCTGACACAACCAGAACGGCCATAACCAACATGGACGCTGACACAACCAGAACGGCCATAACCAACATGGACGCTGACATAACCAGAACGGCCATAACCAACATGGACGCTGACACAACCAGAACGGCCATAACCAACATGGACGCCGACACAACCAGAACGGCCACAACCAACATGGACGCCAACACAACCAGAACGGCCATAACCAACATGGACGCCAACACGTCCAGAACGGCCATAACCAACATGGACGCCAACACATCCAGAACGGCCATAACCAACATGGACGCTGACACAACCAGAACGGCCATAACCAACATGGACGCTGACACAACCAGAACGGCCATAACCAACATGGACGCTGACACAACTAGAACGGCCATAACCAACATGGACGCTGACACAACCAGAACGGCCATAACCAACATGGACGCTGACACAACCACAACGGCCATTACCAACATGGACGCTGAAACAACCACAACGGCCATAACCAACATGGATGCTTACACAACCAGAACAGCCATAACCAACATGGACGGCGTCACTACCAGAGCGGTTATAACCAACATGGACGCCGACACAACCAGAACGGACATAACCAACATGGATGTTGACACAACCAGAACAGCAATAACCTACATTGATGCTGAAACAACCATAACGGCCCTAACCAACATGGACGTTGACACAACCAGAATGGCCCTAACCAACATGGATGCTGACACAACCAGAACGGCCATAACCAACATGGATGCTGACACAACCAGAATGGCCATAACCAACATGGATGCTGACACAACCAGAACGGCCATAACCAACATGGACGCTGACACAACCAGAACGGCCATAACCAACATGGACGCTGACACAACCAGAACGGCCATAACCAACATGGACGCTGACACAACCAGAACGGCCATAACCAACATGGACGCCGACACAACCAGAACGGCCATAAACATCATGGACGCTGACACAACCAGAACAGCCATAACCAACATGGACGCTGACACAACCAGAACGGCCATAACCAACATGGACGCTGACACAACCAGAATGACCTAAACGAACATGGACGTTGACACAACCAGAACAGCCATAACCAACATGGACGCTGACACAACCAGAACGGCCATAACCAACATGGACGCTGACACAACCAGAACGGCCATAACCAACATGGACGCTGACACAACCAGACCGGCCATAACCAACATGGACGCTGACACAACAAGAACGGCCATAACCAACATGGACGCTGACACAACCAGAATGGCCATAACCAACATGGACGCCAACACAACCAGAACGGCCATAACCAACATGGACGCTGACACAACCAGAACGGCCATAACCAACATGGACGCTGACACAACCAGAACGGCCATAACGAACATGGACGCTGACACAACCAGAACGGCCATAACCAACATGGACGCTGACACAACTAGAACGGCCATAACCAACATGGACGCCGACACTACCAGAACGGTCATAACCAACATGGACGCTGACACAACCAGAACGGCCATAAACAACATGGACGCTGAAACAACCATAACCGAGGTAATTACCGAGGTAATCCTATCGGGCATGGAAGCATACATTCCATTCTCTTTCTCTCAGACTAATGCTAAAAAATCTTGGTTTACTCACGCCTGTTCTACTGCTGTCCGCAATAAGGAGGAAGGAATTATTCAAAAAACCACGGTACGACGCCTTAAAACTCAAGACTCTCATTCTTACTATGTTTCTGCCCGCGAATCAAGCCAAACTATGTTCTTCGACTTGCCAAACACTCTTTCAGTCAATAATAAATGCACACTGAACTATCCAACTCTACTAGCTCTTCCTAAGCTTTCAGGCATCTAGCAAAAACCTCTCCAACAATTTCTCTTCTCGTCTTTCTCTGCCCCTTTCCCACTCTGATGGCACCAACCATCACTTCGGCTCTGACAAAGCTAAACTCTTCGCTCAAACTTTTTGCTAGAAAACTCCCCTTGGATGATTCCGGTGCTTTACCTCCGTCTCCTCCGCCTCCTCTCTCTTACTTATGGCCTAAATTATCCTAATCATCGTTAAAGATGTTACTTTCTACCCTCTCTGGGCATTAACCTAATAAGGCGTACGGGTCGGACGGTGTGTCCTCCTGTTGTTCTCAAAAAACTGTGCTTCCGTGCTGACTCCCTGCCTAGGCAAAAACTCTTTCGTCTCGTCTATCCTCTAACGTCTTCCCTTCATGCTGGAAGTTGCTCACATTCAACCTGTTCTCAAAGTAAGGGTGACCGCTCTCAACCCTCCAACTATCGTCAATTGCTCTTATTCTTGTCTTTCTAAAGTTTTGAAAAATATTCTTGCTTCCAAATGTCTTAAGCATTTCTCTTCTCATAATCTGCTCTCAGATCGCCAGTATGGCTTCCTTAAGGGTTGCTCCTCTACTGGTGATCTTCTTTTATATCTTACTAACTCTGGTCATTCCTCCTTTCGGGACTTCGGGTGAGACTTTTTTATATTGCACTAGAAATATCGAAAGCCTTCGATAGAGTCTGGCATAAACTTTAAATTTCTAAACTACCCTCCTTCGGTTTCTATCCCTCCATCTGGGGCCTTTGTCCTCTAATTTCCTTTCCGGCCGTTCCATAGCCGCGGTTGTGGACGGGCCATTGTTCACTTCCTCACTGTTCTATAAACTCCGGGTTGTTCCTCAGGGCTCTGTCCTATCTCCTCTTCTCTTTCTAATTTTTATAAATGATCTCCTTAACTGTACCTTAATTCCCATCCATTCATACGCAGACGACTCAACCTTGCACTACTCCATTCGTTTTTTTCAGAACGCCCCAGCCAGCAATCCCTCAACGACAAACGTAATGAAGCCATAGAAACTCTTAAATTCTGATCTAAATGCTATTTCCAATTGGGGCAGAGAAAACCTTGTTACCTTTAATGCTTCCAAAACCCAATTTCTCCATCTATCTAACCCGTCAGGATTCTCCCAAGCGGACTATCCCTTATTCTTCAACAATACAAAAATTAAAACCCTTCATCTTCTCTCAATATTCTTGGGGTCTCTTTTTTCTTCATTGCTCTCACTTTGGAAGGACCATATTACCAGTCTTGCTAAGGCAGCCCTCCCAGAAGCTGGGCACCCGTGCTCAACCGCCCTTAGGGGGTTCTTTGTCCCCTGCACAGCTTATCTTCTTTTTTTTTTTTTTTTTTTTTTTTTTTTTGCTATGTCATTGAGGGAGGCAAAAGGCATAACTGCCTATAGCGAGTGCCTCCCCCATAGTTGAAAGAGTGACAGGGCCAAAAGCAAGGGACGTTCGAGCCGAAATGCATGGACACAACGGAGTTTTGAAGCAATTTAAGTCATAGGAAGAGGGACAAGACTGATTTCTGGGAGGAGAGTTCCAGAGCTCAGCTGTTGAGTAGAAGAAAGTTGAGAGTAACGTTTCACTCGCTGGGTTGGAGAGGTTTGCCACAGAGTAGGGGTGGGATTGAGTTGCAAGGACGGGTACCACGTGCCCTACGTAAAGGAGGTGGGTATGCACTGGGATACCTCTGAGGAACACTGATTACACTTATAGTAGCGATAGAATAGCGAGAGAGATGCACCAATTGCGGAGGAGAGAGAGATTGCAGAGAGTTGGTGAGTGGACGGAGTTAATGATACGAAAGGCCTTCCTTTCAACTTTGTCTAGGAGAGCGGTTGTGAGAGGAACCCTCCCACACATGTGAAAAACAATACTCAATACAAGGCGCACTTATGCCCCTGTACAGAGCAAGGAAAGGTGTGCAGGGAAAAGGAACACCCTAAGGGCGGTTGAGCACACCCAGCTTCTGGGAGGCTGCCTTAGCAAGACTGGAAATTTGGTCCTCCCAAATGAGACCAGAAGAAAAAAGAGACACCAAGAAAATTGAGAGAAGATGAAGGGTTGAATTTTTGTATTGTTGAAGAATAAGGGGATAGTCCGCTGGGAGATCTGACGGTAGATAGATGGAGGAAATTGGGTTTTGGAAGCATTAAAGTTAACAAGGTTTTCTCTGCCCCAATTGGAAATAGTATTTAGAATCAGAATTTAAGAGTTCTATGGCTTCATTACGTTGGGTCGTTGAGGGATTGCTGGCTGGGGGCTTCTGAAAAACCTAATGGAGTAGTGTAAGGTTGAGTTTTCTGCGTTATGAATGGATGGGATTAAGGTACAGTTAAGGAGACTCATTTATAAAAATTAGAAAGAGAATAGGAGATAGGACAGAGCCGCTGAGGAACACCGGAGTGTATAGGGTGAGGAAGTGAACAATGGCCGTCCACAACCGCGGCTATGGAACGGCCGGAAAGGAAATAGAGGACAAAGGCAAGATGGAGCGATAGAAACCGAAGAGGGTAGTTTTAGAAATTAAGATTTATGCCAGACTCTATCGAAGGCTTTCGATAGTCTAGGGGCAATAGAACAAAAAGTCTCACCGAAGTCCCGGAAGGAGGATGAACAGAGTAGTAAAAAACGATATGAAAGAAGATCACCAGGTAGAGCGACCCTTAAGGAAGCCTACTGGCGATATGAGAGCAGATTATGAGAAGAGAAATGCTTAAGAAATTTGGAAGCAAGAATAGTTCAAAAACTTTAGAAAGACAAGGGATCAAGAGCAATTGGACGATAGTTGGAGGGTTGAGAGCGGTCACCCGTCTTTGGGACAGTTTGAATGTGAGCAAACTTCCAGCCTGAAGGAAGACGTTATAGGATAGACAGAGACGAAAGAGTTTGCCTAGGCAGGTGATGAGTCAGCACGGAAGCACAGTTTTTGAGAACAACAGGATAGGAACAACCGTCCGGACCGGTACGCCTTATTAGTGTTAAGCCCCCAGAGAGTTTAGAAAGTACATCTTTAGAAGAGATTAGGATATTAGGCATAAGTAAGAGAGAGGAGGGCGGAGAGGGACAGGGGCATAGTGCGCCCTTGTATTGAGTATTGTTCACATGTGTGGGGAGGTTCCTCTCACACTGCTCTCCTAGACAAAGTTGAAAGGAAGGCCTTTCGTATCATTAACTCCCGTCCACTCACCAACTCTCTGCAATCTCTCTCTCTCCAATGTGTGCATCTCGCTATTCTATCGCTACTATAATAATCAGTGTTCCTCAGAGCTATCCCAGTGCATTACGTAGGGCACGTGGTACCCGTCTTGCAACTCAATCCCACCCCTACTCTGTGCAACTCTCCAACCAAGAGTGAAACGTACTCTCAAACTTTCTACTCAACAGCTGACCTCTGGAACTCTCTCCCAGAATCAGTCTTTCCCTCTTCCTATGACTTAAATTGCTTCAAACTCTGTGTGTCCAGGCATTTTGGCTCGAACGTCCCTTGATTTTGGCCCTGTCTCTCTTTCAACTATGGGGGAGGCACTCGCTATAGGCAGTTATGCCTTTTGCCTCCCTCAATCACATAGAAAAAAAAAAAAATAATAAAATAACGGCCCTAACCAACATGGATGCTGACACAACCAGAACGGCCATAACCAACATGGACGCTGTCACAACCAGAACGGCCATAACCAATATGGACGTGACATAACCAGAGAACCAACTTGGACGCTGACACAAGCAGAACAGCCATAATCAACATGGACGCTGACACAACCAGAACGGTCATAACCAACATGGACGCCGACACAACCAGAACGGCCATAACCAACATGGATGCCGACACAATCAGAATGGCCATAACCAACATGGATGCTGACACAACCAGAATGGCCATAACCAACATGGATGCTGACAGAACCAGAACAGCCATACCCAACATGGACGCTGACATAACCAGAACGGCCATAACCAACATGGATGCTGACACAACCAGAACAGCCATAAACAAGATGGATGCTGACACAACCAGAACGGCCATAACCAACATGGACGCTGACACAACCAGAACGGCCATACACAACATGGACGCTGACATAACCAGAACGGCCATAACCAACATGGACGCCGACACTACCAGAATGGCCATAACCAACATGGACGCCGACAAAATCAGAACGGACATAACCAACATGGACGCTGACACAACCAGAACGGCCATAACCAACATGGACGCTGAAACAACCATAACGGCCCTAACCAATATGGACGCTGATACAACCAGAACGGCCATTACCAACATGGACGCTGACACAACCAGAACGGCCATAACCAACATGGACGCTGACACAACCAGAACAGCCATAACAAACATGGACGCTGACACAACCAGAACGGCCATAACCAACATGGACGCTGACGCAACCAGAATGGCCATAACTAACATGAACGCTGACATAACCAGAACGGCCATAACCAACATGGACGCTGACACAACCAGAACGGCCATAACCAACATGGACGCCGACACAACCAGAACGGCCACAACCAACATGGACGCCAACACAACCAGAACGGCCATAACCAACATGGACGCCAACACATCCAGAACGGCCATAACCAACATGGACGCCAACACATCCAGAACGGCCATAACCAACATGGACACTGACACAACCAGAACGGCCATAACCAACATGGATGCTGACACAACCAGAACGGCCATAACCAACATGGACGCTGACACAACTAGAACGGCCATAACCAACATGGACGCTGACACAACCAGAACGGCCATAACCAACATGGACGCTGACACAACCACAACGGCCATTACCAACATGGACGCTGACACAACCACAACGGCCATAACCAACATGGACGCTTACACAACCAGAACAGCCATAACCAACATGGACGCCGACACTACCAGAGCGGCTATAACCAACATGGACGCCGACACAACCAGAACGGACATAACCAACATGGATGTTGACACAACCAGAACGGCAATAACCAACATTGACGCTGAAACAACCATAACGGCCCTAACCAACATGGACGCTGACACAACCAGAATGGCTCTAACCAACATGGATGCTGACACAACCAGAGCGGCCATAACCAACATGGATGCTGACCCAACCAGAACGGCCATAACCAACATGGATGCTGACACAACCAGAATGGCCATAACCAACATGGATGCTGACACAACCTAACGGTCATAACCAACATGGACGCTGACGCAACCAAAACTACCATAACCAACATGGATGCTGACACAACCAGAACGGCCAAAACCAACATAAAGTACAAAGGAAGTACAAAGGAGTACAAAGTACAAAGGAGTACAAAGGAAATCAAGCAACAACAGGTCTAGTGACCCTTCTAGGTTGCTTGTCCTCCAAAACACTGAGGATCAAGTGTCCAAACAGTGGTTGAGAGGGGGTAAGGGAACATTGGAAAGGGAACTACTGCCCTGCCACTAACGTGGCAGGACTAGGAAGTTAGTAGGGGACATATGGGTTAGTAACTGAGGGGAGGATAAAGTTATTCATTTACAAACGCAGTCAGTCGCGGGTTTGATGCGAGATATTTGTCTAGGCGGAATTTAAATGAATCAACGGTGCTGCAGTCTATAACGTCTCGGGGAAGCCCATTCCACAAGTTGACAACTCGATTGAAGAAGAAATTCTTAGATTCGTGCGAGTTAAAAGATTTACCAATAATTTTGCAACTGTTTCCCCGCGTGTAATTAGATTGGTCGATAGTGAAGTACTTACTACAGTTCATATTGTCGATGCCTTTGATGATTTTGAACACTTGAATTAAGTCGCCTCTTAACACCTTACGAGCGGCCTATGCGGTTTATTTATATGTACCGCACAGCGGGGTGTTTTTAGCCAAAATAGGGCTGTTTACGTGATCATTTTCATGCCTAAATAAGACCCAGAACGTAAAACAAGTACCATCCCTGAAAGGGCATAAACAGAGCTTTCGAATGACACCATAACGATCCTTGTATGATGGATAGTTTTCTTGCAATAACCGTGCAACGCGAGTGCAAAAAGCAGGTAATTCGGTAGTTTCGGTACATAATTGAGTATGTAGCGAGTGAGAGAGGGAGGAGGGAGCTGAGATTTGTGTCAGTAGTTCGCCGCGGTGGTCTGGAGCAGTCATACGCTCGCTAGTCTCCTGCCACCACTTGTCTCTCTCTCTCAGCCACATTACGTGCTGAAATTGCCACTCGACCTATGTCGAGCGCCGCAACATAGTCCAGCTTTATTTAACTCGACTTATGTTGCTCGCCGCTAATTAAGGGTTAATCTGCGCTGGGTTAAAGGAAATAGATTTAATTCTCTAAGACGCTCTTCGTATGGTTTGTTCTTTAGGCTAGGTATCATTTTGGTAACTCTACGTTGAACTCGTTCTAGCTTGGTTTGTTTATATCTTTTTGGTAATAAGGGCACCAGGATTGAACGCAGTATTCCAGAAGAGGGCGGACTAAGGAATTGTAAAGGGTTAGGATAACTTCTTTGGATTATGCTCAAATGACCTGCCTATAAAGCCAATTATTTTGTTTGCCTTCTTAACAACTTCTGAACATTGTTGACTCGGTTTTAGGTTACTCGATATTGTTACTCCCAGATCAGTTTCTCTGTTTACATTCTTAAGCTGAGTGCCATTCATCGAATAGTTTGCTTTCTCATTTAGGTATCCGACATGTAGTACTTTACATTTATCCGCATTGAAACTCATTTGCCAAATTTGGGCCCAACATGACAATTTATCTAGATTGTGTTGCATATCGTCAACTTGTTCTTTTGAGAGTACGCTATTTGCAATTTTTGTATCGTCAGCAAATTTTGAGATTGTGCAGGTGAGACCCTCATCTATGTCGTTGATGTAAATTAGAAAGAGAATTGGTCCTAATCCTAGGTCTGGATGCTGACATAACCAGAATGGAAATAACCAACATGAACGCTGATACAACCAGAACGGCCATAACCAACATGGATGCTGACACAACCAGAACAGCCATAAACAACATGGACGCCGACGCAACCAGAACGGCCAAAACCAAAATGGACGCCAACGCAACCAGAACGGTCATAACCAACATGGACGCTGTCACCACCAGAACAGCCATAACCAACATGGACGCTGACACAACCAGAACGGCCATACCCAACATGGACGCTGACATAACCAGAACGGCCATAACCAACATGGACGCCGACACAACCAGAACGGCCATAACCAACATGGACGCTGACACAACCAGAACGGCCATAACCATAATGGAAGCTGACACAACCAGAACAGCCATAACCAACATGGACGTCGACACTACCAGAACGGCTATAACCAACATGGACGCCGACACAACCAGAACGGCAATAACCAACATGGACGCTGAAACAACCATAACGGTCCTAACCAACATGGACACTGACACAACCAGAACGGCCCTAACCAACATGGACGCTGACACAACCAGAACGGCCATTACCAACATGGACGCTGACCCAACCAGAACGGCCATAACCAACATGGATGCTGACACAACCAGAACGGTCATAACCAACATGGACGCTGACACAACCAGAACTACCATAACCAACATGGACGCTGACACAACCAGAACTGCGATAACCAACATGGACGCTGACACAACCAGAATGGCCATAACCACCATGTACGCTGACACAACAAGAACGGCCATAACCAACATGGACGCTGACATAACCAGAATGGCCATAACCAACGTGGACGCTGACACAACCAGAACGGTCATAACCATCATGGACGCTGACACAACCAGAATGGCCCTAACCAACATGGACGCCAACACAACCAGAACGGCCATAACCAACATGGATGCTGACACAACCAGAACGGTCATAACCAACATGGACGCTGACACAACCAGAACTACCATAACCAACATGGACGCTGACACAACCAGAACTGCGATAACCAACATGGACGCTGACACAACCAGAATGGCCATAACCACCATGTACGCTGACACAACAAGAACGGCCATAACCAACATGGACGCTGACATAACCAGAATGGCCATAACCAACGTGGACGCTGACACAACCAGAACGGTCATAACCATCATGGACGCCGACACAACCAGAACGGCCATAACCAACATGGACGCCAACACAACCAGAACGGCCATAACCAACGTGGACGCTGACACAACCAGAACAGCCATAATCAACATGGAGGATGCCACCACCAGAACGGCCATAACCAACATGGATATAATATGTTAAGTATATAGGGGATTATAGGTAATAACACAACACATTAATTATTGGATAAGTGATAATAAGTATAAACGTACAGGTATATAAGTACAGATATATGATAAGGCTTGTAATAAAAGCCTTAGGAGCTAGGTGATATATGACTTGTGTGATATAATATATCTAGGGGATATAGGAGCTTGGCTATAGAGGATTAGTCTGAGTCTAGAGTCTAGAGGGAGTAAAGAGCTCTGACTCTCTCTGGCTGAGGTCTGTTGAAGTCTAACTGAAGATGCCTGAGTAAGAAGGCATCGACTGGGTTCAAGGATGCTGAAGCAACACAGCATCAACTCAGCATTCTGGTATGACGTAGGACCGGATAAATAGCTTATACAGTTTACATTTACAGAGGAAATGGGTGTTGATTTAAGTGGAAGTAACAATAAATATATTATATGTTAAAGAGATAGATAAAGTTATAGGGAGTTCAATAAATGAAGAATGTTTAATAAGAATGTTGAGAGTTTAAAAGTTACAGGGATAAAGGCATATAAGCAGTGAGATATATGTATAGCAATATATATGCAGGGCTTATAATGTCATACTACATTCGCCGGGGGGTAAAAGAATTGATCTCACCATGATCAACTATAGTAAAACAAAAATTACTAGTCTGTTGACACATCACACCGTATCAAAATTGTCCATTAGACCTAGATCAAGGGTGTGAGCTACCAACAAATTAGAATAAAGGTTTATGTTAAATAATATAAATATATAGTTGAGTATAAGGAGAAGATTACAACTGCTATAAATAACACATGGCAGGTGTAAACTTATATAGTAATACAATTTAACAACTGACAGTGGAAAGAAATAGTACCCTAAGCTGTTCCACTGACGATATAAATATATATACATATAAAGAAATATATTAAAAAAAAAAATAAAGAAAGAACTTAAAGTGCTCTATTCCTCGCGTAGGCTTCAAGAGCAGCAATGCGAAGATTCAGGCGAGAAAGAGCAAACCAAGAGACACCTAGGATGATGATGATAATGAGCATAGGAGTACCAATCGCTGGGATGGCAATGTAAGGGTGATAGTATTTAACAAAATCCATAGGTAGAATTGACTTGTTGATCAATTGAAGGGTTTTTAAATCAGGTAAGTTGATGTGAAGTTTAGATATATTAGCTGAGATATTTGGGAGAGTGAGAAACATATCGTTCACGTTGTATAGTTGATAGAGTTCAGTAAGGTGGTAATTTGTGGGGTAAATGGTTACCTTGGAAGAGGTGATAGAGCAAGTGTCAGGGATAATGATGCGACCAGAAATTACCTGATCAAAAGATGGAATATCATTCTGACAGGAGATGGAGATGGTAGTGTCAGAAGGGAAATAAAGGTGATGAGAGTGAGACACATGAGCATGATAGAAGGGTTTCTTAGCAACTTCCTTGAACTGGCAATGTTCTATAATGGAATTATTGAGAATCAAGGCACTAGCACAGCCGTCAGCATGGAAGGGGATTAACTTGAGAGCAAAGGCTGGGCAAATGGCCTGGGATATAATAGGGGAGTGACAGAGAGTAGAGAATGAATAATCATCCAACCAGGCGTGGTGATTCTCGGAAGTGGAGATGAACAAGTTGCTGAAGGAGTTGTCCAAAGAAACTAATTGATTGTTGAGAAAAAAGGGGAAAGGAGTGATCATGTAATGGGCGAAAGAAATGGATGATGCAAATGGAATAATAAGCATATATTCATAGTTATACATGTGGACATCTATATATCCATATAATAGTTCAATTTGGTCAAGCGGGAACACTGGTAAGAGGCGGAAGTCATTGCCGGCCGGAGTGATGATTTTCCTCAGACTACTCAAGGGAAGAAGATCTGAGCTCACTATACCGTGTTCAGCATCGTTGAGGGCGTTTAAGAGTCTACCAAAGTCTGACTCTAATTTCATAGAGATAAAATAAATGTTGTCAAGTTGGGTAGAGATTTCTAGAATGTTTTCAAGAAATGAGGTAATAACAGAGAGTTCATTAATGGTAGATTCCGCTTTACTCATGAGAGATTGTAAGTCGTTAACATGAGTAGAGATTTCATTAATAGTGTCTATTTGGATCTCCACTAACTTTTCTTGGCTTCTGAGGGTATTTTCTACTTCACCGATTTTATCAGCGATGGCGTTCACTTGGTCTTCAGTAGCTGTCCCGAAGAGAGAAGACAACAGGTAACCTCCTGCATCAATAAGTCCTCTCTTGTTTCTAAGTCTAGCTCGTTTGGATTCTGACCTTGGTTTGACCGGATTTTTAGAGGCTATTTGAATGAACAAGTAATCTAAGGTGTTTTTCACCACATTAGTTCTCCAAAGTAACTGAGTTAGAGTTGCGTTGTGATTGCTATGTTTGATGTTTGAGTGATTCAGAAACACTGTCAAAATAGAATCTGAACTTCTTAAGGCATTGATAGCTTTCGCCAAGGTCGGGGCCATAACACTCAGGTCGACGTTGGTGAATTTTACTGCCATAACATCCGAAACCAAGGTCATCCTACCTGTAGGACTAACTACCGCGCCATTCGAATGGATGGCAAAGGTGCCCATCAGGTGGACAATCAAGACAATCAAAAGAATCGGCCCACACCCTCCCTTGGTCATCCTGGGGGTTAAAAGGAGTATAAAAATAACAGTAAATATTATAGAGGTGTAAAAAACAAATATAACTTGGGAGTGTAAATAATAATTGGAGTTGGAGATTTAAAGGAGTAAAATTTGAGTAAAAAATTGAGATAAATGTGAACGCTATGAATAATGCGGACACAAGGAGTAATGTGAACACAGGGAGTAAAGTGAACACAAGGAGCAATGCGAACGCTTTTAGATAATGCGAACGCTGGGAGTAGCCACATCTAAACATGAAATATGAGATATCTATGCAAAAATAAATAATGGACAACAATTTGGCCAAGAGTACACTAAATATATTCACAAGATAAATACATAGTTAAATAGATATATAGGCAAACTTGGTGTATTATGAGTAGAAGATATTAGGTTTAATATTATTCTGAAACAGAAGTTGAGTTATAGAAGTATAATCCACTAGAACATTGTTTACACTCCTAGTTCTAAGATTATAATCATGGGTCGGGGCTTGTAGGATTTTATCAGGGTATCGGTTGATGGGTATGATATCTCTGTCCATATTTTCTTGGACACAGTTTAAGTTTCTGTGCACTAATTTGAGGTGGTTAATGCTACTCCTGGATTCTTTACCTTTCTCCAGATGTCTAATGACTGCAATGTTGTGGCGAATACTGATCACACGATAGGGGCCTTCGAACAGAGGGTCTAGTTTATCAGCCCTGTCGTGAATTCTTGAGAACACAATATCTCCTGGTTTCAGTTTTTGTTGTCTATTAGATTTGTGATTGCTTTTTATCATTTGTTCTTTGGTTAAGGTTAGTTTATTCATGACTTGTTTATGAATTCTTTTAACACCTTACGAGCGGCCTATGCGGTTTATTTATATGTACCGCCCAGCGGGGTGTTTTTAGCCAAAATAGGGCTGTTTACGTGATCATTTTCATGCCTAAATAAGACCCAGAACGTAAAACAAGTATCTATCCCTGAAAGGGCATAAACAGAGCTTTCGAATGACATCATAACGATCCTTTTATGATGGCTAGTTTTCTTGCAATAACCGTGCAACGCGAGTGCAAAAAGCAGGTAATTAGCCACTTTCCCGATACAATTCCGCATATAGCGAGTGAGAGAGGGAGGAGGGAGCTGAGATTCGTGTCAGTAGGTTCGCCGCGGTGGTCTGGAGCAGTCATACGCTCGCTAGTCTCCTGCCACCACTTGTCTCTCTCTCTCAGCAACATTACGTGCTGAAATTGCCACTCGAGTTATGTCGAGCGCCGCCACATAGTCCAGCTTTATTTAACTCGACTTATGTGGTGAGCCGCTAAATAAGGGTTAAAGGTGTTTATATGATGAGTTATGAAATCCTGAGTATATATGGGTTTAATCTGTTCATTGAGCATGTGGGGTAGGTGTTTGTCTTCTCCAAAGACGATGAAATGAGGGGATTCACCTGTGGAGATATTAGGCAGAGAATTCATAGTACATTCCACGAAGGGGATAAATTCGTCCCAAATTTCATGATCCCTGTCAAGACAAATGTTTTTCAATTCATGGAGTATTTTACGGTTAGCTCTCTCAACTAGGCCGTTACTCTGTGGTGAGTAAGGGGCAACCCTGATGTGCTCTATCCCGTACTCATCACACATCTTAGACATAGTCTCGTTCACAAACTCTCCGCCATTATCTGAAAGAATAAATTTAGGTGAGGGGTATTTGCAAATCACGTTATTTACAAGAGTCTTAACTATAGTATTGGCTTCCTTGTCAGGTATGGGAGATAGAATGGAGTACCTAGAGAAATGATCCGAGGCTACGAGAAGATAATTCATACCACTGTTAGTCTTAACAATTTTCAAAAGGTCTATGGCAATCAACTGGAAAGGTTTCTCTGGGACGGGATAAGTTTTGATATTAGCTTGGGGTGTAAGCTTAGGGTTAATTCTGGCACAGTTCTCGCAAGCGTCTATGTGATTATCTATGTCAGATTTCATGGACTTCCAGTAGAATTGTTTTTGAGCAATGAGCATAGCCCTTTCTTTGCCAGGATGACCGACAAATTTAGAACCATGAAGATGAGGGAGTATTTCTTCTACTTTATTGTTGGGTACAACTAACTGCAGAATGTTCCTTTCAAGTTGATGTTTGCCTTTGATGAGTTGATTACGAAATATCGTGTTATCAATTAGAGTGTAATCTTCCAGGTGTTGGTTAGTTTCATTATTCTCTAGAGCAAGAATGATCTCACAACTTGGGATCACCTCTCTGAGCTGTGGACATGTCTTCATTAGCTAAAGTCATCGTGTTTAAATGTGCACAAAGTACCGGATTACGAGAGAGAGCATCCGCTACAACATTTTTGTGACCTTAAATGAACAGTGCATACTTAAAGTATATCACAAAGTTGATGATTTTAATTTTAACGTAATAAACTTTCCTTTCCCTAGTAGTAATATCGATAGTAAAATAACTTATAATTGTTTTTATTCCCAATTAATTTAATAAGATTTTGTAAAATCTGCACTAAAGTAGATGACTTTTGGGCTAGAGCTAGGTTACTATACAGACTCTTAGTGGACAGAGGTTTTGAGGCAAGTAAATTGTTCCATAAATTTAATCTTTTTAGGGTCAATTATTGTGACTGTATTCTAAAATTGACATCAATAATTTATCAAGCATTTTAACTTGAAGTTTCTTGTATAACCTCTGCTTACTTTTGTCTGTATTTATTGTTTATCTTTTTCTTTTTCTATTATTATATTATTAATATTGATGATTTTTTAAATTTATTGTTCTTGTTAAAAGAGTACTCTTTGTTTAAATCTGTTACTTCATATTTTGCAATTATTTGTCTTTATATCATATGTATTCATTGTCGATAGTATCATTGCTTACTTTTGCGATTTCCTTAGTTTATTTGTGCTATAAATGCAGGTTATTTGTAGGGTAGTTATTGATAGGGGTCACTTGAGGCATGCTATGCTTACAGGTACCTACCCGATAGCACTATCGTTAGTGAGTGCTGTACTGTATTTATATATTATTTTGTAATAGTATAGATATCTTATCAATATTTGTATTTTATTGTAAGTGTCTTGTCATGTTGCAAATTTGATTTTAAATAATATTTTGACATTTAACATGTAGTTTCTTTATTCATGCAGAGTTAGTAAAATTGCCAGAACGTCCCGGACTTCCCAAACTTGACTATTTCCTTTAACGTGACGATAGTGCGTTGTTATATGTGCGATTAGTTTGCTTGGGAAACAGATTAACTTGCTCATGTAGTAATGTACACCCTATGTGGTGGATTGTGTTCTTTTATTTAATAATTTTCATTTTAGTAAGCGTTGTTTCCACATAACGATTTTGATAATTTAATTTGACTTTATATTGTCCTTGTCCCAATTTTGGTTTGTTTAGTTTGCAAGTTTTACATTTTAATTAATGTAGAGTATCCTAGGGTTGAAACTTTTTAATATGTACTTCCACCTTGCGCGTCTACCAGACATATTATTGTTGTCAAACAGATCAACTAGAGGCTTGTGATCCGTCCACACTTCAATGTCATAGTTAAGGATTTTGTCTTTGAATGTCTGAAGAGCCCAGATTAGACCGGCTCCTTCAATGTCAGTGACACAGTAATTTTTCTTGGCAGGTTTAAGAGTCCTGCTGGCAAAGGCTAAAGGTTGAAATTTATCGCGGCTGTCTCTTTGCATTAAACAAGCTCCAATACCGCTATAGGACGCGTCGGTGTGGATAATAAAAGGTTGAGTATAGTCGGGGTAAGACAGGCAAGGAGGATTACACAGGTGATGCTTCAACTCGTCAAATGATGTTTGTTCGGATTCTTTCCAATCAAATTCAGCGTCCTTTTTTAACAGTTTGAAAAGGGGACTGGCTTTTTCCGAAAATTTGGAGATGAAACTACGGTAGTACCCGGCTAGGCCAAGGAATTGGCGGAGTTGTGTCACATTTTCAGGTTGGGGAAATTCATGTATAGCTTTAGTGATATCGGTCTTTGTTCTGATGCCATCCGCTGAAAGTTCGTGACCGAGAAATTCAACACTACGTTTTAAAAATTTACACTTTTTTAATTTTACCTTTAAACCTGCATCCTTTAGTTTTTGAAAGATCTTTCCTAGGCTTTCAAGGTGAGATTCGATATCAGGCGACATTATAATGATGTCATCTATGTAGATTTGGATATCTTTGCCCAAATGGCCTGCAAGAATGTGACACATAAGCCGTTGGAAAAAGGCTGGACTAGTTTTTAACCCTTGAGGGAGTCTATTGAACTCGTAAGTACCACTGGGAGTGCTGAAAGCTGTGTACTTACGGGAATCATCGTCCAACTTTATCTGATGAAAACCACTACCTAAATCAATGGTAGAGAAGATTTTGTTTTTAGAGTTCAAATTACTCATAACTTCATTGATGGAGGGCATATAAAATTTCTCCTCAATGATAGCGTCATTTAACTTCCTGAAGTCCACCACTAATCTCCACTCGTTGGGGTTCCGCTTAGGCACTAGGAATATAGGGCTCCTCCAACGACTGGATGAGGGAGAGACTACTTGTTGGTCTAACATAGCCTTGACTTGAGATTCTACCTGTTCTCTCTGAGCGTGAGCTAACCTATAAGAAGGACAGTATATGGGGTTAGTCTCCGAGTTGCGTAATATGATCTTGTATTGAAGCACATCACAAAACCCAAGATCTTCATTATGTAACATAACTGCCTCTTTATACGTGCACAACAAACTCACAAGATTCTCAGTGTAGTCCTCAAAATCAAGATCATTAATTAGAGATTTTATTTGTGACCTAGTCTCTGATTCATCCTTGCTAATAGCTGCGTTAATGACAAGGTCTTTACTAACTGGTAAGCTTTGGTCGTTAAAAATAAAAGGGAAAACTTCTGCTTCCATAATCTTGGTACCACTTTTAATACTAAGTATGTTATCTGAGTAATTGAGAATTAAAGTTTCAAAATATTCTTGCTCTCATGAAGGGCTGGAGTGGTTATAAGACCCTTTATGGAGGTAGTGTCTGGAAGAGTGATGATGCTGTATTTGTGATAATTAGCTGGTAATTGATTGACATAAGTTTCTACCTTCATAGATGATTTTGGTTGAATAGTTACATCATCTTGCAAGATTACGTCAGCTGTAAGGGAATGGTCAGTTATCAGATCACCTATAGATACCTCAGTGTATTGATAGCTAGGAGTAGGGGCATCAGGGGGGGTTTTAGTGACCTCTTGAGTGACCGAAAAGGGACTGGATTTTACGGTAGTTTTGAAACTGAATTTTCTTTTGGGTCTAGGTTTAGTGTGATCGAATGCCTGTTCTGGGTGGTTGGTGGTACTTTTGACAGAGGATTCACTACTGCGTGTGCATTCGATGGTGTCGCCTTTTAAACCACCGATCATAACTTGGTCCATATGGGTGAACATTATGATTTTGAGCATATTCATACTAACAAACCCTAGGAGCAAGTCGGTGTTTATGGGGAGTTTGTTAATGACATAGAATGGCAGGGGTGTTGCTAATTCTTCGGTGATCTTGATAGGTAGATAAACCTTAGATAATGTCTCTAATGAATTGTCACTGACTGATTTTATATTGACATCAGGGTAAGATTGACTGAATTGATTATTAGAATTTATAAGATTAAATTTGTTGAGACTTATAAGATTCACTGGGGAGCCTGTGTCTAAAAAGAGATTTAGATTATGCTCTTCGCATTTAGCGGGTAAAAGCAAGGAAGATTTATCAAGACAACCTATTTCGACAGATTTGAGGGGTCGAGTTTGGGTGGCATTGTTGGTCCGCCCAGCACAGTTTGGAGGTATAGTACCGTGCTGGGCGTCTATTCTTCCCCCGAACTGGTTGATTTTGTCTTGACTGAAGCGGCCGTTTTGGTGTTTCCTGGTGTGGCCGTTTTGGTGTTTCCTGGTGTGGCCGTCCTAGTCTTTTCCCTAAGAGCCTTCATGTGAGTGCAGAACTTGGTCCAATGACCCTTAGATTTGCATTTGCGGCAAAATGGTTCTTTATGTGATGCCATCTCCTGTTCCTCTCTTACCTTGATGAGGCATTCAGGAGTTATATGACCCTGGTTACCGCAATAATAACAGGTAACATTACTGTTAGAGTTCGTCGGAGATTTGTGTGGGTTGTAGTTAGATTTGGAAGAAAGATAGGGTGTCTTGGGCGAGTAATGAGGTTTAGGTTTCTGTGAGTGGTCGAAAGGTTTTGAGTGAGCATTGTAGTGTTTGGCGTGATTGGGGGAGGTTGAGTGATTGTGAATAGCAGCTACAACACCTTGGGGTTTTGAGGGATTGGTCAGGAATTGAATTTTGTGGTCTAGACCATTCTCTTTACATTTGGCATGGACAGTTTTAGAGAAATCTACCAGTGTGTCGTTAGGGGTGAATGGAATAGATTGTATTAATCCCGTTATGGATTCAGGAAGGAGGTTTGATATCATCATGTAACCAACAAACTTGGCCACTTGTTTGATATTAATGTATTCCTCACCGCCGTGCTTGAGTGTCCAGTCCTTATCCTTCAATTCATGTCTAAGTAATTTGGTCATGGTGGAAGCTGTGGCAACAATCCTATCGACTGGGGTATTTAGATATTTCTGGTGGTTCTTTTATTCATTAGCAATTCTGTGAGTAGCTGAAAATGTACCTGCCATCTGTATGCCATATCTTTGAATGAACATACTTTTCAGTTCCTCGTAAGAGCAGTCTTCTGTTTTGTCTGACTCTAGAAGGAGCTGAGCTGAGTTGGAATCACCTTTGTGTATTCTAGCTTTGAAAATTTGCACTTTGGTGTTATCATTTTGACCGGCACCTCTCATGGCAATTTCGCCGTCTACATCCTGTATGAAAGCATGAACAGAATAATTCTTGAGGGTGTTCCCAGAAAATAACCTAGGGGCGTTCTGATGGATGATTTCAAGGATATTTGGTTGGTAAGGTGCTTGTTGAGGTTGGTAGGATATTTGATGGGGTTGGTGGGATGATGATAAAGGATGTGTTGGGTATTGTTCCGCTTCTTGTTCGATAGTAGGAAATTGCTGGTGACTGTGTATGTTAGGAGGGAGACCCTGTTGTTGTTGAGGAGGTGAAAGATATTGCTGTTGGCATACATGGGAATTTGATGTGAGAGACCCTGTTGTTGTTGAGGAGGTTGAAAGATATTGCTGTTGGCATACAACCTTGGTTTAGGGTCAGAGGGTTGAAAATCCCAAAATCCCTGTGAATGAGCTGTAGCACCAATCGTAGGTGACACCACAGGTCTGACCCTGGGATTTGAACCATCATCCCAAGTAGTATTCCAGCTAGAAGCTGAATGCATAGGAGGGGCTTTGTTTTGTTTGTTTGAATAAGTGATGTTGAAAGATGTATTTGAGTTCTGAGGTTGAGAAAATGATGTATTTGAGTTCTGAGGTTGAGAAAATGATACACGTCTATTATCATTAATTCTAGATGGCAGAGTAAATAAGTGTTCTGTGGCCTCCGAATATTGTGTAAGTGGGGGTTGGAGGTTGGTATTTATGGAAATTTGTGAATGCGGAGGTTGATCAGGTGGAGGGAGGGTAGGTAAAGGTGGTGGTGGTGGTGGTGTTGTTGTTGGTGTTTGACTGTGTGTGTCAGTGGGTGAGTGTGTCAGTGGGTCATTTTGAGAATGTGATCTAGTAATCACACCTGCGGTATATGTGAACTCTAATGGTTGAGGCTTTGAAAACATGATCACTTAATCCTCTTAAACAATGCACTTTTAAGTAAAGTTAAGCACTCACATGATTCCTCTTAGAGAACGTTGTGTCAGTGTTGATCAGTTGGTCGTATGACAGGCAGGGGCGTTGTGTGTGTGTACGGATGTACACACGTAGCGGCTAGTTGTGTGTGGTTGTTGCGGCTGGTGGAGGCGTTGTGACTGTGTGTACCATGGACGTACGCACACGCTTGCAGCTTGGCAGAATGGCTGGCAGGCTGTATGGTTGTCAGGCTGGCAGGCTGTAAGGCTTTTGGAGAAACTGCAAGGCTGGTAGGCAGGGTTTGAAGTACAGCAATTATCCTCACATGAAATGTAAGGTATAATTAGGGATTTGTAATGTTGATAATTGTAGAGGGGTAGATTGGGGAAAAACTTAAGTATAGCCTTAATACGCTATTTGCAAGGTCGCCATATAATATATTAAGTATATAGGGGATTATAGGTAATAACACAACACATTAATTATTGGATAAGTGATAATAAGTATAAACGTACAGGTATATAAGTACAGATATTGATAAGGCTTGTAATAAAAGCCTTAGGAGCAAGGTGATATATGACTTGTGTGATCTAATATATCTAGGGGATATAGGAGCTTGGCTATAGAGGATGAGTCTGAGTCTAGAGTCTAGAGGGAGTAAAGAGCTCTGACTCTCTCTGGCTGAGGTCTGTTGAAGTCTAACTGAAGATGCCTGAGTAAGAAGGCATCGACTGGGTTCAAGGATGCTGAAGCAACACAGCATCAACTCAGCATTCTGGTATGACGTAGGACCGGATAAATACCTTATACAGTTTACATTTACAGAGGAAATGGGTGTTGATTTAAGTGGAAGTAACAATAAATATATTATATGTTAAAGAGATAGATAAAGTTATAGGGAGTTCAATAAATGAAGAATGTTTAATAAGAATGTTGAGAGTTTAAAAGTTACAGGGATAAAGGCATATAAGCAGTGAGATATATGTATAGCAATATATATGCAGGGCTTATAATGTCATACTACATTGACGCTGACACAACCAGAACAGCCATAATCAACATGGACGCTGACACAACCAGAACGGCCAT
Source organism: Paralithodes platypus (assembly GCA_032716605.1). NCBI lineage: Eukaryota > Metazoa > Arthropoda > Malacostraca > Decapoda > Lithodidae > Paralithodes > Paralithodes platypus. Next base: position 54,730,022 of record CM064578.1, read on the forward strand.
AACGAACATGGACGCTGACACAACCAGAACGGCCATAACCAACATGGACGCTGACACAACTAGAACGGCCATAACCAACATGGACGCCGACACTACCAGAACGGTCATAACCAACATGGACGCCGACACAATCAGAACGGACATAACCAACATGGACGCTGACACAACCAGAACAGCCATAACCAACATGGACGCTGAAACAACCATAACGGCCATAACCAACATGGGCGCTGACAAAACTAGAACGGCCATAACCAACATGGACGCTGACACAACCAGAACGGCCATAACCAACATGGACGCTGACACAACCAGAACGGCCATAACCAACATGGACGCTGACACAACCAGAACGGCCATAACCAACATGGATGCTGACACAACCAGAACGGCCATAACCAACATGGACGCTGACACAACCAGAACGGCCATAACCAACATGGACGCCGACACAACCAGAACGGCCATAACCAACATGGACGCCGACACAACCAGAACGGCCATAACCAACATGGACGCCGACACAACCAGAACGGCCATAACCAACATGGACGCTGACACAACCAGAATGGCCATAACCAACATGGATGCTGACACAACCAGAACGGCCATAACCAACATGGACGCTGACACAACCAGAACGGCCATAACCAACATGGACGCTGACACAACCAGAACGGCCATAACCAACATGGATGCTGACACAACCAGAACGGCCATAACCAACATGGACGCTGACACAACCAGAACGGCCATAACCAACATGGACGCTGACACAACCAGAACGGCCATAACCAACATGGATGCTGACACAACCAGAACGGCCATAACCAACATGGACGCTGACACAACCAGAACGGCCATAACCAACATGGATGCTGACACAACCAGAACGGCCATAACCAACATGGACGCTGACACAACCAGAACGGCCATAACCAACATGGACGCTGACCCAACCAGAACGGCAATAACCAACATGGACGCTGACACAACCAGAACGGCCATAACCAACATGGACGCTGACACAACCAGAACGGCCATAACCAACATGGACGCTGACACAACCAGAACGGCCATAACCAACATGGACGCTGACACAACCAGAACGGCCATAACCAACATGGATGCTGACACAACCAGAACGGCCATAACCAACATGGACGCCGACATAACCAGAACGGCCATAACCAACATGGACGCCGACACAACCAGAACGGCCATAACCAACATTAACGCTGACACAACCAGAACGGCCATACCCAACATGGACGCTGACACAACCAGAACGGCCAACCAACATGGACGCTGACACAACCAGAACGGCCATAACCAACATGGACGCTGACACAACCAGAACGGCCATAACCAACATGGACGCTGACACAACCAGAACGGCCATAACCAACATGGACGCTGACACAACCAGAACAGCCATAACCAACATGGACGCTTACATAACCAGAACGGCCATAACCAACATGGACGCTGACACAACCAGAACGGACATAACCAACATGGATGTTGACACAACCAGAACGGCAATAACCAACATGGATGCTGACACAACCAGAACGGCCATAACCAACATGGACGCTGACCCAACTAGAACGGCCATAACCAACATGGACGCTGACACAACCAGAACGGCCATAACCAACATGGACGCTGACACAACCAGAACGGCCATAACCAACATGGACGCTGACACAACCAGAACGGCCATAACCAACATGGATGCTGACACAACCAGAACGGTCATAACCAACATGGACGCTGACACAACCAGAACTACCATAACCAACATGGATGCTGACACAACCAGAACGGCCATAACCAACATGGACGCTGACACAACCAGAACGGCCATAACCAACATGGACGCTGACACAACCAGAACGGCCATAACCAACATGGACGCTGACACAACCAGAACGGCCATAACCAACATGGACGCTGACACAACCAGAACGGCGATAACCAACATGGACGCTGACACAACCAGAACGGCCACAACCAACATGTACGCTGACAACAAGAACGACCATAACCAACATGGACCCTGACACAACCAGAACTAACATGGATGCTGACATAACCAGAACGGCCAAAACCAAGATGGTCGCTGACACAACCAGAAAGGCCATAACCAACATGGACGCTGACACAACCAGAACGGCCATAACCAACATGGACGCTGACACAACCAGAACGGCCATAACCAACATGGACGCTGACACAACCAGAACGGCCATAACCAACATAGACGCTGCCACAACCAGAACGGCCATAACCAACATGGACGCTGACACAACCAGATCGGCCATAACCAACATGGACGCTGACACAACAACAACGGCCATAACCAACATGGTCGCTGACACAACCAGAACGGCCATAACCAACATGGACGCTGACACAACCAGATCGGCCATAACCAACATGGACTCTGACGCAACAAGAACGGCCATAACAAACATGGACGCTGACACAACCAGAACGGCCATAACCAACATGGACGCTGACACAACCAGAACGGCCATAACCAACATGGACGCTGACACAACCAGAACGGCCATAACCAACATGGACGCTGACACAACCAGAACGGCCATAACCAACATGGACGCTGATGCAACCAGAACGGCCATAACCAACATGGACGCTGACACAACCAGAACGGCCATAACCAACATGGACGCTGACACAACCAGAACGGCCATAACCAACATGGACGCTGACACAACCAGAACGGCCATAACCAACATGGACGCTGACACAACCAGAACGGCCATAACCAACATGGACGCTGACACAACCAGAACGGCCATAACCAACATGGACACTGACAAAACCAGAACGGCCTTAACCAACATGGACGCCGACACAACCAGAACAGCCATAATCAACATGGATGCTGACACAACCAGAACGGCCATAACCAACATGGACGCTGACACAACCAGAATGGCCATAACCAACATGGACGGTGTCACAACCAGAACGGCCATAACCAACATCGACGCTGACACAACCAGAACGGCCATAACCAACATGGACGCTGACACAACCAGAACGGCCATAACCAACATGGACGCTGACACAACCAGAACGGCCCTAACCAACATGGACGCTGACACAACCAGAACGGCCATAACCAACATGGACGCTGACACAACCAGAACGGCCCTAACCAACATGGACGCTGACACAACCAGAACGGCCATATCCAACATGGACGCTGACCCAACCAGAACGGCCATAACCAACATGGATGCTTACACAACCAGAACGGCCTTAACCAACATGGATGCTGACACAACCAGAACGGCGATAACCAACATGGACGCTGACACAACCAGAACGGCCACAACCAACATGTACGCTGACAACAAGAACGACCATAACCAACATGGACCCTGACACAACCAGAACCAACATGGATGCTGACACAACCAGAACGGCCATAACCAACATGGACGCTGACACAACCAGAACGGCCATAACCAACATGGACGCTGACACAACCAGAACGGCCATAACCAACATGGACGCCGACACAACCAGAACGGCCATAACCAACATGGACGCTGACACAACCAGAACGGCCATAACCAACATGCATGCTGAAACAACCATAACGGCCCTAACCAAAATGGACGCTGACACAACCAGAACGGCCATAACCAACATGGACGCTGACACAACCAGAACGGCCCTAACCAACATGGACGCTAACACAACCAGAACGGCCATAACCAACATGGATGCTGACACAACCAGAACGGTCATAACCAACATGGACGCTGACACAACCAGAACAGCCATAACCAACATGGACGCTGACACAACCAGAACGGCCATAACCAATATGGACGCTGACATAACCAGAACGGCCATAACCAACATGGACGCTGACACAACCAGAACGGCCATAACCAACATGGACGCTGACACAACCAGAACGGCCATAACCAACATGGACGCTGACACAACCAGAACGATCATAACCAACATGGACGCCGACACAACCAGAACGGCCATAACCAACATGGACGCTGACACAACCAGAACTGCCATAACCAACATGGACGCTGACACAACCAGAACGGCCATAACCAACATGGACGCTGACACAACCAGAACGGCCATAACCAACATGGATGCTGACATAACCAGAACGGCCATAACCAACATGGACGCCGACACAACCAGAACGGCCATAAACATCATGGACGCTGACACAACCAGAACGGCCATAACCAACATGGACGCTGACACAACCAGAACGGCCATAACCAACATGGACGCTGACACAACCAGAACGGCCATAACCAACATGGATGCTGACACAACCAGAACGGCCATAACCAACATGGAAGCAGGCACAACCAGAACGGCCATAACCAACATGGACGGCGACACAACCAGAACGGCCATAACCAACATGGACACTGACACAACCAGAACGGCCATAACCAACATGGATGCTGACACAACCAGAAGGGCCATAACCAACATGGACGCTGACCCAACCAGAACGGCCATAACCAACATGGACGCTGACACAACCAGAACGGCCATAACCAACATGGACGCTGACACAACCAGAACGGCCATAACCAACATGGACGCTGACACAACCAGAACGGCCATAACCAACATGGACGCTGACACAACCAGAACGGCCATAACCAACATGGACGCTGACACAACCAGAACGGCCATAACCAACATGGACGCTGACACATCCAGAACGGCCATAACCAACATGGACGCTGACACAACCAGAACGGCCATAACCAACATGGATGCTGACACAACCAGAACCAACATGGACGCTGACACAACCAGAACGGCCATAACCAACATGGACGCTGACACAACCAGAACGGCCATAACCAACATGGACGCTGATGCAACCAGAATGGCCATAACCAACATGGACGCTGACACAACCAGAACGGCCATAACCAACATGCACACTGACAAAACCAGAACGGCCTTAACCAACATGCACACTGACAAAACCAGAACGGCCTTAACCAACATGGACGCCGACACAACCAGAACAGCCATAATCAACATGGATGCTGACACAACCAGAACGGCCATAACCAACATGGACGCTGACACAACCAGAACGGCCATAAACATCATGGACGCTGACACAACCAGAACGGCCATAACCAACATGGACGCTGACACAACCAGAACGGCCATAACCAACATGGACGCTGACACAACCAGAACGGCCATAACCAACATGGACGCTAACACAACCAGAACGGCCATAACCAAGATGGTCGCTGACACAACCAGAACGGCCATAACCAACATGGACGCTGACACAACCAGAACGACCATAACCAACATGGACGCTGACACAACCAGAACGGCCATAACCAACATGGACGCTGACACAACCAGAACGGCCATAACCAACATGGACGCTGACACAACCAGAACGACCATAACCAACATGGACGCTGACACGACCAGAACGGCCATAACCAACATGGACGCTGACACAACCAGAACGGCCTTAACCAACATGGATGCTGACACAACCAGAACTGCCATTACCAACATGGACGCTGACATAACCAGAACGGCCATAACCAACATGGACGCTGACACAACCAGAACGGCCCTAACCAACATGGACGCTGACACAACCAGAACGGCCATAACCAACATGGACGCTGACACAACAAGAACGGGCATAACGAACATGGACGCTGACACAACCAGAACGGCCATAACCAACATGGACGCTGACACAACCAGAACGGCCATAACCAACATGGACGCTGACACAACCAGAACGGCCATAACCAACATGGACGCTGACCCAACCAGAACGGCCATAACCAACATGGACGCTGACACAACCAGAACGGCCATAACCAACATGGACGCTGACACAACCAGAACGGCCATTACCAACATGGACGCTGACACAACCACAACGGCCATAACCAACATGGACGCTGACACAACCAGGACGGCCATAACCAACATGGACGCTGACACAACCAGAACGGCCATAACCAACATGGACGCTGACACAACCAGAACGGCCATAACCAACATGGACGCTGACACAACCACAACGGCCATAACCAACATGGACGCTGACACAACCAGAACGGCCATAACCAACATGGACGCTAACACAACCAGAACGGCCATAACCAACATGGACGCTGACACAACCAGAACGGCCATAACCAACATGGACGCCGACACAACCAGAACGGCCATAACCAACATGGACGCTGACACAACCAGAACGGCCATAACCAACATGGACGCCAACACAACCAGAACGGCCATAACCAACATGGACGCTGACACAACCAGAACGGCCTTAACCAACATGGATGCTGACACAACCAGAACGGCCATTAGCAACATGGACGCTGACACAACCAGAACGGCCATAACCAACATGGATGCAGACACAACCAGAACGGCCATTACCAACATGGACGCTGACACAACAGGAACGGCCATTACCAACATGGACGCTGACACAACAGGAACGGCCATAACCAACATGGACGCTGACACAACCAGAACGGCCATAACCAACATGGACGCTGACACAACCAGAACGGCCATAACCAACATGGACGCTGACACAACCAGAACAGCCATAACCAACATGTATGCTGACACAACCAGAACTGCCATAACCAACATGGACGCTGACACAACCAGAACGGCCATAACCAACATGGACGCTGACACAACCAGAACGGCCATAACCAACATGGACGCTGACACAACCAGAACGGCCATAACCAACATGGACGCTGACACAACCAGAACGGCCATAACCAACATGGACGCTGACACAACCAGAACGGCCATAACCAACATGGATGCTGACAAAACCAGAACGGCCATAACCAACATGGACGCTGACACAACCAGAACAGCCATAACAAACATGGACGCTGATGCAACCAGAACGGCCATAACCAACATGGACGCTGACACAACCAGAACGGCCATAACCAACATGGATGCTGACACAACCAGAACGGCCATAACCAACATGGATGCTGACACAACCAGATCGGCCATAACCAACATGGATGCTGACACAACCAGAACGGCCATAACCAACATGGATGCTGACACAACCAGAACCAACATGGACGCTGACACAACCAGAACGGCCATAACCAACATGCACACTGACAAAAACCAGAAAGGCCTTAACCAACATGGACGCCGACACAACCAGAACAGCCATAACCAACATGGACGCTGATGCAACCAGAACGGCCATAACCAACATGGACGCTGACACAACCAGAACGGCCATAACCAACATGGACGCTGACACAACCAGAACGGCCATAACCAACATGGACGCTGACACAACCAGAACGGCCATAACCAACATGCACACTGACAAAACCAGAACGGCCTTAACCAACATGGACGCCGACACAACCAGAACAGCCATAACCAACATGGACGCTGACACAACCACAACAGCCATAACCAACATGGACGCTGACACAACCAGAACGGCCATAACCAACATGGACGCTAACACAACCAGAACGGCCATAACCAACATGGACGCTGACACAACCAGAACGGCCATAACCAACATGGACGCTGACACAACCAGAACGGCCATAACCAACATGGACGCTGACACAACCAGAACGGCCATAACCAACATGGACGCTGACACAACCAGAACGACCATAACCAACATGGACGCTGACACGACCAGAACGGCCATAACCAACATGGACGCTAACACAACCAGAACGGCCATAACCAAGATGGTCTCTGACACAACCAGAACGGCCATAACCAACATGGACGCTGACACAACCAGAACGACCATAACCAACATGGACGCTGACACAACCTGAACGGCCATAACTAACATGGACGCTGACACAACCAGAACGGCCATACCCAACATGGACGCTGAAACAACCATAACGGTCCTAACCAACATGGACACTGACACAACCAGAACGGCCCTAACCAACTTGGACGCTGACACAACCAGAACGGCCATTACCAACATGTACGCTGACCCAACCAGAACGGCCATAACCAACATGGACGCTGACACAACCAGAACGGCCATAACCAACATGGACGCTGACACAACCAGAACGGCCATAACCAACATGGACGCTGACACAACCAGAACGGCCATAACCAACATGGACGCTGACACAACCAGAACGGCCATAACCAACATGGACGCTGACACAACCAGAACGGCCATAACCAACATGGACGCTGACGCAACAAGAACGGCCATAACAAACATGGACGCTGACACAACCAGAACCAACATGGATGCTGACAAAACCAGAACGGCCATAACCAACATGGACGCTGACACAACCAGAACGGCCATAACCAACATGGACGCTGAGGCAACCAGAGGCCATAACCAACATGGACGCTGACACAACCAGAACGGCCATAACCAACATGGACGCTGACACAACCAGAACGGCCATAACCAACATGGACGCTGACACAACCAGAACGGCCATAACCAACATGGACGCTGACACAACCAGAACGGCCATAACCATAATGGAAGCTGACACAACCAGAACAGCCATAACCAACATGGATGCTGAGACAACCAGAACGGCCATAACCAACATGGACGCTGACACAACCAGAACGGCAATAACCAACATGGACGCTGACACAACCATAACGGTCCTAACCAACATGGACGCGGACACAACCAGAACAGCCCTAACCAACATGGACGATGACACAACCAGAACGGCCATAACCAACATGGACACTGACAAAACCAGAACGGCCCTAACCAACATGGACTCTGACACAACCAGAACGGCCATAACCAACATGGACGCTGACACAACAAGAACGGCCATAACCAACATGGACGCTGACACAACCAGAACCAACATGGACGCTGACACAACCAGAACGGCCATAACCAACATGGACGCTGACACAACCAGAACGGCCATAACCAACATGGACGCTGACCCAACCAGAACGGCCATAACCAACATGGATGCTGACACAACCAGAACGGCCATAACCAACATGGATGCTGACACAACCAGAACGGCCATAACCAACATGGACGCTGACACAACCAGAACGGCCATAACCAACATGGACGCTGACACAACCAGAACGGCCATAACCAACATGGACGCTTACATAACCAGAACGGCCATAACCAACATGGACGCTGACACAACCAGAACGGCCATAACGAACATCGACGCTGACACAACCAGAACGGCCATAACCAACATGGACGCTGACACAACCAGAACGGCCATAACCAACATGGACGCTGACACAACCAGAACGGCCAGAACCAACATGGACGCTGACACAACCAGAACGGCCATAACCAACATGGACGCTGATACAACCAGAACGGCCATAACCAACATGGACGCTGACACAACCAGAACGGCCATAACCAACATGGACGCTGACACAACCAGAACGGCCATAACGAACATGGACGCTGACACAACCAGAACAGCCATAACCAACATGGACGCTGACACAACCAGAACGACCATAACCAACATGGACGCTGACACATCCAGAACGGCCATAACCAACATGGACGCCGACACAACCAGAACGGCCATAACCAACATGGACGCTGACACAACCAGAACGGCCATAACCAACATGGACGCTGACACAACCAGAACGGCCATTACCAACATGGACGCTGACACAACCACAACGGCCATAACCAACATGGACGCTGACACAAACAGAACGGCCATAACCAACATGGACGCTGACACAACCAGAACGGCCATAACCAACATGGACGCTGACACAACCAGAACGGCCCTAACCAACATGGACGCTGACACAACCAGAACGGCCATATCCAACATGGACGCTGACCCAACCAGAACGGCCATAACCAACATGGACGCTGACACAACCAGAACGGCCATAACCAACATGGACGCTGACACAACCAGAACACCATAACCAACATGGACGCTGACAAAACCAGAACGGGCATAACCAACATGGACGCTGACACAACCAGAACGGCCATAACCAACATGGACGCTGACACAACCAGAAAGGCCATAACCAACATGGACGCTGACACAACCAGAACGGCCATACCCAACATGGACGCTGACACAACCAGAACGGCCATAACCAACATGGACGCTGACACAACCAGAACGGCCATAACCAACATGGACGCTGACACAACCAGAACGGCCATAACCAACATGGACGCTGACACAACCAGAACGGCCATAACCAACATGGACGCCGACACTATCAGAACGGCCATAACCAACATGGACGCTGACACAACCAGAACGGCCATAACCAACATGGACGCTGACACAACCAGAACGGCCATAACCAACATGGACGCTGACACAACCAGAACGGTCATAACCAACATGGATGCTGACACAACCAGAACGGCCATAACCAACATGGACGCTGACACAACCAGAACAGCCATAACCAACATGGACTCTGACACAACCAGAACGGCCATAACCAACATGGACGCAGGCACAACCAGAACGGCCATAACCAACATATACGCTGACACAACCAGAACGGCCATAACCAACATGGACGCTGACACAACCAGAACGGCCATTACCAACATGGACGCTGACACAACCAGAACGGCCATAACCAACATGGAGGCTGACACACAACCAGAACGGCCATAACCAACATGGACGCTGACACAACCAGAACGGCCATAACCAACATGGACGCTGACACAACCAGAACGGCCATAACCAACATGGACGCTGACACAACCAGAACGGCCATAACCAACATGGACGCTGACACAACCAGAACGGCCATAACCAACATGGACGCTGACACAACCAGAACGGCCATAACCAACATGGACGCTGACACAACCAGAACGGCCATAACCAACATGGACGCTGACACAACCAGAAAGGCCCTAACCAACATGGATGCTGACACAACCAGAACGGTCATAACCAACATGGACGCTGACACAACCAGAACGGCCATAACCAACATGGATGCTGACACAACCAGAACCAACATGGCCGCTGACATAACCAGAACAGCCGTAACCAACATGGACGCTGACACAACCAGAACGGCCATAACCAACATGGACACCAACACTACCAGAATGGCCATAACCAGCATGGACGCTGACCCAACTAGAACGGCCATAACCAACATGGACGCTGACACAGCCAGAATGGCCATAACCAACATGGACGGTGACACAACCAGAACGGCATAACCAACATGGCCACAACCATAACCACCATGGACGCTGAGACAACCAGAACGTCCATAACGAACATGGACGCTGACACAACCAGAACGGCCATAACCAACATGGACGCTGACACAACCAGAACGGCCATAACCAACATGGACGCTGACACAACCAGAACGGCCATAACCAACATGGATGCTGACACAACCAGAACGGCCATAACCAACATGGACACAGACACAACCAGAACGGCCATAACCAACATGGACGCTGACACAACCAGAACGGCCATAACCAACATGGACGCTGACACAACCAGAACAACGGCCATAACCAACATGGACGCTGACACAACCAGAACGGCCATAACCAACATGGACGCTGACACAACCAGAACGGCCATAACCAACATGGACGCTGACACAACCAGAACGAACAACCAGAACGGCCCTAACCAACATGGACGCTGACACAACCAGAACGGCCATTACCAACATGGACGCTGACCCAACCAGAACGGCCATAACCAACATGGATGCTGACACAACCAGAACGGCCATAACCAACATGGATGCTGACACAACCAGAACGGTCATAACCAACATGGACGCTGACACATAACCAACATGGACGCTGACACAACCAGAACTACCATAACCAACATGGACGCTGACACAACCAGAACGGCGATAACCAACATGGACGCTGACACAACCAGAACGGCCATAACCAACATGTACGCTGACACAACAAGAACGGCCATAACCAACATGGACGCTGACACAACCAGAACCAACATGGACGCTGACATAACCAGAATGGCCATAACCAACGTGGACGCTGACACAACCAGAACGGTCATAACCAACATGGACGCTGACACAACCAGAATGGCCATAACCAACATGGACGCCGACACAACCAGAACGGCCATAACCAACATGGACGCCAACACAACCAGAACGGCCATAACCAACTTGGATGCTGACACAACCAGAACAGCCATAATCAACATGGAGGATGCCACCACCAGAACGGCCATAACCAACATGGACGCTGTCACAACCAGAACAGCCATAACCACCATGGATGCTGAGACAACCAGAACGCACATAACGAACATGGATGCTGACACAACCAGAACGGCCATAACCAACATGGACGCTGACACAACCAGAACAACCATAACCAACATGGACTCTGACATAACCAGAACGGCCATAACCAACATGGACGCCAACACAACCAGAACGGCCATAACCAACATGGGCGCTGACAAAACTAGAACGGCCATAACCAACATGGATGCTGACACAACCAGAACGGCCATAACCAACATGGACGCAGGCACAACCAGAATGGCCATAACCAAAATGGACGCTGACACAACCAGAACGGCCATAACCAACATGGACGCTGACACAACCAGAACGGCCATTACCAACATGGACACTGACACAACCAGAACGGCCATAACCAACATGGAGGCTGACACAACTAGAACGGCCATAACGAACATGGACGCTGACACAACCACAACGGCCAAAACCAACATGGACGCTGACACAACCAGAACAGCCATAACCAACATGGACGCTGACACTACCACAGCGGCTATAACCAACATGGACGCCAACACAACCAAAACGGACATAACCAACATGGATGCTGACACAACTAGAGCGGCAATAACCAACATGGACGCTGAAACAACCATAACGGCCCTAACCAACATAGACGCTAACACAACCAGTATGGCTCTAACCAACATGGACGCTGACACAACTAGAACGGCCATAACCAACATGGATGCTGACACAACCAGAACGGCCATAACCTACATGGACGGTGACACAACCAGAATGGCCATAACCAACATGGACACTGACACAACCAGAACGGCCATAACCAACATGGACGCCGACACAACCAGAACGGTCATAACCAACATGGACGCCGACACAACCAGAACGGCCATAACCAACATGGACGCCGACACAATCAGAACGGCCATAACCAACATGGATGCTGACACAACCAGAACGGCCATAACCAACATGGATGCTGACACAACTAGAACAGCCATACCCAACATGGACGCTGACATAACCAGAACGGCCATTACCAACATGGACACTGACACAACCAGAACGGCCATAACCAACATGGACGCCGACACAATCAGAACGGACATAACCAACACGGACGCTGACACAACCAGAACGGCTATAACCAACATGGACGCTGACACAACCAGAACGGCCATAACCAACATGGACGCTGACACAACCAGAACGGCCATAACCAAAATGGACGCTGACACAACCAGAACGGCCATAACCAACATGGACGCTGACACAACCAGAACGGCCCTAACCAACATGGACGCTAACACAACCAGAACGGCCATAACCAACATGGACGCTGACTCAACCAGAACGGCCATAACCAACATGGATGCTGACACAACCAGAACGGTCATAACCAACATGGACGCTGACACAACCAGAACGGCCATAACCAATATGGACGCTGACATAACCAGAACGGCCATTACCAACATGGATGCTGACACAACCCGAACCAACATGGAAGCTGACACAACCAGAACGGCCATAACCAACATGGACGCTGACACAACCAGAACCAACATGGACGCTGACACAACCAGAACGGCCATAACCAACATGGACGCTGACACAACCAGAACGGCCATAACCAACATGGACGCTGACACAACCAGAACGGCCATAACCAACATGGACGCTGACACAACCAGAACGGCCATAACCAACATGGACGCCAACACAACCAGAACGGCCATAACCAACATGGACGCTGACACAACCAGAACGGCCATAACCAACATGGACGCTGACACAACTAGAACGGCCATAACCAACATGGACGCTGACACAACCAGAACGGCCATAACCAACATGGACGCTGACACAACCAGAACGGCCATAACCAACATGGACGCTGACACAACCAGAACGGCCATAACCAACATGGACGCTGACACAACCAGAACGGCCATAACCAACATGGACGCTGACACAACCAGAACGGCCATAACCAACATGGACGCTGACACAACCAGAACAGCCATAACCAACATGGACGCTGACACAACCAGAACGGCCATAACCAACATGGACGCTGACACAACCAGAACAGCCATAACCAACATGGACGTCGACACTACCAGAACGGCTATAACCAACATGGACGCCGACACAACCAGAACGGCCATAACCAACATAGACGCTGACACAACCAGAATGGTCCTAACCAACATGGATGCTGACACAACCAGAACGGCCATAACCAACATGGACGCTGACACAACCAGAACGGCCATAACCAACATGGACGCTGACACAACCAGAATGGCCATAACCAACATGGATGCTGACACAACCAGAACGGTCATAACCAACATGGACGCTGACACAACCAGAACTACCATAACCAACATGGACGCTGACACAACCAGAACGGCCCTAACCAACATGGACGCTGACACAACCAGAACGGCCATAACCAACATGGACGCTGACACAACCAGAACGGCCATAACCAACATGGATGCTGACACAACCAGAACGGCCATAACCAACATGGACGCTGACACAACCAGAACGGCCATAACCAACATGGACGCCGACACAACCAGAACGGCCATAACCAACATGGACGCTGACACAACCAGAACGGCCATAACCAACATGGATGCTGACACAACAAGAACGGCCATAACCAACATGGACGGTGACACAACCAGAACCAACATGGCCGCTGACATAACCAGAACAGCCGTAACCAACATGGACGCTGACACAACCAGAACGGCCATAACCAACATGGACGCTGACACAACCAGAATGGCCATAACCAACATGGACGCTGACACAACCAGAACGGCCATAACCAACATGGACACCAACACTACCAGAACGGCCATAACCAACTTGGACACTGACACAAACAGAAGAGACATAATCAACATGGACGCTGACACCTCCAGAACGGCCATAACCAACATGGACACTGACACAACCAGAACAGCCATAACCACCATGGATGCTGAGACAACCAGAACGGCCATAACGAACATGGACGCTGACACAACCAGAACAGCCATAACCAACATGGACGCTGACACAACCAGAACGACCATAACCAACATGGACGCTGACATAACCAGAACGGCCATAACCAACATGGACGCTGACACAACCAGAACGGCCATAACCAACATGGACGCTGACACAACCAGAACGGCCATAACCAACATGGATGCTGACACAACCAGAACGGCCATAACCAACATGGACGCTGACACAACCAGAACGGCCATAACCAACATGGACGCTGACACAACCAGAACGGCCATAACCAACATGGACGCTGACACAACCAGAACGGCCCTAACCAACATGGACGCTGACACAACCAGAATAGCCATAACCAACATGGACGCTGACACAACTAGAACGGCCATAACCAACATGGACGCCGACCCAACCAGAACAGCCATAACCAACAAGGACACTGACACAACCAGAACAGCCCTAACCAACATGGACGCTGACACAACCACAACGGCCATAACCAACATGGACGCCGACACAACCAGAACGGACATAACCAACATGGATGCTGACACAACCAGAACGGCAATAACCAACATGGACGGTGAAACAACCATAACGGCCCTAACCAACATAGACGCTAACACAACCAGTATGGCTCTAACCAACATGGACGCTGACACAACTAGAACGGCCATAACCAACATGGATGCTGACACAACCAGAACGGCCATAACCTACATGGACGGTGACACAATCAGAACGGCCATAACCAACATGGACGCTGACACAACCAGAACGGCCATAACCAACATGGACGCTGACACAACCAGAACGGCCATAACCAACATGGACGCTGACACAACCAGAACGGCCATAACCAACATGGACGCTGACACAACCAGAACGGCCATAACCAACATGGACGCTGACACAACCAGAACGGCCATAACCAACATGGATGCTGACACAACTAGAACCAGAACGGCCATAACCAACATGGACGCTGACACAACCAGAACGGCCATAACCAACATGGACGCTGACACAACCAGAACGGCCATAACCAACATGGACGCTGACACAACCAGAACGGACATATCCAACATGGACGCTGACACAACCAGAACGGCCATAACCAACATGGACGCTGACGCAACCAGAATGGTCATAACCAACATGGACGCTGACATAACCAGAATGGCCATAACCAACATGGATGCTGACACAACCAGAATGACCATAACCAACATGGACGCCGACACAACCAAAACAGCCATAACTAACATGGATGCTGACACAACCAGAACGGCCATAACCAACATGGACTCTGACACAACCAGAACGGCCATAACCAACATGGACGCTGACATAACCAGAACGGCCATAACCAACATGGATGCTGACAAAACCAGAACCAACATGGACGCTGACACAACCAGAACGGCCATAACCAACATGGATGCTGACAAAACCAGAACCAACATGGACGCTGACACAACCAGAACGGCCATAACCAACATGGACGCTGACACAACCAGAACGGCCATAACCAACATGGACGTTGACACAACCAGATCGGTCATAACCAACATGGACGCCGACACATCCCGAACGGCCACAACCAACATGGAGGCCGACACAACCAGAACGGTCATAACCAACATGGACGCCAACACAACCAGAACGGCCATAACCAACATGGACGCTGTCACAACCAGAAGGGCCATAACCAACATGGACGCTGACACCACCAGAACAGCCATAACCAACTTGGATGCTGACACAACCAGAATGGCCATAACGAACATGGACGCTGACACAACCAGAACAGCCATAACCAACATGGACGCTGACACAACCAGAACGGCCATAACCATCATGGACGCCGACGCAACCAGAACGGCCATAACCAAAATGGACGCCAACACAACCAGAACGGCCATAACCAACTTGGAAGCTGACACATCCAGAACGGCCATATCCAACATGGACGCTGACACAACCAGAACGGCCATAACCAACATGGACGCTGACACAACCAGAACGGCCATTACCAACATGGACGCTGACACAACAGGAACGGCCATAACCAACATGGACACTGACACAACCAGAACGGTCAAATCCAACATGGACGCTGACACAACCAGAACTACCATAACCAACATGGATGCTGACACAACCAGAACGGCCATAACCAACATGGACGCTGACACAACCAGAACGCCCATTACCAACATGGACGCTGACACAACCAGAATGGCCATAACCAACATGGATGCTGACACAACCAGAACTGTCAAATCCAACATGGACGCTGACACAACCAGAACTACCATAACCAACATGGACGCTGACACAACCAGAACGGCCATACCCAACATGGACGCTGACATAACCAGAACGGCCATAACCAACATGGATGCTGACACAACCAGAACGGCCATAACCAACATGGACGCTGACACAACCAGAACGGCCATTACCAACATGGATGCTGACACAACCACAACGGCCATAACCAACATGGACGCTGACACAACCAGAACAGCCATAAACAACATGGACGCCGACACTACCAGAGCCGCTATAACCAACATTGACGCCGACACAACCAGAACGGACATAACCAACATGGATGTTGACACAACCAGAACGGCAATAACCAACATTGACGCTGAAACAACCATAACGGCCCTAATCAACATGGACTCTGACACAACCAGAATGGCCCTAACCAAGATGGATGCTGACACAATCAGAACGGCCATAACCAACATGGATGCTGACCCAACCAGAACCGCCATAACCAACATGGACGCTGACACAACCAGAACGGCCATAACCAACATGGACGCTGACACAACCAGAACGGCCATAACCAACATGGACGCTGACACAACCAGAACTACCATAACCAACATGGACGCTGACACAACCAGAAATGCCATAACCAACATGGACGCTGACACAACCAGAACGGCCATAACCAACATGGACGCTGACACAACAAGAACGGCCATAACCAATATGGACGCAGACACAACAAGAACGGCCATAACCAACATGGACGCTGACACAACCAGAACCAACATGGACGCTTACATAACCAGAACGGCCATAACCAACATGGACGCTGACACAACCAGAACGGCCATAACCAACATGGACGCAGACACAACAAGAACGGCCAAAACCAACATGGGCGCCGACACAACTAGAACGGCCATAACCAACATGGACGCCAACAGAACCAGAACGGCCATAACCAACTTGGACGCTGACACAACCAGAACAGCCATAATCAACATGGACGCTGACACCACCAGAACGGCCATAACCAACATGGACGCTGACACAACCAGAACAGCCATAACCACCATGGACGCTGAGACAACCAGAACGGACATAACGAACATGGACGCTGATACAACCAGAACGGCCATAACCAACATGGACGCTGACACAACCAGAACGACCATAACCAACATGGATGCCGACACAACCAGAATGGCCATAACCAACATACACGCCAACACAACGAGAACGGCCATAACCAACATGGACGCTGACACAACCAGAACGGCCATAACCAACATGGACGCTGACACAACCAGAACGGCCATTACCAACATGTCCGTTGACCCAACCAGAACAGCCATAACCAACATGGACGCTGACACAACCAGAACGGCGCTAACCAACATGGACCCTGACACAACCAGAACGGCCATAACCAACATTGACGCTGACACAACCAGAACGGCCATAACCAACATGGATGCTGACACAACCAGAACGGCCATAACCAACATGGACGCTGACACAACCAGAACGGCCATAACCAACATGGACGCTGACACAACCAGAATGGCCATAACCAACATGGATGCTGACACAACCAAAACGGCCATTACCAACATGGACGCTGACACAACCACAACGGCCCTAACCAACATGGACGCTTACACAACCAGAACAGCCATAACCAACATGGACGCCGACACTACCAGAGCGGCTATAACCAACATGGACGCCGACACAACCAGAACGGACATAACCAACATGGATGTTGACACAACCAGAACGGCAATAACCAACACTGACGCTGAAACAACCATAACGGCCCTAACCAACATGGACGCTGACACAACCAGAAAGGCCCTAACCAACATGGATGCTGACACAACCAGAACGGCCATAACCAACATGGACGCTGACCACACAAAAACGGCCATAACCAACACGGACGCTGACACAACCAGAATGGCCATAACCAACATGGATGCTGACACTACCAGAACGGTCATAACCAAAATGGACGCTGACACAACCAGAACTACCATAACCAACATGGATGCTGACACAACCAGAACGGCCATAACCAACATAGACGCTGACACAACCAGAATGGCCATAACCAACATGGACGCTGACACAACAAGAACGTCCATAACCAACATGGACGCGGACACAACCAGTACCAACATGGACGCTGATACAACCAGAACGGCCATAACCAACATGGACGCTGACACAACCACAACGGCCATAACCAACATGGACGCCGACACAACCAGAACGGTCATAACCAACATGGACGCCAATACAAACAGAACGGCCATAACCAACTTGGAAGCTGACACAACCAGAACAGACATAATCAACATGGACGGTGACACCACCAGAACGGCCATAACCAACATGGATGCTGACACAACCAGAACAGCCATAACCACCATGGACGCGGAGACAACCAGAACAGCCATAACGAACATGGACGCTGACACAACCAGAAAGGCCATAACCAACATGGACGCTGAAACAACCAGAACGACCATAACCAACATGGACGCTGACACAACCAGAACGGCCATAACCAATATGGACCCCAACACAACCAGAACGGCCATAACCAACATTGATGCTGACACAACCAGAACGGCCATAACCAACACAGACGCTGACACAACCATAACGGCCATTACCAACATGTTTGTATCGAATAATGTACACATGTTGTTTGAAAGGGATCTGACTTGACGTGTTTAAGTTTGAAGGAAATATGGAAAGGCAGTTTTGTTAGCTTTGGGAAGAAATTAGAATACTATAAAATTGCCCGAATATGACAGAAGTAAGTCAAGTCTTCCATAATGTATGTATGTATATACTCAGGCACATCACACATCACTAGGGGTAAGACAGAGCCCAAACATAACATAAAAATTAAGTTCCAATTCATAGAGTCTGGGATCACTTCGCGATCCCTCTCCCCGTAATCTGTCTCGTCTAGTAGGCGAATTCTACAAGGGGAGGAGGATTTCTAGCCCCTGACCCCATAAGGTAAAGTAGGACAGTACAAAATACAGACAGAATAATTACACAAAATACCATAATAACCCACAACACGTAGGATCAGGTAGCGCTGATCCAGAGATAATGCAAATATGTTTACATGTTATTATCTTCTATTATCTGTAATGTATTCTAGTTATACACAATTATCTGATATTCGAATAAAACTCCAGAACAAAAATACATAAAATATTGCATCGTAATGTGTAGCGCACATCTACAAATTGCTAATAATACAAAAACATTGGTTGAACTCTAAGATGAACACAAGCGTCTGTCGTTAACATGTAACTCAACAAGAACTTGACCCGAATGTTGACTATAATAGAGGGTACGGGAATATTAATAGAATGAGTTAAAGGTTTATCATAATAACAAATAGATGTCCGACAGCCTCCCTGGAGCGGTCCGAGCTGGCACACTCAGGTTACTGGTTCAAACGCTCTAGGGTATGTGTTCTGTACATCTTTTTAGTAGTGTATTATTATATTGTTATTATAATTACAATAGTAATTTTTAATACGTGTTGTATGTTAATATTATTACTGTTATTGTTATCTTTTCATTACTTACTATTATTACAAATATTTAATTACTATTAGTAGACATTATATTATTGTGATGTGTTAATATCCTTATTTACAATTCCTACAATAATGATGTAATTGTTTTTCGAAATCTTCGTATCGAAAATACATATACAAAACTACAATTGTCTAAAGAATGTGATCCATATATTCCGAGAAAACTACAAAACAAAATCAATTATTCTGAAAAACAGAACCTTAAAATATTTAAGGATAAAGTGGTGGGATTATTGTATGAACACAAATTAAAACTCTCATATTAAAAATGAAAACAAAACGTATAATCATATATAACACACTATGGTAATATTGTATTGTCATGGTGGTATTCTATCTCTGTGAAGGTACAGACACAATCAATGGTACTCTGAACACTGTAAATAATTTATGAGATATCTAAAGAAAACAACATTAACAGGAAACTTGTACAGCTTGAGTCAAACAACACTATAGTTCATTCATTATAAGTAGGGCACAGATCCTGAACCTTGACTTCTATAACTCAAACAGGTCTGAGGCTTATTCTCTGGCTGACTCTTCCCAAATGCTAGATTCATTTGTTCGATTACCCTAGTTGTATTTTAGTTGTGTTGTTGTTGCTGTTCCCCATGCAGCCTGGCCAAACAGCCCCAAGGCCCCGAGCAAGGCCAAGGCCTTACCCGAGCGCCCCTACAGAACGCTCCCTGCCGATCACAATAAGACCTGGGTGACCGAAGCCACTCCATGGTGGGGAACTGAGGAGGGTGCGGAAACGCCCGGGAAACCAAAGCTTCACCCAGGGCCCTGTGCCCTGGGTGAATTATGAATTATGAAGAGAAAGTTGAAGGGCAAAGGAAAAATGTGACGCTTTGGCTTCCATTCATGGTAGATTGGGAGGTCAATCCACGGAAGAGACGCCGTCACTTGAGATCTAAAAAATATATAAGTAAAAGGAACAGTCAGAGTAAGCTATGGGTATGGCAGAGATCGCTCAGTTCTCACTCTGATGGACCAGCCAATCACCACATGAGTAGAACCCAATCCTCTAAGCATCAGCTAGGAAAGGCCCTAGAAAAGCGTTTTTGGCTGGGGGATAGCTCCCCTATTTCAACCCCTTTCGGGGTTGGGCACCCGCCAGGTTGGGCAGTCAAGAGTGTTTTCCTACCTATAATGAAGAGGGTATAGTCCCGGGTAGTAATCCTATAGGATCCTGTTATAGGATCTATAGTCACGGGATGTTAGAAATATATGAGGACTGTCAAAGCAACCAGTTTAACTCTATTTGGGCCGAGGGGGAGCTTTCTGGCCTTCCCTTGTTTTACTACATTAGTTTGGTGATTTTAGACGTTTTATCCCATTTGTTTGGCAATAATATAATGCTTCGGCCTATTCAGGTGTCGATTTGTTTTGTTCTGGGCGAGCGATAAGGAGCATGTAACTTAAAATAAATCTGCCGGACAATATTATGTGCACATTTAGCTTGAAATGCGTCTGAAAGAGCATTTATCTAGTTTGAAGAATGTCTAGGATGGGAACCCCATCCTAGACATTAGCCTAAGCTACAACCTAAAATACAGTGCTTAATAATGGCAAATTCAAGCAAAACTTTAAATATTTAAGAACAACAATCATAAGCTACATGACGTTGGATCAGATAGTTTCAAGTTGGTCAATGTGTCCATACAATAGGATCTTTGTTTCAACGGTTGCATGCACTACAGCTCTACAGGATTGCAAGCATGAGTATTTGATTTATTCTACTGAGCATTCTCATTTGTATCTGTAATAAATTAAATATATATATTATACCACAACAAAGTATTATTATACAAGGTACTGTATATATACATATATATATATATATATATATATATATATATATATATATATATATATATATATATACCGGGTATATATATATATATACCGTATATATATATGTATATATATATATATATATATATATATATATATATATATATATATATATATATATATATATATATATATATATATAATATATATATATATATAATATATATATATACATGTATATATACCGAGTATATATATATATATATATATATATATATATATATATATATATATATATATATATATATATATATATATATATATATATATATATATATATATATATATATATATATATATATATATACTATATATATACGGTATATATATATATATACCGGTATATATATATATATATATATATATATATATATATATATATATATATATATATATATGTATATATACAGTACCTTGTATAATAATACTTTGTTGTGGTGCTATTCTAACTTTGTTGAGGTACAGTCGAAACCATCAGTAGGCTAAACAAGGTGAACTATTTCTGTGATAACTAATGAAAAGTACAATAACACGAAACTTCTACACCGTAAGACAAATAAAACTATAATCCATTCGTTATGTGTAGGCCACAAATCGTAAATCTTAACCTCTGTAACTCAAAGAGGGCTGGAGCAAATGTGCGGTAAATCTTCACACCAGATACATGAGGCATTGACTCTCTCTCTCTCTCTCTCCACCATATTCTGTCTATAATGTCTATGACGGATTTTAGTTGTTATCCTCTTTGAGTTTATTATATATTGTTTTTATTTTTGAGGCCTGTTGTGCCATGTTATCGATGATATTTTTTACGAGCGAAAGCGAGCCCCTGCAATTTAGAAGCAAGCGCCCTTTGGCCAGGGTTGTTTTACCACCAATCAACGCACAATTATATTTGTTTATGCTCGATGGAGGTCTAGGAAGCAACAAATATAAATATAAATTATAGACCAATCCCACAGTGAACAATTAACTTGGATGACCGAACTGTACATCAGCCAAGACATGAACCTACGGTCAACATATGGTCAACAAAATATATTATAAAGGATAATATATAATGTTCAATTACAAGTCCTTCTCATCATTACCCTGTTTTAGTTTTGTAAGATTATGAGTTATCTGAATCAAAACTCGAAAACAAAAACTTCAAAACGAAAACATGTATATCATCACATCCTAAATAATATGCAGGATGCTTTAGCTTGCACCTCAGACCTCTATCTAGCTTATAACAACACATGCAAGACCCCCTTCCACATATAATGTAAACATTGGGCCCTCCGAAGGCTGGTTTCTCCTCAATTATGGGCTCGCTATCGCTTTCCAGTAACATTATTCGACCCCTAGATGGTAAAGAAAAGGGGCGAAAGTGTATACAACCACCAAACTAAACAGCGAAAGTCTTGAAAACATAATGATAATAATGCTAAACATGAGGAGGAAGGAGGTCCAGGATAATTATAACATTACCTGAATGCAGAATTACATATTGTATACAGTAGTTTCAAGAAACCTGTGTTAAACATTTGGTTGAATTACAAATAGATGTCCGACAACCTCTCTGGAGCGGTGCGAGCTGGCAGACTCATGTTACTGGTTCAAACGCTCAGGAATGAAACCTAGGAACATCTTTTTATTAATGTGTTTGTTATTGTTATAATTAATTTTGTGTGATGAAGACGATGACGATTCATAGTTTGGATTTGCTTATTCTTATACATGACGGTATATCATCATAATGTTGTACTCTGATTAACCATGCTATTGTTCATTCAAGTAGTTATTACAGCCCAAAACATCATTATAATCCACGACGTACACACTTAGTTACAAACACAAACACACACACACACACACACACAGACACTCTCTCTCTCTCTCTCTCTCTCTCTCTCTCTCTCTCTCTCTCTCTCTCTCAACACCCAGGTCCAGGATGATTCTTTTTTTATCCTTTGAAGTTTCATGTCTTGGTATTCGTTTATTAATCCAACTTATTATCATGTATGTGTGTTAATTTGAAGGGGGTGTTTCTTCTGGACGTCCCTTCTCTCTCATGCTTAGCCCCACTAGGTTAGCAATGCTAAGACTGTTGTTACATGATAATGGCTATTATATTATGACCTTTTACCCCTTTCATTTATCATTTTTGAGGCCTGTTGTTCACTTTGTATTGTCGATTTCAACCTGGCAAGCGATAGCCAGCCTGTAAACTAGGAGCAAACAGCCTTTTGTCAGGGTAATTTCACAACCAATAAACGCACACATTTATTTGGAGAAAAAAAATGGGGGGGGGAGTATTTGTTGAAGCTTGATGAAGGTTTAGGGAACAATTTGAAATACATATATATATATATTCAATAAATTAAACAAATATATATATACAATCCCTTAAGACATTGAACAATCCACTTGGATGGCTGAACTGTACAGCAGCCAAGACATGAACCTACGGTGAACATACGGTGAACAACATGTGTTGTAATACAATGTGACCCTACTGACAAGGGTTAAGGGGAGGTATTTACTTTATTCCCTAGACCTCCATCAAGCTTAAAATTATACCCCCTTGAGTCCCTTTCAAGATAAATTTGTACATTATTCGGTAGAAAAAATTTCCGGCCGAAGGCCGGTTCCTCTTAAATTACAGGCTCGCTATCGCTCGCCAGGATAAAATCGACACCTGAATGGCGCGAAAGGTCTTAATATGGGGTGAAAGTTCTTAAAATCGCTAAACTAATGGGGCGAACGTTTTATAATATCAAAAGCAATGGGGCTAAACATGAGGGAGAAAGGCTTCAAGAAAAAAATCCCTCAAGTGGAGATCTCCCCTTAAGCTGCTGTCACACCACCAATGTTACCGATCACTTTATATCACAATATTATTTACCGGCAAGAATTATATTACAATGTTCAAAAATGAAATAATTCCTATCATTACCTTGTTTTGGTTGTGTAGGATTATGAGTTATCAGAATCAAAACTAGAACACAAAAACTCCAGAACGACAACCTATATATCATCACATCCTAGATATAAGGAGGGGGCTTTATCTTGCTCCTCGGACCTCTATCTAGCTTATTTAAACACATGCAAGACACCCTTACACAAATATTGTACATTTTTTGCAAGAGAAATGTCCCCACCCAAGACTGGTTTCTCCTCAATTATTCTCACTATCACTCGCCAGAAAACAATGACACCTAAATGACAAAGAAGTGGGGCGAAAGTTTATAGAACCACCAAACTAAAGGGGCGAATGTCTTGAAACCTTAATGATAAAATGGCTAAACATGAGGAGGAAGGAGGTCCAGGAAACACAAAACTTATCCTCCCAAATAATGAACATAGGGTTTTCTGTGAACTCAGCCATTTAGAGGATCCCGATACACCGGCTTAATGGAGAGTAACACGATAATCCAGTCATGTTTCTAGGTAACTATTTCCAATGTTATGAACCACAGACAACATTGTCAAGCATTACCAACATGTATTTGTGTTTAATAATATCTATCTCTCTCTCTCTCTCTCTCTTCTCGCTTTCTCTCTCTCTCTCTGTCTCTCGACAACAGTTTTATTCATCCAATATTTCGAAGGGATGTGAACGAATAATGGAGACAACCATTATCCCAAAATAGAGGTTAACCCTATTTTGTTTTATCCGTGTATGACCTCCCTTGTTTACTCCATTAGTTTGGATACTTTAAGACGTTACACCATATTAGTTAGATGCTTCACCCAATTCATGTGTATTTTTTTTCCGGGTGAGCGATAGTGAGCCTGTAACTTGGAAGATATCAACCTTCGCCCGGAATATGTTTGTATCGAATAATGTACACATGTTGTTTGAAAGGGATCTGACTTGACGTGTTTAAGTTTGAAGGAAATATGGAAAGGCATTTTTGTTAGAATTGGGGAGAAATTAGAATACTCTTAAATTGCCCGAATATGACAGAAGTAAGTCAAGTCTTCCATAATGTATGTATGTATATACTCAGGCACATCACACATCACTAGGGGTAAGACAGAGACCAAACATAACACAAAAATTAAGTTCCAATTCATAGAGTCTGGGATCACTTCGCGATCCCTCTACCCGTAATCTGTCTCGTCTAGTAGGCGAATTCTACAAGGGGAGGAGGATTTCTAGCCCCTGACCCCATAAGGTAAAGTAGGACAGTACAAAATACAGACAGAATAATTACACAAAATACCATAATAACCCACAACACGTAGGATCAGGTAGCGCTGATCCAGAGATAATGCAAATATGTTTACATGTTATTATCTTCTATTATCTGTAATGTATTCTAGTTATACACAATTATCTGATATTCGAATAAAACTCCAGAACAAAAATACATAAAATATTGCATCGTAATGTGAAGCGCACATCTACAAATTGCTAATAATACAAAGGCATTGGTTGAACTCTAAGATGAACACCAGCTTCTGTCGTTAACATGTAACTCAACAAGAACTTGACCCGAATGTTGACTATAATAGAGGGTACGGGAATATTAATAGAATGAGTTAAAGGTTTATCATAATAACAAATAGATGTCCGACAGCCTCCCTGGAGCGGTCCGAGCTGGCACACTCAGGTTACTGGTTCAAACGCTCTAGGGTATGTGTTCTGTACATCTTTTTAGTAGTGTATTATTATATTGTTATTATAATTACAATAGTAATTTTTAATACGTGTTGTATGTTAATATTATTACTGTTATTGTTATCTTTTCATTACTTACTATTATTACAAATATTTAATTATTATTAGTAGACATTATATTATTGTGATGTGTTAATATCCTTATTTACAATTCCTACAATAATGATGTAATTGTTTTTCGAAATCTTCGTATCGAAAATACATATACAAAACTACAATTGTCTAAAGAATGTGATCCATATATTCCGAGAAAACTACAAAACAAAATCAATTATTCTGAAAAACAGAACCTTAAAATATTTAAGGATAAAGTGGTGGGATTATTGTATGAACACAAATTAAAACTCTCATAAAATAATATTAAAAATGAAAACAAAACGTATAATCATATATAACACACTATGGTAATATTGTAGTGTCATGGTGGTATTCTATCTCTGTGAAGGTACAGACACAATCAATGGTACTCTGAACACTGTAAATAATTTATGAGATATCTAAAGAAAACAACATTAACAGGAAACTTGTACAGCTTGAGTCAAACAACACTATAGTTCATTGATTATAAGTAGGGCACAGATCCTGAACCTTGACTTCTATAACTCAAACAGGTCTGAGGCTTATTCTCTGGCTGACTCTTCCCAAATGCTAGAATCATTTGTTCGGTTACCCTAGTTGTATTTTAGTTATGTTGTTGTTGCTGTTCCCCATGCAGCCTGGCCAAACAGCCCCATGGCCCCGAGCAAGGCCAAGGCCTTAACCGAGCGCCCCTACAGAACCCTCCCTGCCGACCACAATAAAACCTGGGTGACCGAAGCCACTCCATGGTGGGGAACTGAGGAGGGTGCGGAAACGCCCGGGAAACCAAAGCTTCACCTAGTTCCCTGTGCCCTGGGTGAATTATGAATTATGAAGAGAAAGTTGAAGGGCAAAGGAAAAATGTGACGCTTTGGCTTCCATTCATGGTAGATTGGGAGGTCAATCCACGGAAGAGACGCCGTCACTTGAGATCTAAAAAATATATAAGTAAAAGGAACAGTCAGAGTAAGCTATGGGTATGGCAGAGATCGCTCAGTTCTCACTCTGATGGACCAGCCAATCACCACATGAGTAGAACCCAATCCTCTAAGCATCAGGAAACACAAAAACCTACCCCCAAAATAATGAACATAGGGTTTTCTGTGAACTCATCTATTCAGACTCCCCGATACACCGGCTTAATGGAGAGTCACACGATAAACCAGCTGTGTTGACCTCCCTTGTTGGTCTACATTAGTGTAGAGACTTTAAGACGTTCCATCCCATTAGTTAGATGCTTCACCCTCATTCAGGTGTAGCTTTTTCCGGGTGAGCGATAGTGAGCCTGTAACTTGGAAGATATAAACCTTCGCCCAGAATATTTTTGTATCGAATATTGTACAAATGTTGCTTAAGGGGGTCTGACTTGACGTGTTGAGTTTGAAGGAGTTATGGGAAGGCATTTTTGTTAGCCTTGGGGAGAAATTATAATACTTTTACACTGCCCGAAAATGACGAAAGCAAGTAAAGTCCTCAATAATGTATGTATGTATGTATATACTCAGGCACATAACACATTCGTCTAGCAGGTGAAATTTACAAGGGGAGGAAGATTTCTAGCCCTCTGGCCCCAAAAGGTTAAGTAGTGGAGTAAACAAGACAAAGAGAATAATTAAACAAAATATCATTATAACCCACAACACGTAGGATCAGATAGCGCTCAAAGTGGATACAGAAACAATACAAATATGTTTATAAATTATATTATTTGTTATTATCTTTAAAGTATTCAAATTATACAAGATTATATGATGTTCGAATCAAAATCCAGAAAGAAAATACATAACAGATTGCATCATAATGTCTAGCGCACATCTACAAATTGCTAATAAAACAAAGGCATTGGTTGAACTCTAAGATGAACAAAAGCGTCTGTCGTTAACATGTAACTCAACAAGAACTTGACCCGAATGTTGACTATAATAGAGGGAACGGGAATATTAATAGAATGAGTTAAAGGTTTATCATAATAACAAATAGATGTCCGACAGCCTCCCTGGAGCTGTCCCAGCTGGCACACTCAGGTTACTGGTTCAAAAGCTCAAGTCGAGTTGTATGCATCTTTTTAGTAGTGTATTTTATATTAATATTATAATAATAATGGTTGTGTTAATGTGTTTTGTATGTAAATATTATAACTAATTATTTGTATTTCGTTATTTACTATTATTACAAATATTATATATTATTAGTAGTAATTTCATTATTGTGATGTATTAATTTCGGTATATTATATAATACATATTTACACTTCCTTATACATTCTACATTGTTTTTCGAAATATTCATATCTAAAATATATTACCACCACAGTATACAAAGAATATATACGTTCATTGATGAAATATGCTAGCCCTGCTTGGGTCTCTTTGAAACACATCACAACACTCTTCAGATCATACAGACCAAAGCCCTCAAAAGATGATCTGGCTGCACAGCTAACATACCTACAGACCACCTACACCAGTAAACCAAAATCCTCAAAATCAAAGATCACCTTCATATGAGGCACACCATTTGTCGCCGCAGCCTCCACAATCCAACACTACCCACTACACTACATGGCAGAACATCCACACACACCAAGAAACATCAAAACAACACATAGCATTCGATATCATACACAAACACCTTCTTCACTCCCCACTTGCCCAACACAAGCCAGCCTCCAGAAGCATATCCACACTCAAATCCCCCACCGATCCATCCAGTCACTGAAAGACAACACGCAGCTACATGCACGGCCCTCTAAAGTCCATCCCTCAGAAACCCTTCTTTCCCGTGAGGACAGAGTTCACCTGGCTAGGCTGCAATATGGGCACCATCCAGCCCTTCTGAGTTATCAGAAGAGGCTGGATGACTCAGTCTAGGTTGTAACACAACACCGGTGCAAGCCTATGCAACATTGCGGCGGAGAGAGAGAGATTGCAGAGAGTTGGTGAGTGGACGGGAGTTAATGATACGAAAGGCCTTCCTTTCAACTTTGTCTAGGAGAGCGGTGTGAGAGGAACCTCCCCACACATGTGAACAATACTCAATACAAGGACGCACTATGCTCCTGTACAGAGCAAGAAGCTGTGCAGGGGAAAAGAACCCCCTAAGGCGGTTGAGCACACCCAGCTTCTGGGAGGCTGCCTTAGCAAGACTGGTAATATGGTCCTTCCAACTGAGAGCAGAAGAAAAAGAGACACCAAGAATATTGAGAGAAGATGAATGATTGATTTTTGTATTGTTGAAGAATAAGGGAGAGTCCGCAGGGAGTTCCTGACGGGTAGATAGATAGAGAAATTGGGTTTTGGAAGCATTAAAGGTAACAAGGTTTTCTCTGTCCCAATTGGAGAGCTCCCTAGATGTAGTGAAATAAACAGGAGGAGAAGGTGTTTGTGAGAGCTAGCTGGATTACTCTGTGTAGGTGAGACACAATAAAAAATGGTGAGGGAAGCCAGACACAAGACACAGGAGTTCCAGTAACTCCTTATCACATGCCTATGAGGCCTTCCTTGGTATTGTCCTGAATTTTTAACTTAGCGATCATAAAAACGGGATAAGAGGAAAATGTCTTCATATTATCATACAACACAGGTAAGATACTGTTTTGTTTTAAATTTGTAGCTACATTGTGTTCAGGTTTGAATCCATATTAAGCTCATATCAATAAATGTTAACCCATATCATCTAAATTATGTTCGACGTTTAACCCTTCCAGCCCGGGTGTCATTTCCTAAGGACACCAAAAAAAAAGGGCCGGTACCCGGGTGTCATTTTAAAATCCTTGTGCTTGAAAGCGTGCTTCAAAATTTGCGCGGCCAATTTTTGCATTGTAGGAGCGACCGCAGCGTCACCAAGCCTCAACTACTAGTGTTATCAGTTCGTACGTGGCCGCCATAGCGAGTAATAGTGCTACCCCGTAATAGTGCTACCCCGCTCGCAACTTCAACGCCTGTTGCAACCGAGAAGAAAGCTCAACGAAAGAAAGTTAAGCGTTTGTTGAGTGATAGCGCTATACAGCGACAACTTTTTGATAGTGAAGAGAGCAGTGGCGAAAACTTGGTGGACAAGGTACAATTCATAAGTGCAAGTGAAGATGACGATTTCGTGGGCTTTGGAGACGACGATAATGTCGATTTATTTGAGGGGGGAGACAGTAGTGATGATCCTGATGTTGAAGTGTTTCAGGAAGGTGCCATTGAGCTTCCGAGTGTGCTGGAACCTAGGCCTACCCCCTCGCCATCTTTGCTAGGTCAGCCTAGGCCTAGCCCTAGCCCTAGCCCAGGACCTTCCCCTTTGCCTGCCCGTACGCCCTTGAAAGTGGGCAAATATTTCTACAAACAATCGTTGGTGAAAAGTGCAGCTAAAAAAGCACGCAGGGCAGCCGCAGAAAAGGATAGGGAAGCTGAAGACAGTGATAATGACGCCGACTCTGGCCTAGCAACCACCCGCATTCCATTGTCCCGACGCCTTGACCCGGGACGCCGCGTGGGTCACCCACAGCCCTCGGCTTCATCTCTCCTTCAGGATGACCAAAGGGCCTCTTCAAGTGGTATTGGTGATGTGCCACAGCCCTCAACACACCGCAGAGCATTATTTGCTGCGGAGAAGCCCTCGGCTCGCCGCAAAAGGAGCCCAACTCCCGAGGCCGAGGCTCCCACTGTTGAAGCTCCCGCAGCCTCCCGCGCCCCACACCGCCGACGCCCGGTCACTTCTTCACCAGAATTGTCTCCTGAAGAGGATGCTGACGACCCCAACATTGCCACAGATGACCTGACGTCGCCTGAGGAGGAAGAGGAAGAGGAACAGGAACAGGAAGAGGAAGTCCCGACAAGACAAGCGAGAGGGCGAGGTCGTGGACGTGGGCAGTCTGCCGACGCCGCTGCCCCTGGGCGTGGGCGTGGGCATGCAGGGCGTCCGCATGGCCAAGAGCATGTGCCAGGGCGTCCAGGGCATGTGCCAGGGCGTCCAGGGCATGTGCCTGCTGCACCTACACGTCCTCGAGCATCAGCATCCGACCTGTTTGTGTGGACAGATGGGGCTGATTTTGAGCCAGATTGTCCTGCCTTTGACGAGGTACAGATGGGTTCCGGGGTGTCACCAGCATATCCCTGTGGTCCAGATGCTACCCCCAGTGAACTTTTCTGTGGCTTCTATGACAATGAAGTCATGGAATACCTCGTCAAAGAGACAAATCACCACCATGCTATCTGTGCCAACTTTCTTGGGAGGAAGACCAGTGCCAAGATGGTGGCATGGAGAGCTGTCACTGTGGCAGAACTATATGTGTTCTTGGCACTCACAATGATGATGACACATATAAGGAAGCACGTTCTGGCCGACTACTGGATCACTGGCGACATCATAACGACTCCAGCATTTGGCAAATACATGTCCAGGGACAGGTACTTCGACATCCTCTCCTATCTCCACCTGACAAACAACATGGCAGTCCACCTTCCTGACTCATTATGGAAGATCAGGAAGCTGTATGACATGATACGTCATCGGTTCACCACATACCTGATTCCTTTCCAGAAGATGTGCCTCGACGAGTCTCTGGTCCTGTTCCGTGGTAGGCTGCACTTCCGAAAGTATATCCCGTCCAAGAGACACCGCTTCGGCATCAAGCTCTTCGTCCTCTGCGACTCTTTGATGGGGTATGTGCGGCAAGGCTAGAGAAATTGAGACTGACCTCCTCATTGGTTTTGGTGGCGCTGTAGTGAAGAAGATGATGGAGAGGCACTTCAATAAAAACCACATCCTCTACACAGATAACTATTACACGTCGCCTCTCCTGACCAAGTACCTCCATGACCGCAAGACCGGAACTGTCGGCACAGTCAAGGGCAAGAGGAAGGGCATGCCAGGCTACCCAACCACCACGAAGAAGGCGGACATCTTCCACAAGAAGAGTGGCCCTATCCTCTCCATCCACTGGCATGACCAGCGCAAGGTCAACCTCCTCACCACATGCCACAAGGCCCAGATGGTCGCCACAGAGAAGGTGGACCGAAGAACCAAGAACCAAAAAACAAGTCCAAACCAGCTGCTATCCTGCCTAAACATACAAGTCCACATCGGTAGTTTCCACAATGCATGGCTAAACAAGTCTACCATACCAG
The DNA here is from genome assembly GCA_032716605.1 of Paralithodes platypus. Taxonomy (NCBI): domain Eukaryota; kingdom Metazoa; phylum Arthropoda; class Malacostraca; order Decapoda; family Lithodidae; genus Paralithodes; species Paralithodes platypus. The sequence continues at coordinate 54,764,068 of CM064578.1, forward strand.
AGGAAGGCCACTACAAGGACCAGGTCTGGACAGAACGGGGTTTTCAGGAAGCACCACTCAGCTCAATGCCCCTTTCAAAGCACCAGGTAGTAACGTTAGGAGTCAGAAGAGGTGCCATGTGTGCAGCCACACAACTCGCAGACCCCGCAAACCCACAAAAACCACTTTTGAGTGTCAAGTGGACTGTGTGCTGGCACCTGCTTCAATGACTTCCACACTCTAACAAACTTTTGAAGTGGAAGTGACAACAGTGAAAGTGACACTCAAATGTAGGCTAAGAATAATAATATAACTAAGTGTAAGTGAAAAGGACACATAAGTAATAATACCAAAAAAAAAAAAAAAAAAAAAAAAAAATGCCTTCAATAACAATATGAACAAGTGAAAGTGACACTAAAATATATATTTCTAACAATAAATAAGTGAAAATGACACTCAATAAGCCTAGGCCAGTCAAAGTGACAGTATAATAATAATAAAACTAAGTATAAATGAATAAGACACACACAAGTAATAATAAGTGCCTTCATAACAATATGAACAAGTGACAGTGACACTATATATATTATTAGCTTACCTAACAATACATAAAAGGGGAAATGACACTACCAATTATCAAAGTCCAGTGAAAGTTTCACTAATAATCATAATAATAATAATAAAACGAAGTAATAAGTGACAGAGACACAAATAAGTTCATATAAATAACTTTATTGAGTGAAAATAACATAATAACTATAATAAATGACAGAATAACCAATAAAACACTATCAAATAGCTTCCCGGCATAATTGCGGGTGGAGCGACGAGTGCAACTGGGCGGCGTAGCCGGGGCCGCGGTTGAGTGTTCGGACGCGCCGAGGTAAATACGCGGCAAAAGTTACCTCCACTTCCATCACCATCACTCAGGAACCAGTTGAGCTAGAGAACTCTACTCAACGCCATTCTACGCAGCAAGGTAAGGCGCTTATTTCTATATATGTTTGATTAATGTAGGTAATATATTAAGCGAGATTAACCTTAGTTTACTTCTGTTGATATTCGGCCAGATCGCCCAGATACAAGCTCCGTCCTTTGGAGAACCTGCCCGGGCCAGGAGGGTTAAGCTCTTGCAAAGGTTGAACGGATATGAATACTAAACTGCCGAGTACCTGACTGTATATCACGCATCGTACAGTACTCGAATAACCATGCCTGGGGGTGCAGTAGGTCCTTATTTTACTGAGGGAACTTATACATAGAACAGATACACAAGTACATTTTGTTTAGTTTACTTACAATAGGGTAACAACTTAACTAGCAAACAGTGTTCATCTAAATGAAAGGCATTTCGATATTAGGAAAGCACAAGTACATACAAGATAAATATTGTACATATATACAACCTTCGATGGTTATAGACTTGGGGAATTGGAAATTAATACAATTATTGTATCAGGAATATATAGGTGACGAATTATAATATGGGCGAACAGGTAAAGATCAAAGTGGGAGATAAATAGTAACGTGTGGCAGGGGGAAGCAGTGTGGGGGAGATGAATATATGAGATATATATATATATATATGTGTGTGTGTATGTGTGTGTTTGCGTATCTAGTCTGTGTGTGTAAAGAGAGGGAATGAGACAGAATTAACAGGTGAATAGTTATTATTGAACGCAAGGGAAGAGAAAATGCAATAGTAACTTATTGAGATAAACAATTATGTGGATACAAGTGAGACAACCGAATCTACTTTACATCATCAAGAGAGTTTTGATATTGATATATATATATATATATATATATATATATATATATATATATATATATATTGTCAGGCACTTAAACCAGCGTAACAGGAACTGTTTAATCAGCTAATTATAGTGGGGTTAGGTGTTTGTTAAAATGTGTCAAATTATAATGAATGATATGTTCAATTTATTTTTGTACTATATATGAATATTAACCCTTTCAAGATCCAATACACGTTACTTTTTTTGTTTTCTGGCAATTATTATACGATTTTATTAAGATTAGAAGGGATATATGGAAGTCAGAGCGTTAATTTCGATAGTCTGTACCCTTTTCTTTCCCACATATCCTTCATAAGCTGTATCAAATCGTCTACTGATATCCAGAATAAACTGTCTAACGCGTCATGAACCTCAACGGGTTATATATTATGAGCTACAAAATACAGAATATCGTCTTATTATAGGCAGACATCATCTACACAGTTGTCCCCATAAGTTATAATTTTCGTCGTGATCCTATGTATGGAAGTATAATAGTATGATTAAATTGAGAGTGTGGCTTCTTTGAATTATCAGTTGACTAATCAGATGAGTCAATCACTGCACACGAAACTACACTCGTAATGAAATCATGCGCATTATATCCATGTATAAAATCACGGAGAGAAACATAACTTATGAGGGCAACTGTACATATTGTACAGTTGTGAACAGATGAAACAGATACAGTCTTGGTCTGTTCAAGACCTCAATAGAGGGCAGCACAATTAGTGCCCATAAATTATCTGGTAACAGTGATGGTGTGGGGGTAGGAGGTGAAGGTAGGGGGTTGAAGGAGGGAGGGGGAGGATGGTACAGGAGTGAGGGGGAACTAGCGGCGAGGTGGTAGCAGGTGGGGGTGGAGGGAAGTGGTTGGCTAATTACTTTACAATGAAAACATAATTGTGTGTTTTGAATATTCTGCGGTATGATGATTGCACAATATTGGATTGCTGGTATTAATGAAACATAATACTGCTAAAGTTGTAGCAAATTGAAACAAAAACATCCTCCAATATGAAACTGTGTGTTTTTACCTCAAGAATCTTAGATGGGGGAGGGGAGAGGGTATTAGTATCATTATTATTATTATTATTATTATTTGTATTACTATAAGGACTAGCACCAGGGTGTAGGGTGTCAAACGAGAGCCGATTCCATTATTGTTGGTGTTTATTATTGTATATGTAAATACAAAAGTATGGTTTATAGTTCATAATATGTCTTCGGAAGTGATCAATTGGCCAAAGCAATGCTATTCCATGTGAATTTGCTTGTACTCCTTCTCATATTCATTAAAGTCGTCACACAAAATTGATCCGGTTTAACACCTTGAGCCCATGAACACTATGTGGCACTAACACGCATGATTACAACGGCAGAGGTAAGCTAAGCAAATTCCAAAAAAAATACGAAGCTATGGGAAAAACGTTACATGAAAGGTAGAAGACGAGCACGAGACAGAACATGCATAAAGAGATCAAGATACAAAATGGGGGTGACAAACTATAGAGGGCAACCTAGCAGTAGTGCAGGATAGGGGTAGGTGGTGGTGGATTACAAAGAAACCTGTGGCTGGTGTGTGAATTATTATATGAAGAACTATTAATTTTAACTTTGGTAATGGCATAATAGATAAGTTGTCTAACATCTCACTTACCCACCTTCGATTGTGATAGTAATATAACGAATTCTTATGCATAATACCATAAGCCTTGATAAAATTAGGTAGAGGTGTGTGTAGCATGATAAATGCGCTATAGGCAACTTACTCTCTCTCTCTCTCTCTCTCTCTCTCTCTCTCTATTGGAACATACACACAAACCGTGTGTCGGTTGTATATCTAATTTACTTTGAAACATTACATATATATATATATATATATATATATATATATATATATATATATATATATATATATATATATATATACTGTATAATTATACACACACAATATTACAGTAAATGAAGCAAGCTTTATCTACCAATTTATCTTTGTTATATTCATTGTATGTTTTAGTCTGCAGTTTTACTGTTAGTGCAAACTGGGTCGACCGTGATTACATTTTCACACTACACTATTTGTATTTGCAGTGCAGTTCCTTGATTTTGTAAAATAAATACTACCACATTGTTTTAGACATAATTGTATGCAACTGACAGCAGCCCTTTCTCTGTATCATCCTACTTTCTCTATCCTACTTACAAAGCCATAGGCGGATGCAGCAAACTCTCATGTTCCCGATTTTGACTCCTCTGAATTCTCCACTTTATGGCTCAAATGATCCTGTCATTCTCATACTAAATACTTCTGTGCTGTCTATCTTTCCCTTAACTCTACTGACTTTCTCAAATTCTTTGAGTATCTAAACTCTTCACTGGAACACATCCAAGCCATTTCTCCTTTCTCAGAAATCACCATCTTAGACAAATTTAACGCTCACCACCACCAATTGGTCTCCTCTCATTCCACTGACCAAACTGGTAAACAATCTATATCTTTTCTATCCTAAATGACCTACAGTAGAGCAGTTGGTTCAGCAACCCACCCGTATCCCAGATAGCTTCGGAGATCGGCCTGACATTCTTGACTTGTTTCTAACTTCTAACCCTTCCTCTTATATTGTCGATCTTTTCCCTCATTTGGGCTCCTCTTACCTATCTCTCTTACCTGTCCTATATCTCCAGCACGGCCACCCGATTGAGCCAACTTATCCAGCCGGCGGAAATTGTAGCACTTTGGCACTGCCGACTGGGAGGTTCTCCGGCAGTACTTCTTTGATTTCCCATGGAATGACTTTTGCTTCCGTTGCCGGGGTCCCTCGGAGAGTGCTGAACGCATTGCCAAGCTAATCCTCTCGGGCATGGAGCCATACATTCCATTTTCTTTCCCTCAGACTAATGTAAAATAAACTTGGTTTACTCACGCTTGTTCTACTTCTGTCCACAATAAGGATGAAGCATTCAAACGGTACCAACACCTTCAAACTCAAGAATCTTATTCTTCCTATGTTTCTGCCCAGAATCAAGCCAAATCTGTTCTTCGACTCACCAAACACTCTTTCATCGATTCTATATTAAATGCACTGAACTATCCAATATCTAATGCTAATGTCGAACAGGTAGAGAGAGAGGTATCTTGACCAGGATTCGAACCCACTCACTCCAGGTATATTTGGGAGAGCTGAGCACCATAACCACTCAGCCATATGCTCATGGCCGGGTGGTTATGGTGCCCAGCTCTTCCAAAAATACCTGGAGTGAGTGGGTTCGAATCTGGGTCAGGTTACCTCTCTCTGAACTATCCAACTCTAAGCTCTTCCCAAGCTTTCTGGTATGTAGCCAAAAACCTCTCCACTAATTGTTCTTCTTCGTCTTTCCCTCCTCTTTTCCACTCTGACGGCACTACCGGCACTTCTTCCTCTGAAAATGCTAAAGCTAAACTCTTCACCCAAACTTTCGCTAAAAACTCCACCTTGGATGATTCTGTTGTTATTCCTCTCTCTCCAAACCCCTCTCTCCTACTTATACCTAATATCCTAATCTCTTTTAAATATGTGCTCTCTACCCTCTCTGGGTTTAATACTAAGAAAGCGTGATGGTGTTCCTCCTGTTGTACTAAAAAAAAATGTGCTTCCGTGCTGACTCCCTGCCTAGGCAAACTCTTTCGTCTCTGTCTCTTCTCTAATGTCTTTCCTTCTTGCTGGAAGTTTGCTCTCATTCAACCTATCCCAAAGAAGGGGTTATCGCTCTCAACCCTCCAACTATCATCCATTTGCTCTCATTTCTTGCATCTCTAAAGATTTGGCAACTATTCTTACTTCGAAATTTCTTAAGCATCTCTCTGCCCATGTAATCTACTTTCAGATCGCCAGTATGGCTTCCTTAGGGGTCGCTCTACTAGTGATCTTCCTTCATATCTTACTAACTTTTGGTCATCCTCCTTTCATGATTTCGGCGAAACCTTTTCTATTGTGCTAGACATATCTAAGTTCTTTAATAGAGTCTGGCACAAATATCTAACTTCTAAACTACCCACCTTTAGTTTTTGTCCCTCAATTTGTGCCTGTATCTCTATTTCCCTTCCTGGCAGTTCCATAGCTGCAGTTGTGGACGGCCATCTTTCACTTCCTCAACCTATCAACTATCAGCTATTAATTCATATGCTGATGACTCTACCTTACACTATTTAACTAGTTTTTCAGAATCCCCCAGCAAGCAATCTCTCAAAAAGTCACGTGACGATGCCATATCTTCTGACTTATCAACAATTCCCATTTGGGGCAGAAAATATATTGTTGCTTTTGGTGCTTCCAAAACCCATTTCTCCATTTATCTACCCATCAAGAACTCCCACAGGACTATCCCTTATACTTCAACAATACACAAATCAACCTTTCATCTTCTCTCAGTATTCTCGGTGTCTCCTTTTCCCCTGATCTCACTTGGAAAGATCATATTACCACCCTTGCTAAAACAGCTTTCCAAAAGCTGGGTATGCTCAATCGTCTCCGGCACAGCTTCTTGCTCTGTACAGAGGCACAGTGCGTCCATGTATTGAATATTGCTCACATGTGTGGGGAAGATCCTCTCACACAGCATTTCTTGACAAAGTAGAAAAGAAAACCTTTCGTCTCATTAACTCATGTCCACTCCCTGACTCTCTGCGATCTCTCTCTCTTCATCGCAAAGTTGCATATCTCTCGCTATTCTACCGATATTACAATAATCAGTGTTCCTAACCCTCTTTCAATGTATACCACCTCCTCTACGAAGAGTATGTAGAACCTGTCTTCCAACACAATCCCACCCTACTCTTTGCAACTCTCCAACCCAAGAGTGAAACGATATTCCCAATCTTTCCCCTATTCAACAGCTGAGCTCTGGAATGCTCTACCCTGAATCCATTTTCCCCTCATCCTATGACTAATTACTTTAAACTCTGTGTGTCCAGGCATTTTGGCTCGACCATTCCTTGATTTTGGCCCCGTCACTCTTTCAAGTATGGGGAAGGCACTCGTCACAGGCAGTTCTGCCTTTTGTCTCATTAACTCACATAGCAAAATGATCTACTAACTATAAAATGACAATACTTTTATTTCAGTCTCGCTCCATAGGTTTTGTGTGAGTCAATTATTTAGTAAGATTAAGATTACCCTCTTTATTGGTTAATAAGGATGTATACAATCTAGAGTTACCAATAATGCTATTGTAAAGTCGGTTTGTAACTAAATATATTAAGAAATCAATGGACCTTATATTATTGATTGGCAATATTTGTCAAGATTGTATTATTGGTAACCAAAGGAAATATTGAATTAAGAAATTTTATGTTACGTGCAATAGTTTGAAAGCCCCATAAATGAAATATATGCGTATATATTCCATACCAAGTGTGTTTTTTTTTCGTACAACAATTCTGACAACAATAAACGCGGAAATGCTGCAACTCCTCCTTTTTCAATCATCTTTTAGATACTGACCTTGTTGTTAAGCTTTGTTATTCACAATTTACTGTTAAATAGTATACGAAATCACAGGTCATATATTCACATAAATTAAAATTCTCCGTTTTTTGAGAACGGAATTAAATTATTAATGAGGACTGATAATTTGTTGTTCCCGTTTATCTTTTTCGCCTTTAATCTCTTCCTGTTTTCTGTAATCTGTTAACAGTTAATTCATCAAGCTTTATGTATCTCTCCTGGTTCATCTTTCTCTAGATTGTTAGTAGCTATATCTCAAACATTCGAAGTCTACTGTACTTTTGCCTATGTCATGATATTATAAATTTCTCTAACTACTTTAAACACATTTAATATCATAAAGCAGCACAAGGCATTATTTTCGTTTTACTAGTTGTATGTACTATGCATCTTTGCTCACCATAATTATTACAATCCTATTCAGTATTTTCATTGTAATGTATTCCCAAACCTTTCTTAATAAGTGTAAGCTTTTTCACTTTAATTTCACGATCATTATAGGATGTTCCTCAGTTTTGGAATGCTATTTATCTATAAAATCGGTAGTGACTATCTTAATTACACCTCCAACTACAAGACGTCCCACTAACAATTAATGAACTCATCTACTATAATGCCATAATAAGCGAAGAATCGTATCCTCATATCTCTGAGGCACTAACCAACTGTATACAACTTAGAACCCGTAGCAAAGAATGGCCCTAACGCTATCTCATTTAACGCTTTCACTTCTACTGATGCCGTCAAAACGTAACAAAAATTACCTGGTATACCGGAAAGGTTCTGCATAATCGTGTTTTCATTTGATATTAATTAAGCTTACACCACCCTTGCGTCATTATTGTTGAGCATATCTACCAAGAGGTTTGACCAATAATTATAACATAGTTTTGTGGGGATATTATTTTATAACATGGTCTTTTGCTCCTCTATACCGAAACTTTGAGGATTGTATTGACACATTTTATATAACTAGTTGTTTTTCATGAACAGGTGTATTGCTATGTAAATATATATTAGCCATCCTTTGTTCATTCATTTATTAATTTATAATTATTATGTTCCTTCCAACAACCAACTGTACTCCTAAAATCGATTAATGAAATTTTACAAACACATGTGGCAGTCCGTGGATTCGAACCATTAAATTGTTATAGACGTATATAATGAAAAGCGATTATATACCCGTAGCAAAGCCAACACTGATAACACCTCCAGTACACTTGGAAAACAATTTAATTGGCGTGTTATTGATCCCGTATTATATACACCATATATGCATTACATACTTTCGTTACTACTATGACCAATACACTCACCATTATTCTGAAACACTAACTATAATATTTGAAGTTTGACTGACTCACCAACTGACAAATAATAACAATTACTATATTTCCCCTTGTTAGATAACCAACCGGTAGTTCAGTTGTTTCTGACGCTCCCATGTTTGAACAATACCACGTTCCCGATATCACAACTCAGTAGGCGCTCTAAGCAGAGAACACAAATAAAGTAGTACTACATTCGAGATTTAAGATATCATATATTTGAATGCCTATATGTCACATATATATTGTATATGGAGAGAGAGAGAGAGAGAGAGAGAGAGAGAGAGAGAGAGAGCAATAGCAGGCTAGCAGCCTGTAGCGCGTTTATTATGCTACATACACCTCACGACTCCAATATTTCGCATTCATGATCCCACATAATGATCAAAACACAAAATTAATGATTCGTTCGCAGTAAAGTATTTGGCCAACCACTTCCCTCCACCCCCACCTGCTACCACCTCGCCGCTAGTTCCCCCTCACTCCTGTACCCTCCTTCCCCCTCCCTCGCCTCCCTCCTTCCACCCCATACCTTCACCTCCTACCCCCACACCATCACTCTTACCAGATAATTTATGGACACTAATTGTGCTGCCCTCTATCGAGGTCTTGGACAGACCAAGGCTGTATCTGTTTCATCTGTCCACAACTGTACATCAGTTTAGTATGTTTTTTACTCCAATGTTGTGACTTCACTATATGCTTTCCTATCAAGCCAGCAATACACTTCTGGTTATCAGGGTCCACGTATAGTACATCAATCATACCTTCCCAAAGGGGGAGGTGTGGTGGAGTGGTCTTGTCACTGGACGGGAAATCCAATGGACCCTGGTTCGAATCCTGATGTATTAATGGGAATGTATTATTGGGATGGAATTTGTGTTGTACCTAGTATCAGTGCATTACCACAAAGCCCACCGAAACGCCAAACTAAATACCCTCATTGTTCCCTGATTAAATAACACTATATGAATATTTCCATATTCAAAATATGCTACAGGGGCGCAATGCCTAGTGAGTTAATTGCTCAATTGGTGGCGTTCTGAGAGTGAGGTCCGAATCTTGGGGGTGAGACAGTGAGGCACAAAGGCGAGGCATCGCCAGAGAGTGAGCCGTGAGTGGGCAACCAAGCTCTAAGTGCATCACATGTCTCACTCCAAAGACTGGCTGCTTCACCGTGTTGAACAGTTGAACGTACAGGCTCTCAGCCTATGCCCGATAGGAAGTAAGTTGGAACATAGAAACAATAAAAACAAACATACAAGTAGTTACAAAACCATTTAACATGTGCAAGGATCAGGTTCTGTAGTACTGGACGATAATTGTGTTAACCTGTCTTGTCATGGTGTGGTCTTCTTGGATAACCCCTGTTCCACTACATTACAGTGTTGTTGATACATAGGACCTCTTTGGTGAATCACATCAATGTACACTCGACCAAAACACAATCTTTACACTAACTCTCTAATCATTCTGGAAGTGGGTCGACATCTTATGATAATACCTCACAGACGTATGTTTCACCCGATTCATTCCGTTCACACTAGATTATTTACAGCTCACCAGTGTAAAGATTGTTTTGGGGTCGAGTGTACGAGAGAACGATCTAGTTGAATAATTATGAATGAGTAAAATTGACAAACATACTATTAAACATGAATTGTTGAATTAATAAGTCAGACGATATGATGACAAATGTACGTGAACATTAATGAATTAATAACATTATTGATTAATGTATGTGGCAATTTGTGAACGTGTCTAACATGTCTGTTAACTAAAGGAAGAGTGTGGCAGAGTGGTCTTGCCACTGAACTGGTAATCCAATGGACCCGGGTTCGAATCCCAATATGTCAATGGGAAGATATTATTGGGATGGAATTTGTGATGTACCTAGTTTCAGTGCATTACCACAGCACACCGAAATGCCAAAACAAAATACCCTCATTGTTCCCTGATTAAATAGCACTGTATGAATATTCCCATATTCAAAATATGCTACAGGGGGGTAATACCTAGTGAGTACATTGCTCAATAGGTGGCGTTCTGAGAGTGAGGGTCCGAGCCTGGGGAGTAAGGTTGTGAAGCGCAGAGGTGAAGCAGCTTCAGAGATGGAGTTGGGTTCGAGCCGTGAAATAGGTGCTTCGCATGTCTCACTCCCTAGGATGGAACAAGACCTCACGGGCCTCACGTGTTCAGCGGTAGATTGTAAAGGCTATCAACCTATGCCCGAGAGGGTGTAGTTGGAATATAGAAAAAAATAAAAAATAAAATGCATCATACAATATAAATCAATACACAATAGAACCATTGAAAGATTAAAGCAACCACACTGTATCTGCAGTTATAAGGCAAGTTATAATAATTAGTTTGAGGCTATTAAGCAAAACTCCAGGCGTACATTGATTACCCTCCACTGTCTTCCCTCGAGCTAATGTATCTGATGAGAGAGAGAGAGAGAAAAAAAAAAAGAGAGAGAGATAGATATGGTGGCATCTCTGAATGACGAACTGAAGACCCATATATTACAAACGTATTTTATTACCAATACCCAATGTTCCGTATAAGTTTGTTTGCACATACATGTTGGTTCAATTTGATAATGCCATGGTGTTGGGGTCCTCTTTCTCTCTCTCTCTCTCTCTCTCTCTCTCTCTCTCTCTCTCTCTCTCTCTCTCTCTCTCTCTTAGATTAAGAGGGACGTTCCTTTGGTAGGAAGAGTGTTGTGAGAGATGATTGTGCAAATTAGACTCGCATTAAAAGTCATCAATTGCATCTATTTATCTATCTATCTATATGCTCAGGCCCAATCCCCATTTTGGGGGTAGCCAACTCAAGACAGAGCAAGAACAGGGAAAACACAAAAACAACATGAATCAACAAATAAACACAGATAAAAAGAACAAACTCACACACATCCAGGTCACCCAGGAGAAGACCCAGAGACCAGGGTCACCAAGGTCGCTCCAGCACTCCCCCGGCCCCCGACCACCCGGAGAGGTTCCGAGCTCGACAGGCAGACATGCAGCGGAGCCAAAGCCACAAGCCCTCCCACCACACTTCCAGGCACACCCTTCATATTAATTGTCTCCCCGGGCCAGGCGCCTGATGGACTATTATCTAGTCCAACTTGTGCCCGACCCCTTACTCCAAATGACCATGTGTTCACTCAACTATTCACAAGCATTCTCCATTCACTCCTGTCCACCACCACTTCCCCTGCCTGATCTATTGTCATTCCTCTATCATCCAAAGCTTTTCTTACTCAGTCTCTCCATCTCAATGGGGGTCTTCCTGCCCTTCTATCTCCCCTTGTACCTGACTCACATATTCTCTTTGTAATCTTTTCATCTCCCATTCGTTCAACATGACCATACCAGCTCAGCACCCTTCTGTCCACTCTGGCTGACAAATGTTCCTGCTGCTCCACTCTCCTACGTATCTCTTCATTCCTCAATCTGTCTCTACGAGTAACTCCACACATACTCCTCAAGCAGCTCATCTCCATCACATCCAGCCCTCTTTTCTCCTTTTCTTCAGAGCCCATGTCTCAGCCCCATACATCACTGTTGGCACAACAATTCCTTGATACAGTGCACTTTTTACTTTCACTCCGAGATTTCTCGTCTTCCACATACTTCCCATTGCTCCGAAAACCTTCCTTCCTTCACACACTCTCTGTTTTACCTCCACTTCCATACCTCCACTCCTGCTTATCGTTCCTCCTAGATATTTAAAACACTCTACTTGTTCCAATATTTCCTCATCCAGCCTCACATCTAGATTCACCCTATGCTCTCCCCTATTACACACCATTACTTTACGTTTATTGACATTCACCTTCAGTTTCCTCCTTCCACAAACCACACCAAACTCTTTGACTACCCGCTGCAGTTTCTCATCAGAATCCGCCACCAATGCTGTGTCATCAGCGAACAGCAACTGATTCAACTCCCAATCTCTACCATTCTTTCCTACTAAACCCAATCCTCTCCCCATAGTTCTCCTCTTCACCTCCCTCACCACATCATCCATAAACATATTAAACATCCATGGTGACATTACACAACCCTGTCGCAAACCTACCTTTACATTAAACCATTCTCTCAACTCACCATTTCCTACTCTCACACATGCTCTGCTCCCTTCATAAAAACTCTTAACTGCTTCTAACAAATTTCCTCCTATTTCATAAATCCTTAATACCTTCCACATTGCTTCACGGTCCACACGATCATACACTTTTTCCAAGACCATAAAAGCCCAAAATATCTCCTTATGCTTCTCTAAATACTTCTCGTATAACTGTCTTACTGCAAACATCTGATCCACGCACCCTCTTCCCCTCCTAAAACCGCACTGTTCTTCTCCTATTGCAACTTCCGTACACTTTATTATCCTCTCTATCAACACCCTGCCATACAGCTTTCCAACCACTGACAATAAACTAATACCTCTATAACTTGAACACTCCTGCCGATCTCCCTTCCCCTTGTACAACGGCACAATACATACACTCTTCCAGTCTATTGGTACCATTGACACAGCAAAGCACACATTGAAAAGTCTCACCAACCAATCTATTATCACATCTCCACCCTTCTTTATACACTCCACAGCAATACCATCCAAACCTTCTGCTTGTCCCGCTCTCATTTGTTTCACTGCTTCTTTCACCTCATTTTCCTCAATCCTTTCATTCATTCCCTGCCACCTGGGTGGCCTGGGTAACCTATCTCCATCCACCTCTGCTTCAATCACTGCTTCTCTTCCATCTCTTGTATTTAACAAAGATTCAAAATACTCGGCATATCTTTTCCTCACTTCAACTGGTTCCACTAGTAATTCTCCATTTTCATCTTTCACTGACTCTTCCCTCTTTCGTCCTCCTTTTCTTACTTTATTTACCTCCTTCCAGAACATCTTCTTTCGTTCTTGCATAAGATTGCATACAATTGCAATTGCATAAGATAGTGCAATAGTAATAGTGTATCGGAAGAAAAACACTACAGTAGCAGGGCATTGTAGGACGCCTGACACAGCGGCAGTGTGTTGCATGAAATAACAAAACTCTCATACATAATGAACATGCACAAATAACAGCAGAACATTAAATATATATATATATATATATATATATATATATATATATATATATATATATAATAATTATATATACAGTATATACCTCACGATGCTGTTTCTAAATCGGCACAACACTAATGTATAATACATTATACACATGTATACAGTACACTGCCACGCACACAACTACAGTATACATACACACCATTGAGTAAGGACAAATTAATTCCAGCAAAAACAACATGGTAGACGATGCAGAATATATATACAGTTCTCGGTCTTATGCCTTAACAGAGTGGCTTGCATATTCCCAAGGTTCCATTATAGAGGTATCAAAAGGCATTTATAACACAGAATACGAATAACAAACATTGCTTTCGTGTTGTACAATTTTAGAAGCCTGGCATCCTCCATTAGTTTAGCATTCGTTCTTGTATAGTGTGCATTCATGAATTGATCAAACAAGATCAAATAATGTGATACTATGGTATAGGCCTATACGTAAGCCAAAGTTAATGGTTGAATATTTATATACATCATATAATTAATGACAAGTCACTTAGATGAATATAAATATAAATCTACAATGTTCTCGCGATTTAGTATGTATCTTTTAGTTCCCCCTCCGAAACGCAATTCATTACATTTTACGACATAATTATCCTGTTCCTCTCTCTCTCTCTCTCAATCCACCCATGCACAGCTTTAGAGGACTCAGCCCTTAAACGATCAATGTCAAAAAGGCTTTCTTACTTTCCTCCCTGCCCTTTATCTTACGCCGCCATTCCATTATTGTGTTTCTTTCCTTCTTTCCCAGTCAATAGCATATCTTTTTCTTATTTCATCCCTACTACCCCTAATGACCACCCCTTCGGGGATCACGGCGTCCGGCAATATATAGATAGATGTATATTTGTCTATCATTGTGGCAACACTTTCCTATTATAGTATATACAATCTGGAAAATGACATTGTTTCGCGGCACATATGTTTCGGCCGTCTTTCCCTCTCTCTCTCTCTCTCTCTCTCTCTCTCTCTCTCTCTCTCTCTCTCTCTCTCTCTCTCTCTCTCTTTATTATAGCATATACATTCTGGATAATGACATTCTTTCGTGGAACATATGTTTCGGCCGTCTCTCTCTCTCTCTCTCTCTCTCTCTCTCTCTCTCTCTCTCTCTCTCTCTCTCTCTCTCTCTCTCTCTCTCTCTCTCTCTCTCTCCTTGACTCAGGAAAACAACGAAACCATCAAATCACGGAGTCAGCGGGAAGGAGAAACTCACCCTAGTCTATGGTGACAGTCTCATGCGAGGTCAAGGAGCTGCCTTTGCCACCAAGAACAGAGGAAAAAGGTCAGTAAAGGTCATTCCAGGCGGTAAAGTCGAACATATCTTGAAAGACATAACTAACTCCGCCATACCAGAGGGCACCTGTGTAGTCGTCAATGTTGGCTCAAATGACTGCTTTGACGGAGGTAAGGCCCCAATCAAGACCATAGAAAAATATTTCGAGAACCTAATTAAAGTCATGAAAAGGAAGACCACGAAATGTGTGGTAAGCGGTGTCATACCCCGGATTAAAACAAGCTCATACGGACAAAATAGAGCCATAGAAATTAACAACGCAGTCAAGGTCATGTGCGAACAAGAGAAGGTACTGTATGTGGACAATTGGACCACCTTTGTAGGGAACTCGTCCCTGTACAGCGGAGATGGCATTCATTTATCAGAAAAAGGCGTTCAGCACATGAGTGACACCCTAAATCAAGCAACCTACATTGCCCATGAAAACAACGCCAGTCAGGACCGAGGGATAACTATGCTAATAGACTCCTCTGAGTATTGACATCGCTACCCCCGGAAAAGCCCTCCCACAACCCCACCCAATCAAACTCCACCCGCACAGTTAAGAGAAATAAATAACCCCGCCCAACCCTTCCAAGTCCATCACAACCATTTAAACGAAACCGTCAACCCCAATGGCCCACAAGTTGCGAAAATGTACCTACCTGAACCACAAAACAAACTAAACAACCCCACCCAACCCCATCCAAGCCAACCCAACCAACTGAATTAATTTGACAACCCGCCGCGGCTTCAAGTCACAACCCCAAACCCATCCCCACCAATAAGAAAAACAAATCCAGCGCATGCTGAGAGAAATGATATAAAAATAATATCCATAAATGCCTGCTCAATAAGAAACAAAATAGACGAACTCAAATGTCTGTTATTAAATGAGAAAGTTGACGTTATTTGTATAACGGAAACACATCTGAACCTTAAAAATAAAGATCTACTTCATGAATATCACATAGAGCCATATAAATTTGTTCATAAAGACCGTAACAATGGAAAACAAAGAGGGGGGGTTGCAATGTACGTTGCAACCTACTTAAACCCAGTTGAGGTGACTCTCCCCGAAAGTAATGCAGAAATAGTGTGCGTCAAAATAAATACAAAAAACATGAACTTAAATATCACTACAGCGTACCGACCACCGAGACTAACTGTTGCCGATGATAAAAAAAATTATGAAATACTAGAGAAAACCCTTAATTCCGACGAAACAGTTTTACTAGGTGACTATAACCTCCCCCTAATTGACTGGAATACCACGACCGGAAAAAATGCTGAGTCACGCCTAATGACAAGCTTCATCCAGGATTTTGTTTTGACTCAACACGTAAAACAGCCGACGCGAGACAGGAATATATTAGACCTCGTAATCACTACCCAAGAAAATCTATTATCAAACCTGGATGTAGGTGAACATCTGGCAACGTCCGATCATAAAATCTTAAGAATCAACGTTATAAGCAAATATTCCTCAGTAAAAACAACAGGAATGGTTTCGGACTTCAAAAACGCAAATTATGACGGACTTAAGGAATCGCTATCAAACATACACTCAAACCTCATAAATATAAACGAAGTAAATGAACTATGGGGAAATTTTAAGTCTACAATTACAGAGGCGTATAAACAATTTGTACCCATGAAACCAAAACGTAATACGAAATCAAGTATGCCCCCTTGGTACAGTAGAGACATTGGCAAGGCAATAAGGAAAAGGAATCAACTCCACAAACTTGTAAAAAATAACACAAACACTGAAGTAATTAAAAACTTGTACACAAATAGTAGAAGGGAAGTGACAAAAATAATTAGGGCGAACATACAATATTACGAAATGACTATTGCCAGAGAAAGTGCCACAAACCCCAAAAAATTCTACAGTTACGTAAATAAAAATAAAAAAATAAAAAGCGGAATCGGACCGCTAATAGAAGATGGCCAGACAATAACAGGTGACACAAACACGGCAAATCTGCTCAACAAATATTTTGGCTCAGTTTTCACAGAAGAAATTATCGATCATACCCTTGAAAATAACACCTCAACTCATGTGATAGGAGATTTAACCATCAGTGTTAGCGAAGTACAAAGCAAATTGAGTAATTTAAATGTAAATAAGACCCCGGGACCCGACATGCTCCACCCGAAAATAATTAAGAATGTTAAGGACGAAATAGCAAAACCCCTGACACAACTATTTAACTTATCATTACTACAGGGGATTGTACCGAGTGATTGGAAAGATGAGAACATTACGCCGATATACAAGAAGGGTAGCAAGGCCAAAGCGAGTAATTACAGACCAATTAGTCTAACTTCAATTGTAGGAAAAATCATGGAAAAAATCCTTAGAGATAAGATAGTAGATTACCTCGAATCAAACAACCTAATCAAAAATAGTCAACACGGCTTTAGATCAAATAAGTCATGCCTAACAAATTTGATTGAATTTTATAACAAACTATTCACATATAACGACATGACGAAATCACTAGATATAATCTTCTTGGACTTTCAAAAAGCTTTCGACAAGGTGCCTCACCGAAAACTATTGGCTAAACTGGAGAGGATAGGTATCAAAGGTGAAATTCATTCTTGGATAAAAATTGGCTTACAGGCAGAAGACAGAGAGTGGTGATAAATGGAGTGGAATCGGAGTGGGAGCCTGTCACTAGTGGAGTTCCACAGGGTTCAGTCCTTGGACCGGTCCTGTTTCTCATTTACATCAACGATATTGATGTAGGGGTAAACAACACCATTTCCAAATTTGCCGACGATACAAAAATAGGAAATACAGTCCTGAACGAAGATGATAGAAATGCGTTGCAATCTGATTTAAACAAAATATCAGAGTGGTCGAAAAATGGCAGATGCCCTTCAATGTCGATAAATGTCAGGTGCTGCAGGTTGGTAGCAAAAATATGAAATACAAATACGAAATGAATGGCAAACAAATAAAAACCGCAACGGTAGTAAAAGACCTAGGGGTACTAATATCTGAAAACCTAAAAACTTCCGACCAATGTATAGCAGCTGCAAATAAGGCAAACATAGCATTGGGCTTTATTAAACGAAAATTTACATATAAACATGAAAACGTAATAGTGCCACTGTTCAAAAGTATGGTGAGGCCCCACCTTGAATATGGTGTGCAGTTCTGGTCACCTTATCTGATCAAGGACATTGTAAGACTCGAGTCAGTACAGCGTAGAGCGACGAAGATGATACCCTCATTAAGAAATAAACCATATGAAGAAAGACTTAAACGATTGAACCTGTTCTCATTAAAAAAGAGGAGGTTGAGGGGTCAGCTTATTGAGTGCTTTAAGATACTAAAAGGTTTCGACAAAGTCGATGTAAATGCACTATTCACATTAAACAATACTAATCAAACTCGCGGAAATGGAATGAAATTAAAAACCAAAAAGGCAAACCTAGATGTCACAAAGAGTTTCTTCACCTACAGTGTGGCGACAGAGTGGAATAAACTACCAGCGAGAGTGGTGGAGAGCGACACAATAAACGCTTTCAAGGGAAGGCTTGACCTCTATCTGCAGAGGGCTGGGGTGATATGGAAAAAAAAAAAAAAAAAAAAATATTTATGTAAGTGTATGTATGTGCACTGTACAGTATGTGTATATATTCTGTATATATATGTATGTATGTATGTGTATGTGTGTATATGTGTGTACCGGTGTATATATGTATATATATGTATATATATATATATATATGCATATATGCATATATAGTTTGTAAGGCCAGACTGCCTAGTAAGGACCTTGAGGTCTGTGTGGTCTGTGTATCTATGTAGCTCTATGTAGCTCTCTCTCTTTATTATAGCATATACATTCTGGATAATGAAATTCTTCCGCGGAATATCTGTTTCGGCCGTCTCTCTCTCTCTCTCTCTCTCTCTCTCTCTCTCTCTCTCTCTCTCTCTCTCTCTCTCTCTCTCTCTCTCTCTCTCTCTCTCTCTCTCTCTCTATTATAGCATATATATTCTGGATAATTAAAAAAATCTCGGAATATATGTTTCGGCCGTCTCTCTCTCTCAAGGTCAATAAATCGTCTGGACCTGATACAATCTCTCTCAGATTTCTAAAGGAAGCTGAGGATGAGCTCTCCAAACCACTGACCTTGCTATTAAATAAATCCTTGCAGTCTGGAACTATGCCTAATCAGTGGAAGCTCGCCAACGTAAAACCGATATTAAAAAATGGCAGCAAATCCTTACCCAGTAACCATCGTCCAATTAGCTTAACCTCAGTTGTATGTAAAATGCTAGAAACACTCATATGAGACACACTCGTGAATCACTTAAAGGAACATAACATACTTAAAGGTACTCAACACGGCTTTCGTAACAAACGTTCCTGCTTAACAAACCTCTTAGACTTCTTCCACGATATCCTCAACCTCTATGATGAGAGTAATGGTGCGTCCACACTGGCAACAAAACATGTCGAAAACACATCACACAACATTGTTGGCAACAAGTTGTAAAGTTGTAAAGGAGACAAAGTTGCAGACATGTTGGTACAACATTTTAGACGATATATTGGTAACCCTGGTGTGGACGAGTCAACGTGGTTGTGAAACATCTGGGCAGACACACACACTCATACTAACAGTGGTGGCTTCAGGACTACGGAGCAATAGTTGATTGGACCAGGGAACAGACGGTACATCTAATTGATTGTTACCGTAGGTACAATCTACTGTGGGATCCCACCCACGTTCGTTATTAACACAAATTTAAGAGGGCCGATGCATGGCGAGATATCGCCGAAAATATGAAGGTGGAGAGGGTTGAGGCCGAACAAAGAAAATTAGAAACTTAATTACACAATTCAGAAGGGAGCTTAAACAAACAAAGGAGAAGACATCTGGCAATGGAGCCGATGGCACCTACATAAGCCAGCTTTCTCTTCACAATTGCTTAGGGGCACAGGGCCCTGGGTGGGGCTTTGGTTTCCTGGGCGCTTCTGCACCCTCCTAAGCTCGCCGCCATGGATTGGCTTCGGTCACCCAGGCTTTATTGTGGTAGGCAAGGAGGGTTCTGTGGGAGCGCTCGGTTATGGCCTTGGCCTTGGCCTTGCTTGGAGACTTGGGGCCTTGGGGCTGTTCGGCCAGGCAGCCTGGGGAACAGCAACAACAACAACAACATAAGCCAGTGGTTTGGATTCATAAGCATAATATTTTTGGCTGACAATCACATACCACACAAGACTGACGACGCTGGAATGGAGGTAAGAATATATGTATAATATTGTACTTCGCTAATTGTATTCTGTACCATATAGTTACAATGTAATACTTTGAACACGAATAATATTATAACATTGGAAATAATGGTATACATTATTTGTTTTCTTGGATTAAGGGATGAGGGAACTGCAATTGCCGTATATACCCTGACACAGACCTATTTATTTACGAAATAACTACAGCAGCAGCTGGTGCCAAGGCGTCTTTGCACGCTGACATGATCTTCCCGTCTACACAGACTAAGTGTAGACACCCTCACTAAGTCGACTCTTGTTGCCAACATATCTCCAACATTCATTCAAACATTGTTGCATAACTGGTGAGTTATCTGCTCAACAGGTGGCGTTGTGTGTGTGTAAGTGTGAGAGTCCGAGTGTATGGAGTGAGACAGTGAAGCACGGGAATGAGGTGGCTTCAGAGATGGGGTCGTTTCGGGCCATGAGTGAGCACCGTGCCTCATGTGAAGGCAAGATGGCAGGTGCTCGTTGTACTCTACGTGCTTCACATGTCTCACTCCCTAGACTGGAACAAGACCTCACGGGCTTCACTGTTCATTGTAAAGCGGTGAATGTTAAGGCTCTCAGCCTATGCCCGAGAGGAAGTAAGTTGGAATATAGAAAAAAAAAAAAAAAAAAAAAATACATTGTTGTAGATATGTCTCACAATGTCGAACACAGAGTTTGAAACATTGTTTCCGACTTGTCTGACAACCAAATGTTGCCAGTGTGGACGCACCTTAAAGCTGCCGATAAAATATACCTTGATTTTCAAAAGACCTTTGATAAAGTTCCCCACAAATGTTTACTGCTAAAACTAAAAGCGCGTGGAATACAAGACGGTGTGTTGAAATGGATAGATAATTGGCTCAGCGACAGAAAGCAAAGAGTAGTCATAAACGGTAAGGCATCTAAATGGACCAATGAAAGTAGCAGGGTACCCCAGGGATTGGTACTAGGACCAATTCTCTTTCTAATTTACATCAACGACATAGATGAGGGTCTCACCTATACAATCTCAAAATTTGCTGACGATACAAAAATTGCAAATAGCGTACTCTCAAAAGAACAAGTTGACGATATGCAACACAATCTAGATAAATTGTGATGTTGGGCCCAAATTTGGCAAATGAGTTTCAATGCAGATAAATGTAAAGTACTACATATCGGATACCTAAATGAGAAAGCAAACTATTCGATGAATGGCACTCAGCTTAAGAATATAAACAGAGAAACCGATCTGGGAGTAACAATATCGAGTAACCTAAAACCGAGTCAACAATGTTCAGAAGTTGTTAAGAAGGCAAACAAAATAATTGGCTTTATAGGCAGGTCATTTGAGCATAAATCCAAAGAAGTTATCCTAACCCTTTACAATTCCTTAGTCCGCCCTCTTCTGGAATACTGCGTTCAATCCTGGTGCCCTTATTACCAAAAAGATATAAACAAGCTTGAACGAGTTCAACGTAGAGTTACCAAAATGATACCTAGCCTAAAGAACAAACCATACGAAGAGCAGAGCGTCTAAGAGAATTAAATCTATTTCCTTTAACCCAGCGCAGATTAAGAGGTGACTTAATTCAAGTGTTCAAAATCATCAAAGGCATCGACAATATGAACTGTAGTAAGTACTTCACTATCGACCAATCTAATTACACGCGGGGAAACGGTTGCAAAATTATTGGTAAATCTTTTAACTCACACGAATCTAAGAATTTCTTCTTCAATCGAGTTGTCAACTTGTGGAATGGGCTTCCCCGAGACGTTATAGACTGCAGCAACGTTGATTCATTTAAACTCCGCTTAGACAAATATCTCGCATCAAACCCGCGACTGACAGCGTTTGTAAATGAATAACTTTATTTTATCCCCCCCTCAGTTACTAACCCATCTGTCCCCTACTAACTTCCTAATCCTGCCACAGACATTAGTTCCAGGTCAGTAGTTCCCTTTCCAATGTTCCCTTACCCACTCTAAACCACTGTTTTGACAATTGATGCTCAGTGTTTTGGAGGACAAGCAGCCTAGAAGGGTCACTAGACCTATTGTTGCTTGATTTCCTTTGTATATATATGCTTTTATATATCTATACTCTATCTATCTTACTCTCTTGTATATTGTAATATAGTCTCAGAGGTCAGAGATCTTCATAGTTCCCAGAAGAGTTAGTCATTAGGAGAGGTTAACAAGAGTGGTTGGGTTATGGAGTGTTGGATTCTGTATGCATGAGAGAGAGAAAGAGAGAGAGAGAGAGAGTTACACAGAGTTACACACACAGCTACTCAGACCACACATACCTTGCGGTCCCAACTAAGTAGTCCGGCCTTAATACTACCTGACAGGGACAGTTTATAGTGGAAGGATAGGACAGTAAAGTAGAAGGCTTTCTCCCCAACCTCCGTGCCTTCCGGCTAATAAGCCGTACCGGAAGATACGATGAAGTGTAACCTTATGGGTCAGTAAATGCCCACAAGAAAAGTTTTTATATAGTATAGATAGAAATTAGTTTGAAAGGGAAATTACACATGCCTATTGATTAATTCATATCAATCCAATCTTCATCAGATGATCGTCCAGTCTTTTCTTAATCGTAGCAATTGAATTACTGTCGACCACCTCCCTTGGTAAACTATTCCACTCTTTAACCACATTGTATGTGAAGACATTTTGTGTCACATCTAAGGATACCGTTTTTCTAATTAATGTAATTCCATTACCTCGGGTTGCAGCAGTTATTAATCGTGAACAGTGCACTGATATCTACTCTGTCAAATCCCTTAAGTATCTTAAAATACTCGATAAGTTGGCCTCGGAACCTTCGTTTCTTAAGCGAGAACAAATTTAATGTCTTTAATCTTTCATAATATGGCTTGGTTTTTTTTCAGAGAAAGAATTAACTTAGTTGCTCTACGCTACACAAATTCGATTTTTGTATGTCTTTCTCGAGATACGGGGAACATTATTGAACGCCATATTCAAGATGGGGTCTAACAATGCTTTTGAATAACTGCAAAATAATGTTTTCGTTTTTATAGGTAAAATGTATTTTAATAAATCCCAAGGCTTTGTTAGCTTTATTTGCCGCAGCCGCACATTGCTCTGAGGATTTTAGGTTTTCTGATATTATAACTCAGAGATCTTTAACCTTAGAGTCTGTTTTTATTGGTTGACCTTTCATTTGATACCCATACTTTTTGTTGTTTGAACCAACGTGCAAAATTTGACATTTGTCAACATTAAAGGGCATTTGCCACTTTTCTGACCAATCAACTATTTTGCTTAAGTCGGACTGTAGGCTATTTCTGTCTTCCTCACTCAAGACTATGTTCCCTATTTTTGTATCGTCAGCAAATTTGGAGATAAAGTTATTCAGACCTACATCAATATAATTTATATATATATGATAAATAAAATCGGACCAAGGACCGATCCTTGAGGCACACCGCTAGTAACAGGCACCCAATCTGATTCTATACCATTAATAACAACTATTTACTTTCTGTTTGCAAGCCTGCTTTTAATCCATTGATATAAATTACCCTTTATTCCGAGCATTTCTAGTGTGTCTAATAATTTATTGTAAGATACCTTGTCAAACGCCTTTTGAAAATATAGGTAGACTAAGTCAAGCGCCTTAATTGAGTCATTAACCCTCTCACGACCATAGGACGCAGAGATTGCCAGATTAGCAATAAGAAATAGATTACTCTCACTGTTATAATTACCTCTCCAAAAGAGACGAGTCTGCGTCATACCAATTTAGGAAAGAGGTCCACAGTCCCTGTAATTATGAGGACTGTGGACCTCATTCCTATATTGGTATGACGCAGACTCGTCTCTCACGTCGGTTAACTCTTCACCTTCAGGCTGGAGCCATCAAAGACCACTATCTCACCCCTAACCACCCCCACCTCACACACAACGAGTTAGAGAAACACACCACCATACTCGATAAAGAAAGTGACCCAAGGAGATTACCTATACTCGAAGCTTTATATATCCAAGCCTTACATCCCAACATCAACAACCAAACACTGGACCTTCAGATCCTTCCTTCTGCCAAAAGGCACTTTCCTACAGGACCTTACACCCCCCCCTCGCCCCCCGGTGCCCTTGACGCAGCCCCCCGTGCTACCTCCTTCAGCTTCGTCTTCCGCAGGCGCCACACGTACTACACAACTTAGGCCACGCCCCTCGACACGCAGCCAATCAGCTTCGACCCCGCCAACCGACCACCATCCCGCATCCAGTGCGCATGCGTGAAGCGGTTCTCTCTTTCTCTCTCCTAGAATACCCCTCCACCAATAGCAGACTTTTGCCCCCTGATTTTCGCCTCCTCTGATCCTCCACCCTCTATATATACCCTTCCTGTTTACCTTTTATATCATTCTTTCCTTACTTGATAATGCTGGTTGTCCAGTGAAACGCGTCGTATATCCTGTATCATCATGTACATTATGTAACCCTGTACCACCATGAATTTTGCTCATCTCCTTCATCTACTTCCTGCCACCCAGCGAAAACTCATCAGAGACCTGGAGACTTTGAATAATAAAATTTCCAACGCAGAAATTGCCATTTCTTTCAACCTCGTATGTATTAAAGAAAATATATATATATACATATATACTGTATATATATATACATATACAGTATACAGTATATTTACAGTACACATATATATATTATATATATATATATATATATATATATATATATATATATATACAGTATATATTCTGTAGTCTTCTCGGGACCTTGGGAGTACTCTGGGTGTGGGTATCTCGGCTGGAATATAGTTATCTGTAATTGTATTTATCACGTTTATTTATCCCCATTATTATTTCTTCACAAACCCATCCACCAACCAGCTCTAGCTTCTTGCCTTCCCCACTGTCCCCACTACCTCCCCTCTGCCCTCCATTATCTCAAGAGACCGCGGGACCCTAAGAGGAAATGGGCAGGAAGTGTGGCCGATAACGGGAGGGGGAGGAGAAAAGCGAGATTATGGAGATAGAAGGGAAACGATGGAGAATAGGAAGCAATTATATCGACCTTCAGTGATATCTTATTCCTGACAAGAGGGAATATCTGCATTAATGTGAAGGCTAATGATGCAGGAAGAACATACATGGTGGATCGAAGATAAGGAGAGTATAAGCAGGAGATAATTAATTAGCATAGGAAATGTACGTAGAACAGAATGATGAAAGACTAATAAGAGAGATCAAATTACCAACAGTCTGGAGCACCGCATTATCAATTTACTTATATATATATATATTTTTGTTTTAGGTAAGCCTTCCTGGGTATTCTCCTGGGTGACCTAGATGTGTCTGCATTTTGTGTGTTGTCTGTGTGTGTTCGTTGTTTTGTGTTGTGTTTTGTGTTTTCCCTGTTGTTGCTCTGTCTTGGGTCGGCCACACCCAAGAAAATACAAACAAACAAATAATAAAATAGAGTACAATAGAAATAAAAAATAAAAATAGAAAAAGTGGGGATTGGGCCTGAGCATATAGATAGATAGATATAGGTAAGCCTTCCTATTAGTCAATATCCATTCTCTCACACTCACTCGCACACATGCGGAAAACCCCCGCAACAGAACCATTGATAGGTACAATTGAGATCATTAATAAATACTTGAAAGATAATTAGAGAATGGAGAGAACCCTGAGGAAAACTGGAGTTGATAGGTTGAGGAAGTGAGCGATAGCCATCCACAACTGCAGCTATGGAGTGGTCTGAAAGGAAATTAGAGACAATGTTACAGATAGAGGGATAGAAAACAAAGAATGGTAGTTTGGAAAACAGATATTTGTGCCAGACTCTATCGAAGGTTTTGGATAGAGTCTGGCACAATATAAAAAGTTTCACCAAAGTCCCAGAAGGAGGATAACTAAGAGTTAGTAAGAAAAGCAAGAAAAGCACCAGTAGAGCGACCCTTAAGGAAACCATACTGGCGATCTGAGAGTAGATTATGGGTAGATAAATGCTTAAGAAATTTGAAGTTAAGAATAGTTTCAAAAACTTTAGAGATGCAAAAAATGAGAGCAACTGGACGATAGTTGGAGGATTGAGAGCGGTCACCCTTCTTTCGGATATGCTTAATGAGAGCAAACTTCCAGCTAGAAGGAAAGACGTTAGAGGGCAAACAGAGACGAAAGAGTTTGCCTAGGCAGGGAGTCAGCACGGAAGAACAGTTTTTGAGTACAACAGGAGGAACACCATCTGGTCTGTATGCTGTTACGACCGGGACTGCGAATAAAACAAGGGCACTTAATGCTTGGACTAGTAATAGGGCACTATGCAACAACGGTACGCTAGATCCAAACCCTCGAACTTATATGCCGGCGAACAAAACACCTATACCCTCCAGAGTTAATCTGCGATAACGGGGTATCCTTAACTGGGCATAAATGTACTCTACTTCAGGCTAACCCACACTGGTATAGCCTGATAACACACAGGATGCAAGTTACGTTAAAATGCATAAACAGGAATCTATGGAAAGATCAATTAAATCACTGCAAGATTTAATACAATAAAAAGATGCTTCAATACAGTTACTCTAAACAACAATAAACCCTTCACTCCTATCTGAAAGAAAGTGAAGTATAGTCCTACAGCATAGACCTGGAAACTTCTGAAGAAAGTCTGATGCTCATAAGATGCTCGTATCTTAAACTATATAAAGGCAGGAGGCAGGACACCACACGTGTAAATCGAATACACTAAAAGATAGGACATATAATGTTAACTGACACGAGAATACTATAAATGCGCAACGGTAGTAATGCTCGACACTAAAAGAAGTACTTGCTCATCAACGAAACAGTCTACTATTGTTGTGCGGCTCAGCAACAATCTAAACTAATAAATGTTGTGAATAATAATGCATACATATCAAAGAGCTTATATTAAATACTAATAAGTGTCTACTCAATTAATAATGTCTAGCTGGGATACTCTAGGTAAGGAACTGGGGTTGAGCAAGACAGGCTCGTAGCCTAGCGATGTCCTTAAGACTGCATCCTTTATGTTACGTTAATTGACTAGGGTGCTCTCTTGATAGATCCAGATCACAAGTATCTGGTTCTATCCTGGCGACCCTCTAAAGCCAAGCAAAGAGGCAGCAAAGTGTGGAACTGGCACCGGCCAAAGCCCTCAGTCAACACAAAGCTGCACTCGCAAAGGACACAACCGAAAAGACAGCACAGGCTACCACAGGACCGGTCGAAGTTGTGTAGCTATAAGCAAACCGTACACATATCGATGATAACGACTACAGTTACCTTATTCCAGTCTAGCATTAAATAAAAGAGCAGAGACACTAAATCAATAATGGAGACACACAGAGTTCATAACCTATACTAACTAAGAACCCTCAAAACCTATTCTAAGTACATGTAAATATCTCAGAGGACGGCGCATGCAATACAATGGGCCGGCTATGGAAACCGTATGCAGAACCCAAGGGGACAAGTAATTGAATAAAGGTGAGAAGCAATGGAAAAGAAGAAGTTCAGAGAGAGGAACAGTTCTAAAGGTGGTGATCGGGGGAGAGTAAGCAAGGGATGTTAGATGCATGCACGCCTAGCCTGTCCTGAGGAGGACAGCTCCTGGGGACCCTCATGTACACAGGAGCCCACAAAGACGCGGTGGTCGGCCAATCACGGGCCGAGACGTCACAAGGCAGCAGGTGTCATGTGACACAGCTAGACACGCCAGCCAATCAAGGGCGTGGGAAAGCCCACGCGCGAGCGGGAAAACTCCTCCGAGCGAGGGAGGCAGCACATACATACACACGCACACACTACCACCACACTGCCTACATCGCTCTTTCTCCTTAACTTCACACAATGCATCTTATATTCTATTAATGATATAAAACACTTCCCGTTGTCACAGATGAAAACAAAGACCACCACTGGACTGTCTGTGACAATACGATTGCTAGGAAAGAAAGAACAACATTCTCTGATAACTGTAGCCCATTTCGATGTCCCTGGCAAGCGCTAGTGGCTACCGAGAGGCAATTCTGCCAACGCTGGTAGACGTCAAACCCCGCTCAAGATATGGGACGCTCAACATTAGGCGAGCACCATATCTGAACAAGGCAGAATGCCGACAAGACCCGCCACACCTAGCCACTCCACCAGAAATGAAATGCAAAGCTCAATTTTAATTAAAAACAACACATTAGCATAAAGAAAATCTTATAACCCCTCCCAAACACAATAATATAATCTAGCCTACTATGCTCCCTGAGCGAGCTTCACAGAGTCCATCCTACTAAGTGAAAGACAGGTTCAACTTAGGACTTTAGCTATAATATTGGCAACTTACAGTTAACTATAAAAAAGAAAGAGTTTTTATGTGATTATTTTTTATTTTATTGTAATGTTTTTGATGGCTGCTCTACAGGGGCAAGCCTGGTTTTTCTCCACTCAAACCCACACACCTGTAGTGATCTACGCCGGATCCTCCACCCTCGACACACAGTCTGCAATTACATTCTCACAACCGGCAATATGTCGAATGTCTAGATTGTATTCTTGCAACATGAGTGACCAACATGTCAGCCTCATATTCCGGTTGTGGAATTGGTTCAGAAATTTAAGAGGGTGGTGGTCGGTGTAAATCACCACGACTGGCCCGTAGGCAGGAACATATACTTCAAAGTGCCTGAGCGCCAACACTATTGCCAGCAGTTCTTTCTCCACCACCGAGTAGTTTTTCTGAGCGGAATTAAACTTCTTGGAAAAGAAACTGACTGGATGCTCCAAACCTTCCTCGCCTGTTTGCATTAAGACGGCACCAGCCCCTACACCGCTGGCATCTGTTGCCAGCTGGAATGGTCTTTCAAAGTCAGGGGCAATGAGGATTGGGTGAGTGCATAGTAGGTGCTTGACCAGCGAAAAAGCCCTTTCACACTCAGGTGCCCACTTGAACTTTTTCTGTTTTGCTAGTAAATCTGTCAGAGGAGCTAACACAGTAGAATAACCCAGGATGAAGCGGCGATAGTAACCGTTCATGCCCAAAAACCTCATGATCTGCCGCTTGGTGGAAGGCCTGGGGAACTGGTTAATAGCCTGTATCTTGTTTTGGGGGGGGCACACCTGGCCTAACCCGACCACAAACCCGAGATACTGAACAGTTGCCCGGACAAAGTCACACTTGCCCAGATTGACCACCAAGCTGGCCTCACTGAGCTTCCGAAACAAGGCTTCTATGTGCTCACAGTGACTCTCAAAGTTGTCATCGTAGATTATAACGTCATCTAGGTAGACAGTGCAGTTAGGGATGTCAGCTACTAACTCATTCATAAGACTCTGGAAGGTTGCTGGGGCATTCTTAAGACCATACGGCATCACATTGCCACGGTAGGTGTTCCCATCAACCACAAACCCGCATACCCCCTTCGCCCGGTCAAACAAGGGCACCTGCCAGTAGCCTTTCACTAGGTCTACTTTAGTTTAAAAACTTTGCCTTACCAATCTTGTCTACACTATCGTCAACACGGGGAAGGGGATAAGCATTGGTGGGAGTCAACTCGTTCAATCTCCGAAAGTCAACGCAGAAGCGAACATTCCCGTCAGGCTTGGGCTGCAGAGTGACAGGAGATGTCCACCTAACTGCCCCCTTCTCAATCAACCCCCGTTCTAACATATATTCTAACTCCGTTCGGAGGGCTGGGAGCTTAATGGGTTGAATTCTGTAGAGTACTGATTTAAAGGGGGGATGATCTCCCACGTCTACGTCATGCACCACCCGAGTTGTGAGGCCTGGGTTCTCTGCAAACACAGTGGGGTATGAATCAAACAGGCGCTGCACGGCTACACGCTGTTGCTCAGGCAGGTGCACTAGAGCATCGTCAGTCACCTGTCTGGAGTTCCCCGCCCACTGGTCAGCAGACATGACACTCCCAGTTATTTTCCACCTGAGCTTCACTGTCCCTCACTCCTTCTCCTCCATGACCGCTGCAGGTCAACACAGGGACAGCGAGAGGCTCAGGGGGGCGCCTCACAAACTCCTTCACCAGATTCACATGGCACAGCTGGTTCTTTTTACGCCTATCTGGAGTAGCCACAAGATAGTCTAGGTCAGATATCTTCTTTACCACCTTATAAGGACCAGCGTACTTAGCAGACAACGGATGACCTGGCAGAGGTAACAGAATCAACACCTCCTGCCCCACCTTAAACTCCCGGAGTTTTGTCTTCTCATCGTACCTGTCCTTCATCAGTGCTTGCAACCCTACCAAATTCCTACCTGCCAACTCTAGGCTTCTCAGCATTCTCTCTCGGCTCTCGAGGACGTACTTTAACATAGAACTGGTTTTGCTGTGCCCTCCCAGATTTCTCTAACCATGTTGAGGGGACCTCTGACCTGATGTCCGAAGACTAGCTCATTGGGACTGAACCCTAGGCTTTCACCAGGTACCTCCCGAGCAGCGAATAATACATAGGGCAACCCAAGATCCCAATCTTTACCATTTTCAACACAGTAACAACGCAGCATGCTCTTGAGAGTCGAGTGCCACCTCTCCAACACCCCCTGACTCTCTGGGTGATAGGCTGACGAGACAACTGTACTGATACCGTGCTGCAGCATGGTCTGTTTGAAAAGGTTAGAAGTAAAGTTGGACCCTTGGTCTGACTGCAATTCCTGTGGGGACCCGTACCTAGAACAGTACAATAGCAAGTTACGAACAACAGTCTTAGCAGTACCATTTCGCATGGGGTATGCATCCGGATAATGAGTGGCAACATCCATGATGGTGAGGAGGTACTTGTTGCCTGCACTAGTAGGGGTAGAGGGCCAACCATGTCGATTATAACCTTACTGAATGGTGGCCCGATTACAGAAATAGGGTGTAACGGAGCCTTGGGGATACACTAGTTTGGTTTACCTACTGTCTGGCAGGTACTGCACATTGCCACCCATGATGCCACATGTGCCTTCATACCAGGCCACCAAAACAATTTAGCCAATGCTGCTACCGTCTTACGTACACCCAAATACCCTGCCAACGGTACATCATGCGCCAACCTCAGTAGGCTATCACGGCACACACTAGGCACATTCAACTGGTCAACCACTCTCGACCCACCCTCCCAACTCCGTCTGGGATCTAGAAAACGCCTGTACAAGATACCCTCCACACGAAAGATGTCCCCCGGCTTTGTATCCCCGTCCTCCTCAAGTTCCACTGCACCGTTACTACACTTTTGAAGCTCACGATCATCTAGCTGTAGCTTACAAATATCCGAAGGAGCCAATTTATCTAGATGCTCCCGAAGCAACTTATGGCCTCCCCCGATACTGGGCTGTTCTATTCTATCTTGCTTATGTGTGTAACGGTGCTGTCTCGGAGTTTTCTCACGCCCTACCTCCTCACCAAGTGTGACAGGTTCTGGGGCCACTCCGGACCTAAACATTGGTGATAATACTGAGTCGCCAAGAAGAGCTGCTGGATCAAAACTCTCAAAACTTTTCCCAACTTTAGCTTTCTCCTTCCGACCGTTCCTCCGCTGGTCTGGAAACTGAGGAATAGGCTGTGACACTTTAGATGCACGAGATCGGGTGACAACACACGCCATCTGCTGTAATTGACACCTCTCGACCAACTCCTGCCCCTCCCTACTCACGTCGGCCGTCCTCTCGGCAACGACTAAGGGTGGAACCTCAGAAGTAGGCACCGCAAAGTCGTTGCCGAGAAGAAGGTCGACGCCCTCTACTGGCAGTTTCTCTACGATTCCAACATCAATCTCTCTTGTCACACCATCAACCTCCAGCTCCACTCGAACCAACGGGTATGACCGTGTAGCATTAATACCCTGCACCACAACTACCCGTGCCGCGTTTATAGGTTGGCCTGTAAAGTTTTTCATCAAAGTCTGGGATGCACATGTATCTCGCAACAACTCCAACCAATGCTTGCAACCAGCCCAACTCACGCAGCCACGCCCTCTATGGTCGCAAAAAGCATCGCGGACAGGTTTCGAGCCTTCCGGACACTCCTCCACTGGCTGTGCCCCCGCATCTGACATATCACCCCGGGTAAATGCAGAAGACCTCAGAGACACCCCAATGTTGCTAGCCAAAGACACAACTGCTGCAGATTGGTTACTAGGGCAGGAACGTGCAAAATGCCCCTTTTTATGACATTTAAAACACTCTACTTCACCCTTGGACTTCCCCTGAGGTGGGGAAGGGCCCTGACCTTTCTTAAACGGGACGGTTTTGGGTTTGTGATCAAAATTAGTATCATTGCTCTTGCTTTTATTATTAAAGGTTGCATCACTGACTCGGGGGGGTGGAGTGTTGCGCCCCTTGTTAACTGCATCGGTCCGTTGTGCAGACCCGCACCCACGAATCAGCGATAATCTCAGGTCAGCCATCTCAGCTGCCTCTTGTAGAGTTTTAGGTCGTTTCTCTTTGAGGTTCAAAGTCAGGTCGCCGCCTGTGCATTTAAAAAATTGCTCTAGAAGGACTAACTGCTAAATCTGCTCGTACGTCGTCACCTTCTCTGACCTCGGCCAATTTCTCAAAGCATCAGACAGTTCCCGGGCATGTTCTAGAAAAGTGCACTCATGACCCTTCGTAACACCTCGAAACTTCAACCTATATGTCTCTGGTTGTAACTTGTACGCCCGCAGAACAGCTTCCTTCAATACCTCATAATCGATGCAAGACTCCAAGGGCAACGCATCATATGCCTTGAGTCCTTTGCCAACCAACCTAGAGGAAACAAGGGCTGCCCACTTAACCTCGGGCCATTGGTGCTCCCGGCACTTCTTCTCAAAACGCAGGAAAAACTCGGTGACACCCGACTCGTCAAATGCAGGGACTAACTTAAGAAGGTGCAATAAAGACTGATCACGACCTCGATTCCCAGAACCGAGACGCTGCCCTGTCGACTCCACCCGAGACTTCTCAAGCTCTATGTCTGCACAGTACTTCGTAGCCTCAACCTGAAGCTCAGCCTTTCTCTCCTCAGCCTGAATCTTAAGCTTAGCTATCTCAGATTCCTGCTGCTGCTGCTGCTGAAGTTTGGCGAGTTCGAGCTGAAACAACATCTCGGCAGACAAACCCTGAGGAGGGGGTGCTACTATCGGGGACCCACCCCGTGAGCCACCTAGAGGCATACCCAACTGCCAGCGGGTATCGGCCTGCGGGAACGTACCCGGCTCCGGAGCCCGAGGGGGCGCCATGGTAGGAGTCGAGTGGAATGGGGGTTGGGCAGAAGGTGCCCCAGCTTCCGCTCCACCCGAAGCCCCACGCACCCCACCGAGCACACAGGTAACCAGCTCACCTCTCGACAAACCGCTAGTAGCGGGAAACCCTAAGACCGTGGCTACACACTGCAGTCCGTACCGGTCTCGCCCCGACACACGATCCGCTGACACAGGCTCCTCCAAAAATATCTGAGCATCCTCCTCACTGTTCACCACCCGAGCGCCGCTAGACAACTCCACCTTCTCCACCTCCTCGCCTGCTTCCAGTATTGTGTCCTCATTGTACACTGATCCGTCGTTCGACATAGTGTCCACCGGAAATCCTCAACGTTTATAAAAAAAAAGTACCTAAACTCTCATGTAGCACTATTCACTCAAAACAATGCTTGAAGACAACTCAAGTGCTATACCACGTTGCCCCCCAAAAATTCCAACATGTCCAAAATATTCCTCAAAAAACAAATATCCAAAAATCCTGCAATTATTTCTTAGTTCACTACGTTGGTGTGACGACTAAGATAAGATACTAGGCAATGTCGCCATTTGTTACGACCGGGACTGCGAATAAAACAAGGGCACTTAATGCTTGGACTAGTAATAGGGCACTATGCAACAACGGTACGCTAGATCCAAACCCTCGAACTTATATGCCGGCAAACAAAACACCTATACTCTCCAGAGTTAATCTGCGATAATGGGGTATCCTTAACTGGGCATAAATGTACTCTACTTCAGGCTAACCCACACTGGTATAGCCTGATAACACACAGGATGCAAGTTATGTTAAAATGCATAAACAGGAATCAATGGAAAGATCAATTAAATCACTGCAAGATTTAATACAATAAAAAGATGCTTCAATACAGTTACTCTAAACAACAATAAACCCTTCACTCCTATCTGAAAGAAAGTGAAGTATAGTCCTACAGCATAGACCTGGAAACTTCTGAAGAAAGTCTGATGCTCATAAGATGCTCGTATCTTAAACTATATAAAGGCAGGAGGCAGGACACCACACATGTAAATCGAATACACTAAAAGATAGGACATATAATGTTAACTGACACGAGAATACTATAAATGCGCAACGGTAGTAATGCTCGACACTAAAAATAGTACTTCCTCATCAACGAAACAGTCTACTATGGTTGTGCGGCTCAGCAACAACCTAGACAAATAAATGTTGTGAATACTAATGCATTCATATTAAAGAGCTTATATTAAATACTAATAAGTGTCTACTCAATTAATAATGTCTAGCTGGGATACTCTAGGTAAGGAACTGGGGTTGAGCAAGACAGGCTCATAGCCTAGCAATGACTGCATCCTTTAAGTTACGTTAATTGACTAGGGTGCTCTCTTGATAGATCCAGATCACAAGTATCTGGTTCTATCCTGGCAATCCTCTAAAGCCAAGCAAAGAGGCAGCAAAGTGTGGAACTGGCACAGGCCAAAGCCCTCTGTCAACACAAAGCTGTACTCGCAAAGGACACAACCGAAAAGACAGCACAGGCTACCACAGGACCGGTCGAAGTCGTGTAGGTATAAGCAAACCGTACACACATCGATGACAACGACTACAGGTACCTTATCCAGGTCTAGCATTAAATAAAAGAGCAGAGACACTAAATCAATAATGGAGACACACAGAGTTCATAACCTATACTAACTAAGAACCCTCAAAACCTATTCTAAGTACATGTAAATATCTCAGAGGACGGCGCATGCAATACAATGGGCCGGCTATGGAAACCGTATGCAGAACCCAAGGGGACAAGTAATTGAATAAAGGTGAGAAGCAATGGAAAAGAAGAAGTTCAGAGAGAGAAACAGTTCTAAAGGTCGTGATCGGGGTAGAGTAAGCAAGGGATGTTAGATGCATGCACGCCTAGCCTGTCCTGAGGAGGACAGCTCCTGGGGACCCTCATGTACACAGGAGCCCACAAAGACGCGGTAGTCGGCCAATCATGGGCCGAGACGTCACAAGGCAGCAGGTGTCACGTGACACAGCCAGACACGCCGGCCAATCAAGGGCGTGGGAAAGCCCGCGCGCGAGAGGGAAAACTCCTCCAAGCGAGGGAGGCAGCACATACATACACACGCACACACTACCACCACACTGCCTACATAGCTCTTTCTCCTTAACTTCACACAAAGCATCTTATATTCTATTAACCTCTCTGCGGCGCACAGGTTTTTTTTACAGGGTCATACTGTGCGCATTTATGATGATTTTGGGACCCATTGCCAATTTCGATAAAAAGTACATCAGCGTGTAGGGAATGTTTGCGTGCATCGGCCCATATATATTTGACCCCCCAAAAAATGTCTGGGGGAGGGGGGAACGGTCCTTAGTTGAAAAATGTGGAGCGAATGGCACCGCGCGGCTAGATTGTCATCGAGCGGCGAGATTTCCCTGCCGAATTTTCACGCGCCCAGGGGATAGAACCAGAGGGAGGAGGTGGTGGGTTACCGCCTATTATCACGTATATCTCCTTTTTTAATCCCTTTTAGGCTATGTAGAGTACGTATACGTGTGTAGGCCACCCATATAACAATGAATATGCCTCATAGTGACCAAAAATTGCAATATATAAGGGAATTATCAAAGGATTTTTAGGCGGGAACGAAGATGGGTTGGAGGTTTGGCGGCAATTTATGAGATGAGAGTGTGGTTTGCGCTATAATATCACATATATCTCGTACTTAGAGCACTGTCATGCTATAATACAGACTTGTACGTATGTAGACGTGCCATATATCAATATATATACCGCATATAGACCAATTCATGCGATATTTATGCACATTATCAATGAGTTTCTATGCGTGAACCAAGGTGTGATTGAGTTGTGCTGGGAATGAAAGGGGGAGAGGGTGTGTTACACCATTAGTATCACTTATATCTTGTACTTAGAGCACTGTCATGCTATAATACAGACTTGTACGTATGTAGACGTGCCATATATCAATATATATACCGCATATAAACCAATTCATGCGATATTTACGCACATTATCAATGAGTTTCTATGCGTGAACCAAGGTGTGATTGAGTTGTGCTGGGAATGAAAGGGGGAGAGGGTGTGTTATGCCATAAATATCACTTATATCTTGTACTGAGAGCACTATCATGCTATAATACAGACTTGTACGTATGTAGACGTGCCATATATCAATATATATACTGCATATAGACCAATTCATGCGATATTTCGCACATTATCAATGAGTTTCTAGCAGATGGAAGTCAAAAAGTGTGGGTGGGTGGGTGGGAGGGAGGCAGGGAGTGAGTCGTGGAGAGAGTGAAGGCAGGGAGATCTAGCAGGAAACATATGCAGCTGTGTGATAATTGTGGAGGCGCCCCAGGCGTATGGATGTCTTGGGATTTTGAACCTTATGTCTAGCAGGTGTCTGGTGTTCGTTGCCACCAAGAGGTCTACAATAACATGAGTCAGGAATGGAGAGAGAGAGAAAGTGAGACATGCGTATGTCGTACGTATAAATGGACTTCAGAATTGCATTTTTATGCAAGCAGACATTACATTTTAGACACATGTGAAGTACCACAGAAACATGTAGGCCATTGACTGTAAATAAAGTACTATATTATAGACCAGCAACGAGGGTGGTCAGTAAACACAGGCAGATTGCCTTTTTTGATAGAGAGCTTAATATAGACTGGTGTCTCCTTACACTTGCGAAAGGGTAGATTGTCACCAGAGAAACTTATATTTATTTATTTCCAAGTAATATGCAATCTAAATGTATATTCGAGACCTACTGCAAGTATTTGTATTACAGTCATGACTATGTATAATCCAATATACGCGCGTAGGCGAGACATAAGAAGGATGGTTAAGCAATTTTCGACACCCACACAGTTATTATTAATTTTTATCGGCTTTCGACCAGTCTGCAAAGAGTCGTGCAGATGAGGCGGCAGGAATTGCCGGGCCGGCTGAATGCACAAAAAAATAAGGATTATACGAACTCGGTATAGCCTTAATCGAGACATCCAGTAATCTCCCTACCTCATCCTTCGCCCTGAACTTTCTGTTCTTATTCATTTCAATGTTCCACTCCTTAGGGACCGGTAGGTCCCCTGAAATAGTGGATTGTGCTAAGTGTGGGTTTAGTGGTATAGCCGGAACCCAGGAACAGTCTGGTCCATAGAGGAGAAGCATAGGGCCTTTCCTCTGAGGTATCTTATCTAAGGATGAAGGAGTGATATCAGAGATTACTCTAACATTAGTGGTAGTAAGCGCGGCTGGCACTATAGTGCCGGAAGCCGTGGTTACGGCCGGAGACATGGTCAGTGTAGGTAAAGGGGCCTGAGGGATAGGAAAACCTGAAGGTTCTAAAGGTCTTATCGTGGAGTGACTTGAGGGAACTACAGGTTGACTAGGGGGAGGGTCAGAGGAGGTAGGGAGATTATACTGTTGCATAACTTTATGTAGAATATCACTAATCTCATCTGAGGTCACACACTTACTGTGGGACTCCCTAGAAGATTGGGAGCTAGCTTCAGACTCCCCACCTGTTATACCTGGTTGAGCCGAGGATAAAAGCACTTCCTCCGGCTCCCTACTTAACTCAAAATCCTCAGGAATGTCCTGATGCACCTCCGGCGATTGTTCCGCCGGAGGCCACACCAAATCAGGGACTGACGACGGTAACATATCACTATTACCTTCATGCATTGGTTCCTGACTTATTCTAACACTGTAATGAGATGGTTCTGACTGACGCCAGCACCCCCTGCCGCTTTCTGCGGGTGGCTGCGAGTCTTGTATTATTTGAGAGATGTGAAATGCCTGAGAACCTGACGGTAAACCCCTATATTGCTCAGCCAAGACACGGCTAGGCCCGGCTGAGAGGCTGCTCCTAGGCACATAGTTAAGTTTAGGTATTGCAAACGTAAAATCAGGCGGTACACTCAAAGATTGTTCACGACTATGCAGGGACTCCATGTCCTCTGCCCCCACCTCTTAGTCGCCCGATTCAACGTTAGGCGTGTTGGAGGTAGGGGTAGAGGGTGGTGGTTGTGGAGTCTCCTTCCGGCTACTACTACCCACTGTAGTAGCCGGTGACTCACAAGCCTTCCTTCCGGCGCTTCGTAGATCGTGAAGACTCCGCCAAAGAGTGCCTGGCCTGTCTTCGGGGAGATCTAGACCGCGATCTCGATTTATGCTTTGGGGAAGGCGACCGTCTCCTCTTGGCGCGGTCGTGGGGGGGAACCTCGGTAATTTCCGTGTCAGTGCCACTACTGCTACTCGCTATCTCTTTCGAGAGGGTTTTCGATTTCACTTTAGGCTTAACAGATTTACTCGGGGCTGATTTGACCAGAGGTGACTTTATAACAAGGTGTTCCCAAAGGGTATCGTCATCGCAATGCAGGGCCTTATGGGCTGTGTCTTTGGCGTAAGTGTTAAAAATGCCCTTAATCTCTTGCAAAGCTGCCAAGCACGACAAGTCTTTCTTATTGAACAAAGCTGTTTTCAAGTCGGAACAAATGGAACACCGCTTCGACACCCACAAGCCTCTAGAGCGATCTAAACACTTAACACACTTGATACAGAGTTTATGAGCAAATATGGATAACAGTGACCAGGTAGGAGTAGCACACAGCTCAAACCGTGGCATGATGGATAAAGGGCCCCCTCCCCCCCCCCACCCCCTCCCACCGGAAACAGCATTCACCAACCTCCGGTCCTGTTGTCACTGACGTGCCGGGAATTCTAGAAATAGAAAATTTCCAGGAATCAATGCTCATAAGGATAACCTGCGAGGTATTAACACATCCTACCTTGAGTCCGCCGGAAAATTAGCTATAGTCACTACTACTCTAACCTTCCGCTGGACTCGCCGTGAATAAACCTGGGGTCTTTTCGTCTATACTGATTAGAACTGCTTACCTATGACTAGTGTCATAGGCCCTATTAACCATTTGTGTCTGACTATCCATTACTATCGCATTAGAAAGATAGGGAAACTAATTTGTATGATGTCTCATTTAACACTTGTCCACTTGATTGTGGCGCCGCAGGGCGATGAAGTCTTACCGCGTGACAAAGGTGATCAGGGCGAGTTAACTCGGCGGGCCGAGTTATGAGCTCCCGTAGGAATCCTCATTTCGCGCCGGAAGAGTTGTGGTTCAGCTTACCACGCCGGGATATTTGGTTGTTCCCTACCCATCTTGGAGATGGGTAACCTGGGCCCTGCTGCACGGAGCCGCCGGAGAGAACAACCAAAATTTTAGAGAGGGAAGACTTATATACACAGCTCCTCTCTCCAAAACCCACACATACACAGGGACGTCTCCCACAACCCCTTAGAAACATGCCAAGCACACATGTCACCTACCCAGAGGCACACATAGGCTTTATCATAAATACAGAGAATTCAGAATCATAAATTACCTGTAGCCTACACTGGAGACCCCTAACCAAGGCTGGCCACGAGGCCCGACGAAACAACACAGGTAGAAGCGACGCTCCGATGACCCTGCAACAGCAACCAGACGAGGGGAGGCCCACGAGAGGGGCCTGCGAGCAAATACGGACCCTAGAAGGTGCAGCACTACGTGCAGCCACCCTTGGACTAAGGCATTTTCTAAAAATCACAAATAATATATGCAACTGCCTCATAGTGATGGCCTGAAGCATAATCTTGTAGAATAGTAGCCTTCTAGCTATGATATCAAAAGCTAAAGGCGCAAACACAACATAACAACAACACACGTGGCGCGAAGATCCTGGGATACGTAGGCGCCTGTTACAATAGTACCCTAATTTACACACTTCCTGCAGACATACCAATGGGGCAGCTGTTGCTAGCTAATCTAAACTCTGTTCAATACAATGCAAATGTATACAAATGAGCAAGGACTCACTAGAAACGCTGGAACGAAGAATGAAGTGGGAGCAACGGTGGCTCATCACTGCATCGTGTGTGCATGGAAGGGAGAAGGACGAGGATGGCCGCTAGAGGGCCTGGCGTTGGGGAAGCAAAACACAAGAAATCCACAAATGGAAAGTCATATGATTAACAGGTATTAAGTTAATTTTTCTTTTTTCTTTTTTACAGAGCTTTTTCTGTAGGGTACCCAATCATAATGACGATCCCATAAGGGAACTAAACATGCACTTATGAAGAGTACTCCAAGATCCTTCCGCGCGGAAGATTCAAATGCTGTCGCGGGGTGTTGAATGGAGACTATTATACTAATAGACAATATCGTCAATGATGAAGGGGCCACTATTAAATTAACAATGTACAACATATCCCTATGTACAGTTACTGAAACAATTTTTTCAGCTCTTGCCACTTTCTTCATGCAAATAATCCATGCAGATTGGTGTTCAGATCAAATCAGCTACTGTATATATTAATAAATACATATATATTTATTGGGATATAATTGATTTGATCTGAACACCAATTTAAATGGATATATTTGCTCAAGAAAATCGCAAGAGCTAACAAACATTTGTCAGTATCTGTACACTACAAGAGGCTGGGCTCTTTATATATTGTTTAATGAACAACTTTGTGTTTCGTGGGTTAATAGTGACGCCAGGAGTAAAGCGTGCCTCTATTAACATATTACTGGACAAAGTCAAACCAACTTCCTACTAAATATATATATATATATATATATATATATATATATATATATATATATGTATATATAGATATATATATATACAGTATATCATATATATATATATATATATATATATATATATATATATTTTATATATATATATATTATTATATGTATAATAATGTATATATATACTGCTCTCCGGCGTAGTACTTCTTCCCATGGAATGACTTTGGCTTCCGTGGCCGGGGACCCTCGGAGAGTGCTGAACGCATTACCGAGGTAATTCTATGTGGGCATGTAGGAATACATTCCATTTTCTTTCTCTCAAACTAATGCGACAACATTTTGGTTTACTGACGGCTGTTCTACTGCTGTCTGCAATAAGGAAGACACATCCAAACGGTACTGACACCTTAAAACTCAAAAATCTCATTCTTCCTATGTTATGGTCCGAAATCAAGGCAAAGCTGTCCTATGACTTGCCAAACACACTTTTATCAATATTTAATGCACTGAACTGCCCAACTCTAGCTCTTCTCAAGCTTTCATTCATCTAGCCAAATCCTATCCAACATTTTTTCTTCCTCGTCTTTCCCTCCCCTTTTCCACTCTGATGGTACAACCATCAATGCTTCCTCTGACAAAGCTGAACTCTTCACTCAAATGTTCGCTAGAAACTCCACCTTGGATGATTCCTTTGCTATTCCTCCCTCTCCATCCCCTTCTCTCCTACTTATGTTTAATCTCTTCTATAGATGTACTTTCTATCCTCTCTGGGTTTAATATTAAGAAGGCGTATTGTCCAGATGGTGTTCCCCCTGTTGTACTAAAAAACTGTGCTTCCCTGCTGACTCCTGCCATGGCAAAC
Organism: Paralithodes platypus; assembly: GCA_032716605.1. Taxonomy (NCBI): domain Eukaryota; kingdom Metazoa; phylum Arthropoda; class Malacostraca; order Decapoda; family Lithodidae; genus Paralithodes; species Paralithodes platypus. The sequence goes on from CM064578.1 coordinate 54,806,090, forward strand.
TCTCTCTGTTTTCATGTCTGTCTCTTTTCTAACGTCTTCCCTTCTTGCTGGAAGTTTGCTCTCATGCAACCTGTCCCAAAGAAGGGTGACCACTTTTAACCCTCCAACTATCGTCCAATTGCTTTCATATTTTGTATCTCTAAAGTTTTTGAAACTATTTCTTCCAAATTTCTTAAGCATTTTTCTGCTCATAATCTACTCTCATATCGCCAGTATGGCTTCCTTTAGGATCGCTGTACTGGTGATCTTCTTTCTTACCTTTCTAACTCTTGGTCATCCTTCTATCGGGACTTCGGTGAGTCCTTTTATATTGCACTAGACATATCGAAAGGAATTGTTGTGCCAACAGTGATGTATGGGGCTGAGACATGGGCTCTGAAGAAAAAGGAGAAAAGAGGGCTGGATGTGATGGAGATGAGATGCTTGAGGAGTATGTGTGGAGTTACTCGTAGAGACAGATTGAGGAATGAAGAGATACGTAGGAGAGTGGGGCAGCAGGAACATTTGTCAGCAAGAGTGGACAGAAGGGTGCTGAGCTGGTATGGTCATGTTGAACGAATGGGAGATGAAAGGCTTACAAAGAGAATATGTGAGTCAGGTACAAGGGGAGATAGAAGGGCAGGAAGACCCCCATTGAGATGGAGAGACTGTGTAAGAAAAGCTTTGGATGATAGAGGAATGACTATAGATCAGGCAGGGGAAGTGGTGGTGGACAGAAGTGAATGGAGAATGCTTGTGAATAGTTGAGTGAACACGTGGTCATTTGGAGTAAGGGGTCGGGCGCAAGTTGGACTAGATAATAGTCCATCATTAGGCGCCTGGCCCGGGGAGACGATTAATATGAAGGGTGCGCCTGGAAGTGTGGTGGGAGGGCTTGTGGCTTTGGCTCCGCTGCATGTCTGCCTGCCGAGATCGGAACCTCTCCGGGTGGTCGGGGGCCGGGGGAGTGCTGGAGCTACCTTGGTGACCCTGGTCTCTGGGTCTTCTCCTGGGTGACCTGGATGTGTGTGAGTTTGTGCTTTTTATCTGTGTTTTGTCATTGTTTTATGTTGTTTTTGTGTTTTACCTGTTCTTGCTCTGTCTTGAGTCGGCTACCCCTAAAATGGGGATTGGGCCTCAGCATATAGATAGATAGATAGATATCGAAAGTCTTTTACAGAATCTGGCACAAATCTCTATTTTCTAAACTACCCTCCTTTAGTTTGTATCTTTTCATCTGTGCCTTTGTCTCTAATTTCCTTTCCGGCTGTTCCATAGTTGCAGTTGTGGACGGACATCATTCACTTCCTCATCTTATCAACTCCGGTGTTCCTCAGGGTTCTGTCCAATCTCCAATTCTCTTTCTAATTTTCATATATTTTTCTCTCAACTGTAGGCTACCTCTAGTCCTATCCATTCATATGCAGACGACTCTACCTTTCACTATTCAATTAGTTTTCCAGAACGTCCCAGCAAACAATCCCTTACAAACAAACATAATGAAGCCATACAACACTTATCTTCTGATCTAACTACCATTTCCAATTTGGGGCCGAGAAAATCTTGTTGCCTTAAATGCTTCCAAAACCCAATTTCTCTATCTATCTACCCGGCGTGAATTCCCTGAGGACTATCCCTTTTACTTCAACAATACAAAAATCAAACCTTCATCTTCTCTCAGTATTTTCGGTGTATCTTTCTCTTCTGCTCTCTCCTTGAAGGACCGTAATACCATTCTTGCTAATAGCGGCTATTACACTGGACATATTTTCTGACGTCCTTCGACCTTCATCCTTCGATCTTGGGCATGAAATCGTCATCTTGCTATCACACAGGCTCCACGCACGATCATCGTCATCTACAGACATTGGCAGAAGTCTATGATCGCTTCTCGGCTGTATTTATACCTATTTCGGCCTAAATAGATTTCCTATATATTAGTAATGTTTTGCAATCGGTAATAAAATGTGGAGGGTATGCCATAATAACTACATTATAATAATTTTATCCGAAAAGACTACAAAAGCTGAAGGTGACGACTGGCAAGGAAGTCATGTAAAGGATAAACACCAATTAATAGGCTAGGCAGCGGGTGATTACCATCGAGGGTATATATTCCGAGGTTGACAGTTCGAGCCTGGCCGACAAAGATTTGTTTGTTTGTGCTCCCAATATGGGTAATTCCAAAATAATGTATGGTAGCCTATTATGTTTAAACTAGGTTAGGGTATGTATAGTTAGTACAAATATAGCCTATGCATCTTTGTAAGAATATATTTACACTATTTATGAATATAATTATAATACAATAACTAAACAAATTTAACTAGCCTAACTATGCTAACCTAACTTATCCCAACTTTTTCCTTTTATAACTTAAGTTATCTTGACCTAACATACACTTAGCCAATTTTAACCTAGTTTACCCTATCCTAAATTGTATAGCCTAACTATATCCTAAACTACAGTATCATTACATTACCTGGCGGTGGCTCCGGCGATCTCGACTGCGTCAGGCGCTCGAACACAACAATGTGTCACAGGAGGTGGAGGCCCTGGTCCAGGAAATTATCTCAAAGAATGTCATTGTACCGGTAAGTCCGACATGCCTAGTATTCACCTCCAGACTTTTCTTAGTGCCAAAAAGGGACAGTGTTAGATCTCTCGCATCTGAACACGTTTATCGAGAATTCATCCTTCAGAATGCTTACAGTCAATCAAATCAGGCTCACTCTTCTGCCGCAAGACTGGATGTGCTCAATAGACCTCAAAGATGCCTATTGGCACGTCCCTATCAACAAAAGGTTCCAAAACTTCCTCGCTTTCAGGATCAGGCAAGAGACTTGTCTTTCAAAGAGTGCCTTTTGGGTTGAGCCTAGGCCCAAGAATTTTCACAAAATTAGTCCGGCAAGCCCTTATGCCACTGTTGGTCCAGGGCATCAAAGTGTTTTGATATCTAGACGACTGGCTAGTAGTGGCGGAGTCAGAGGTGTTATGTCACAATCATGTCAACCAAGTACTCAATCATGTGCAGAACCTAGGGTTCAAGGTGAACTTGGCGAAGTCTCTCGTTGTCCCCACAAGGAATATTCAGTGGACTGGGACATCACCAATCTGACTCTTACTCAGAGTGTGGACAATCGAGGCAGATTTCGCAGGAAACTGTTTCGTTTTCTCCACAGTCTGAATACGACCAGGAAAACGTGGGATTCTCTGATCGGCTCTCTCAACTGGATCCAATTAACTGTGAAGTTGGGCCGGTTGAAAGTAAAGAGATTAATCTTGGAAGGCAACAAAGTTTTTCCTCTCTCTCCGGAGAAGAAATTATGGCCAATTCCTCCATTAATCCACAGCTTACTCTCGGTCTGGGCCACGCCAGAAATGCTCCACTCTATAACAACATGGGTTTCTCCCCCACCTTCGGTAGGGGTAGACACAGACGCTTCAGGAGTAATGGGTTGGGGGTATCAATCGAACCTAGGCCATCAAGGGCAGGGCACTTTGGCCCAGGTCAATCAATTTCACATCAACAAACAAGAGCTTTTAGTTCCTCTCTGTTTTCTCCAAGATCACGGCACGGCTTTGCAAGGGAAGTCAATAGCGTTCCGTATGGACAACCTAACTGCAGTCCATTGCATTCAGAAGCAGGGTTCAGTGAGGTCTCGACAGTTGCTAATAGTGTCAGAACAGATGTTTGCCCTGGCCCAATCGCTGGCATTCATCTGCATGCATCATATCTCCCCGGCGTGTCGAAAGTCTGGGCAGACGCTCTGTCCCGTAGGCGGAGCACCCTAGTAGAATGGGCTCTCAAACAAATTGTCTTCGACAAGATGATTGCCAAGCCCTACCGTCCACAAGTGATTCTGTTCGCATCCGAGGAGGATCACAGACTACCCTCTCTTCCTAACCCGCCAGGGGGTGACCTCGGCGGGGGGGACCAGATGCATTACTGGAGGACTGGAACAGGTGGACTTCAATCTATCTTTTTCCTCCACCAGATTCTGTGCTAATGTGCAGGGTAATTCACAAACTAAGAGGTTACCGGGGCTTGGTCTCGATGATCGCACCGTTATGGCCGGCTCAGGTGTGGTACCATCAGTTGCAAGAATGGTACAGGACCCCGGTTCGCTCCCGGTCTCCGCATTCCACTTAGAGACAATTGGCAACCTTCAGACCTCGCTCAGTTTTGCCTTCTGGACATTTACAATGCAAAATGGTTAGCTCAATTTGGGGAAAGTGTCACTAGTAATCTCATGAATCAGTATACAATGTCTACCAGGAGGCAATATCAATCACATTGGAAAACGTTCACAACCTGGATTGTAGAGTCAAGGCACACAGATGCCTCGGGAGCCTTGATTTTCAAATACCTAGATTATTTATTTGAGCAAAAACGTTTTTCAGTAGTCACATTAAAAAATCACCTATCTGCCATCAGAACTCCCTTTTTTGATCTCACTGGCCTTAACATACCGCAGGCGGAGGAGAAAGGGTTTATGAGGGCGTGTTTCAAGCTGCGCCCACCACAACGTCAGCTCATGCCCACCCGGTCACTTGGCAAAGATTTATCATTGCTTTAATCACGTAAATATAATAATTCGACGGATTTTGTTTTACTCTTAAAGAAGGCTGTTTTCCTGATGGATCTGGCCACAGGAAATAGGGTGTCTGAGCTGGCGGCGATGAGCAACGAACCTAATTGCCTTAGGTTTGGGAGACTGCACGACCATGTGCAAATCGCGCCGTCTCCCACATTTATTGCGAAGCATGAGCATTCTGAACATGTATTTTCTGAATTTTCTGTCCTGTCATTGAAACGCGGACACACTCATCATATTTTATGCCCGGTGCAGGCCTTAGCTAAGTTTATGAGGACTGCACATCCTCGCCAACCAGGTGCTTTATGGGTGAACCAGGCAGGTAATCGTGTTACGAGAAGAAAGTTAGCTTCTCTGTTAGTAGACGTCATTAAAGAAAGTAACCCCGGCGTGGTGGGCAGGGCTCACGACATCAGGAAATGGGCAGTCTCTCTTCGATTTTTACAAAACTACTCCGTAGAAGACATTGCTACTACTCAGTTATGGGCGTCCAATCATACTTTCCTAATACGTTACCTGTTATACCAGGTATAACAGGTGAGGAGTCTGAAGCTAGCTCCCAATCTTCTAGGGGGTCCCACAGTAAGTGTGTTACCTCAAATGAGATTAGTGATATTCTACATAAAGTTATGCAACAGTATAATCTCCCTACCTCCTCTGACCCTCCCCCTAGTCAACCTGTAGTTCCCTCAAGTCACTCCACGATAAGACCTTTAGAACCTTCAGGTTTTCCTATCCCTCAGGCCCCTTTACCTACACTGACCATGTCTCCGGCGGTAACCACGGCTTCCGGCACTATAGTGCCAGCCGCACTTACTACCACTAATGTTAGAGTAATCTCTGATATCACTCCTCCCCCCTTAGATAACGTACCTCAGAGGAAAGGCCCTATGCCTCTCCTCTATGGACCAGACTGTTCATGGGTTCCGGCTATACCACTAAACCCACACTTAGCACAATCCACTATTTCAGGGGACCCTACTGGTCCCTAAGGAGTGGAAAATTGAAATTAACCCCTTCAGACTCATATGATGCAGAGGTTGCCAGATTAGCAATTAGCAATAGAGTTCTCTCACTCTTATAATTACCTTTCCAAAATTAGTTTTCTGCCCACAGCTAACTCAAAGACAACTGCAGAGGTTGAAGTAACTAAACTAAAGGTTTCTAAATACCCCTGATGGTAACAAAGGTTTTAAAGTATCTCTAATAGGCTCAACATCGCGTCATATGTCGGAGAGGGCTAATAAGAACAGAAAGTTCAGGGCGAAGGATGAGGTAAGGAGATTACTGGATGTCTCGATTAAGGCTATACCGAGTTTGTATAATCCTGATTACTTTGTGCGTTCAGCCGCCCCGGCGATTCCTGCCACCTCATCTGCACGACTCTTTGCAGACTGGTCGAAAGCCGATGGCATTAATGATGTCATTAATGATGTCTTTGAATGCTCTCACGCCGGAACTGGATAAATTTCGGTACTGGATCAGTCGCATTCACCAGTCCTGCAAATGGGGCGGATAGGGGTAGGCCCCTGGGTAGATTGGGAGTTAGAAGGTCAGGTATTTGCCTCAACCATTACATCTAAGTCCTCGCATCAGGTGTCACAGGACACTCATAATAATTTATCGCTACCTGCAAATAAGGCAGAAGGTGTGTCGCCGGCTTTGTTTGCCTTCTTAGCGGCACCCAAATTGGCCCTCCACTCTTAAGATGAACCATTTTGCACTCCTCCCTCGGCTCACCTTGAAAGGGACTTTAAATTAAGAAATATAGCTTACCGGATGTTCTCCCAATACCTAGTCAGTCACCAGGTGGCTGTCTCCCTGACCAGAACCCTCTCGGCCATTGCTGACCAACATATTAGGAAGGCCACTGATTTGTCACGTAGAATCTTTTTGCAAAACTCTATTCAGACTCTGGGTGACATTAGAATAGCGATCATGGAAGCGGTTCGAGCCCGTCAGGATCTGAGGGTACATTTAGTGAAGAAGTTAACGGATGGTATTGGTCGCCGGGTAACTCTTTCCCCAGTATTAACTGCCTGCCTTCTTAACTCAGAAACGTGGAGTATAGTGTTTAATATGGTAAATGGGTGGAAACAGGTTACCTCCCAGGCTAAGAGAGAACCATTTAAATATGTAATATGCATGGTATGTATGCGCATCATAACCATTTGTTTTCATATTCATATTTGTATGACGATATTATGCGCATGCGAATTTAGTTCTTCGTTGTGCTATCATTAACCCTTTCAGTACCGGTGCCGTCCTTTAAACCTTATCCTGGCTACTATTACACGATTTTAATCAGTTTAAAATGGGCCTCCAGCAATTGAGAGGCTTCGAACTATCTCACTTAAACTTTTTTACTACCACATATCTTTCTTAAACTGCACAACATCTTCTATAGCTAGAATACAATTATAAAGTCGTCGCCGTTACATAAGGGGTTTAACACCTTACGAGCGGCCTAGGCGGTATATAATATGTAGCCACCAGCGGGGTGTTTTTACCCAAAATAGGGCTGTTTACGTGATCATTTTCATGCCTAAATAAGACCCAGAGCGTAAAACAAGTGTCTATCCCTCAAAGGGCATACACAGAGCTTTCCAATGACACCATAACGATCCTCTTATGATGGCTAGTTTTCTTGCAACAACTGCGCAACGCGAGTGCAAAAAGTATGTAATTCGGCACTTTCCCCATACAATTCCGTATGTAGCGAGTGAGAGAGGGAGGGAGGAGGTGGGATTCGTGTCAGTAGGTTCGCCGCGGTGGTCTGGAGCAGTCATACGCTCGCTACTCTCCTGCCACCACTTGTCTCTCTCTCTCAGCAACATTACGTGCTGAAATTGCCACACGACCTATGTCGAGCGCCGCCAGATAGTCCAGATTTATTATACTCGACTTATGTTGCGCGCCGATAGTTATGGGTTAATAAAGGATAATGTGTTGTTGGAAGTAACTCGGTATTACCTGCAAATACTGAACCAAAACATAATGTATATATCTGGTTTGTAAACATCTTGGCGACTGTTGGGTTTATTTGACTTGAGGAATAGCCATATGGAGGAGTTTTCTGAATCCCCTTTCCTTCAAGTTTAGCCTCATTAGTTTTGAGATGTTAAGACATTATCCTCATTATTCACGCGATTAGGAGCCTTTCATACCATTTAGGTGTCGATCTGTTCCTTTCAAGCGATAGTGAGCGAGCAATATAGGACGAAGGGGCCTTCGGTGGGAGCATTTTTGTACCGAAAAATGCACAAATTTATCTCTAAGGGTTGTTTTGCAGGTACTTCTTTAAAGCTTAATGGAGGTCAAGGGAGGAAACTAGGAACTAAACAATAGGCTAATACACAAATATATAAATATATATACAAATAAATACATTCTCCCATTACCAATGGATGGCGTGTGTTACATACATGTCTTTTTCGGAAATTCTCGGATATTCACGTCTAGAGAGATTGATCCAAAAAGTGTAATGGATGGAGAGGTGGTTGATATATATATATTGTTTATTTGATGACAGATATAACTGACATGGCTAGAATACGAACCGTTCAGGCTCTACCCTAACCATGACAATTAGTTTATTATTTGATGACAAATATACTTTGTGATGCTGCCTACGTTGATGGAGGGTTGCACTCTACCGATCACCTCTTATATTGATTCACTTTGTTCCTGGCACATATCCAAGATGTCCCCCAAATTTCATGAACATCGGTTTGTAATTGTTGTAGATATCTTGTTTACAATCAGACAAACAAACGCCAACTTTGTTGGTGGCGATAGATACGTTATCCTTTATCGATCACATGAGGCAGACTGCATTATTAAATTCCCCTTATCGAATATGTATCTGGTATGTGTTGTTGACCATAACTCAGGATCAGCAAGAAACTTGTTAAATTGATCGGTTGAATTCCGCCTTGGGGTATTTAATTACTGCTGGGGTGGATGACCAGCTGTGTCTGTGTGGGGTTGTATTTAATATGTAGAGAGAGAGAGAGAGAGATTATACATTATTGTTTATGATTGCACACGTATGAAATATGATATACCTGTATGCTAGACACAGTGATAGCAATTTACCCTTTCAGTAATATGACATCTTTGGAAATATACTCTTGCTAACAAAAGACGATTTTATACAAATTAGGAAATTAGGAAGAACTTGTGGCAATCAAAGCAGTTAAATATATCTCAATCCTCTCCAAATTGTTAATAAGTAGCTACGATAAAATGAGAAAATATACACTTACGTATACAGAGAAAACATCAATAAAGGAAAACGCTACCGTCTTGGTAGTGTAGTAGACAGCGTCTCGGCCTTCCACCTGGGAGACCCTAGTTCAATCCCCCACTCAGGCATGAAGGATTGTGGCATACACTGGTAGCTGGTACCATTTCCCTTGAGTAAGGAAATATGTAATAGTCTTTCAGTAATATATAATACTATATGTCACTATGTCGAGTGTTATCGAATCTCGCAGCGAGGGATACAGAGAAATGGCGCCTATTAAAAGACCTGAAGATTTGTATTATTATTAAGAATACTTGTAATTGAATAAAATTGATATTCATTCAATAGGAGCAAGACAGGATCCACTTGCCCACTTGTGTATGCTGTCAATTATATAGTTTACTCTCTTTCTCTCTCTATCTATCTTTCTATCTCTCTATCTATCTATCTATCTATTTATCTATCTATCTATCTATCTATCTATCCCATTATCCTTCTGTACCCGTGACTACTCTTTCCTTCACTTCGCTGCTCGTTTACAAAATTTAACTCCTTTAATCAGTGGATCGCACTTTCCCCACGGTCCAAAGCTCGTTGTCAACTTTTCAGTTCTGACATTCCCAATTAGACAGCCGGCGTGTGCGGGAATGACAAGTTAATTGGTGCCATCAATCCAAAGAAAAGTTTACATTTTGTCATCTCTTCCTATATATCTAAGCTGAAGGGTTTATTTATTTTATATATTTTTGAGTTCAGATACTCGACATTTTGGCTTATTAGTTTGGCTATTTTATGATGCTCCAAGTCCTTCATTTGAACGATTCAACTGCGTGCGAAAGCAAACTAGAAACTTATAAGAATACGATCTTTAGCCGATGCAATTATGTACATAAAGTTGAGCAAAGTTTACTTAAAGATAGATCTATGGGCCCTGCTTGTAGCTGGAAGGGGGTCTAACATGTAAACTTGTTCACTGAAAAAAAAATGGTCGAAAGAATACAAATACATACATTGATATGAATATATAAATATATTATTGGTCGAATATTGCAAATAAAGAAAACCATAACAATCTTCAATAACGACATAAACACTAAAGCTTGCAAAACGTCGGATCATCCAGTATTAATGGGGGCCCAGTTGTTGAATATGGGGTGTGTAGGATCAGGGAGAAAAAAACGGGCAATACTGTAGGTCACATAGGTCAGCATTACTCAAGTTACTATAGCAGTAATAGTTACAATTTGTATTAACCACTGCTCTCCTATTATCTTACATTGCATACTCATCCAAAATAGCAAACCATGTGATAGCATAGTTGTCATTGTTGTTGATCCCCAGGCTGTCTAGCCGAGGAGCCCCAAGGTCCTGAGCAAGGCCAAGGCTATAACCAAGCGCTGCCACAGAACCCTTCCAGCTTTACCACTAAAGAAAGCCCAGGTGACCGAAGCATGTCCCCGGCGAGGGGCTGAAGAGAGTGCGGAAACGCCAGGGACACCGAAGTCCCTCCCAGGGCCCTGTGAGCCTTAAAAGTTATGAAGAAAAGGTTGAGGGGCAAAGGGAAAATTATGAGATATGTCTCTGAGAGGGCAGCAGGGGAGGGGATCATCAGCCCATGGGCCTTCACCCCCGGGCCAATGCCCCCTACCGTCTGCAGCCCCCTTTGCATTGCCACTCAATCAGGCGAGCTCGCCAGCACCTAGAAGTAAAAGTAGTAGGCTACAGGAAAAGAGACAGACAGAAACGGCTAAAATTGGGTAGAGGATGCCAAACCACACTCTGGATAGGACCAGCCCTCACCCATGTGATAACTTAGTTTGTAGTTGTGGATAAATATGTGTGGATAGGTTTTTGTACATATACCGGTACATACAAAATGTCTATATGTAATAATAAGGGTGTCAGGTAAGATCTATAATTAGCAACTTCCAATGACAAACTGATTCCCCAACAACTTTAAGGGCTACTTTGGAGTGATGTTGTCAATTACATGGAAGGTAGATTACAATAGGTGACACATTTCTATATGAGTTTAGTTTAGAAGCTGAAAACAGTTGTTGGAGAAATCGTTCGTGTGAGAACGGCATTACCCAACATGATAGTGGTAATAACGTTGATGAATCCTTGTACGATATTGACATACACATGCACATACATAATGTATACTCATACATATACAAAGTAGATCATAGCATAGCACAAGACATCCTAAACACACACACACACACACACATATAATCACACACACACTGACACATACATTTGGAATGACAATGAGAATACAAGGTATCCTACCAGATAACACTAACCAGACGCTAGATATACAGATAAATAGATAAGATAGATAGATAGATACAGAGGTAGGTAGATAGATAGATAGATAGATAGATAGATTAATAGATAGTCAGTCAGTCAGTCCTAAATTTATTTCATAAACAGATATATATATATATATACTTTTTACTTTTTACAGAGTTATTTAAGTAATACACATTAAGCTAAAAGTCCTTAGCGCATAGTTGGTTATGTGTGCTGTACAGTTAAGGTTAATAAGTGTTGTCAGTTATTTCACAAAATTCGGACACTGACTAATACTCTGAGGAATAAGCACTTTTCTCAGTAACTATAAAGATACCAATAACACTTGTTGAGCGAAAACCTCTGGAATCTATGACAACACTTAATACCCCCGATTGTACATAAGCAATTCTTGATCTGATAGCATTGATACCATTTAGCAATAAGTTATTAAATCCATATTCACGTAGGATTATTTGTTCTACCTCCTTTCCAAGAAAATATCTATGTAACATGTAATACATGTTCTTCTCTATGAAACTACATGGCTTTATGAGATGTCTATATACAACAAGGGAGATCGAACCCCACCTTGTCTCACTCCATTGTTCATAGTTCATTCATGTGAAATTGAATCTTTAAATTTGACAACAACATGTTGGTTTCTGTAAAAGTAAGATAAAATATCAACCAAGACATTCGGTACTCCTAGTTTTAGAAGCTTATTTGCAAGTTTGAAATGATTCACCTTATCAAATGCTTTTGGCAGGTCAATAAAACATGAATAATCATTAGATCCCTCCGAGGTGTACCGTAAAATAGTTTCCTTGAGAATTAAACATGCAGTAGAAGTAGAATACCTTTCTCTAAATCCATGCTGCCTATCATTTAAAATAACATATCTTAAAATGTTGTACTGCAAGCAATATTCAAATACCTTCAACAATAGTGGCGATAACGTAATTGATCTATAATTATCAAGTGATGTATTATTGTTATACTTATATTTCAGTAAGGGTTCCATAATTCCAAAGTTCATTCTTACAGGCATACAACCATGTACAACACAAGAAGATATCAACCTTGCAATTACTAGTATCAATTAGTTTGTGTAATACTTTAAATTAAAAGAATGTATATTATTTTGGCCAATACCACAATTGAGGTCAGATATTGTTGTAGATACATCATGACTATTTACCTTACCCAATATTTCTCCGTCGTCACGTACATTTTTCACCAATTCATCTATCATGAAGTCATCATCATTCTGACATTTACAATCATATACATGTTTAAACTTATTGAAACATTTCTCTATTATACATGTTGGATCATATTCTCCATCTATTTCCATACTTACAAAAACTTTATTATTCTTTATTTGTCTAACCTTTTTCCAAAATTATTTCAAATTTTTATTAGATAGAGATTGAGCTAACATATTTGTTCTAATTTGAGACTTATTTTGTTTAACTTGTTTCAATACATTCCTAAAGTCCTTTCTAGACTCCTTCATTTCTTCTAACTCAACTCCTGCAAGTGGACGTCCCCTATTCTTCCAAGTTAAAAACTTACTTCTCGCAAAATTATGCAAATCCCTAATTTCGTCATTTCGTATAACGTTATGCTTTTTTACTGGTTCTTTCTTAACCACAGAAGATGATTTAAGTAACAAACTAATTATACTGTTATAAATTACATTTAATTCCTTGATATGCTCTTCATTATTACATCTATATACACTGCATTCCAAACAATTAAAACTTGATATATCCAATTAATTTAGATAATGATTAATATTTGAATTATATATATGTAAATTATCCACACTAGACAGTGTTTGCCAGTCTATGAATTCGGACGGTTCAATGTGTACATTTACTATACCAACATTACATATGTCAATGTTTAGCTTACATGCTAAGGATAGTTAGTTAGTTAATTCTTTATTTCATAAAAGGTTACATGGTAACATTGTACATATATACAGATAGATTCAGACTCAAATCTTTATTTCATAAAAGGCAACACAATTAACTTTTTACATATATACAATAGAGATAACAGTAACCTCATACATTACCGCATTCTAGGTTCATGGTTTTGTACAAACATAATTCTTGACTTGATAGCATTTATATCATTAGTTTTCAAATCTGATACGTCATATTCATGTAATAGGATATGGTTAACTTCCTTTCCTAACGATAAGTATTCATCAAGGTTTAATAAACATTTCTGTAAAAACTTGCAAGGTTTTAGGAGACATTTGTGAGCAAATCTAATTTTTAACCAATTCATTAAATGATTAAATGTCATTAGTCCCGCCAATTCACATGCATGATGATTACTTTCCCAATATTTTAATTTCAGCATTTTCTTTATTGCTTTGTGGTAACCAATTGCAAATTGCTTAAGAGGAAGTTTGCACTTTTTGTTATAAAACCATAATTCAGAACCATAAAAACTTGAGCAGTAACTTTGGAACAACTGAGTAAAAACCCTAACATTAACATTAGAAAATTTACGTAAAATACAATTAAATTCATTATAAAACTTGTTACGACACCTAATTACGTCTTTGTCATTATTTAAATTATCATCTATTATAAACCCTAGATACTTTTGTTCATTAACAACATTCAATATCTCTCCACATAGCATCAACTTTGGCTTTAAGTTTTTATCTTTATTGTCTTTGAAATACATGCATGATGATTTATTAATATTAATGTCAATATCATTTTTTTTTTGCTTCATTTCCAAGCATATTCAGCAAAAACTGTAATCCCGATGACGATGGTGCTAATAAAACAATATCGTCAGCGTAAGCACTAATATTACTGGATATATTTCCTAGTGTGCACCCCTTTTTACATTTAGACACTTTTTCAATCAGCTTATCTATATAAAGATTAAATAATATCGGAGACAAGACTCCTCCCTGTCTTACTCCATTCATTATTTTCCAGGGTTTTGATATTGAGTCTTTATGCTTAGTAGCAACCAGTTGATTTCTATAAAGATATAATATTATGTTCGCATAAAAGTGTGGAATACCTGCTTCAATAAGTTTACTTATTAATGTGAAATGATTAACTTTATCAAAAGCTTTTTTTAAATCAATGAAAGCTGTATAAAGCTGTATTTGAGTCTTCTAATCTGTATCTTAAAATTGTTTCTTTAAAAATCAAGCACGCTGAGGATGTAGAGTGATTAGCCCTAAACCCATGCTGCCTATTATTAAAGTTCACATAATGCAAAATTTTATATTTTAAGCAATATTCAAATAATTTTAAGAAAACTGGCGATGATATAATAGGTCTATAATTATCCAAGGAGCTTTGATCTTTATATTTATCTTTAATAAGGGGCAAAATAAGTCCGGACGTCATCTCATCAGGCAAATGTCCATGTGCAATAAATGATGAAAACATTTTAGCAATTAGTCTTACCGCGCTTTCAGAACAAAACTTCACATGATTAGAATGAATGTTATCATGGCCAATGACCCAATTTAGCTCAGATAATGCCAAACAAACATCCTTGGTGTTATAGATAGATAGGATAGGATAGTTATGGATAGATAGATAGATAGATAGATAGATAGATAGATAGATGAGGTAACTGTCACTGTATGGAGGATTTTGTGGAAATTATCCCGTGACAAGTGAAGCGATTAATATATTGCAACATGGACAAAATAATAGGAAGCTCTAGTTAATGGGATGAAACATAATACACCTGAAACAAAGGGGAACTATAAGAGGAAGAATGAATGGTAAGAAACATACATGGAAAACAGTGATGCTTGACAAACAATAGTGAGTAACAACAACTACTATTCTGGAACACAATAATGACTGCCAGAATTACGACTTAGAAACACGCACGCAGAGAGAGAGAGAGAGAGAGACAGACAGAGATAGAGAGAGAGAGAGCGTGAGAGAGAGCAGGAAGTGAAAAGCACGCTGATTATAAATGCTTCAACATTTACTATACGAGCTCTCATACAAGTCACAGCCCTGAGAGTTTACGTCAGTCCTCCACTAAATGCACCAAGATCATCGTTTAGAAGTATGGACGCCAACCACGAAGAGCAAGACCAATAGTTGACCATATTAATGAAGATCCCGCCTGACCTGTTTGTTAACATCAACAGTGACGTAGCTGCGGGTCACCTCGACTCAAAGCACCCCATGAAGCCTTCACAGCTCACCCCACAACTGGACACCCACATTGACTTGAAGCTTCACATCGCCGGCGCCGCATGACTTTAGTTACTCTTTCTCTTAACCACTCAATAATCTGTCTTAATTCCTTGCCTCTCTTGGTAGTTTGCCTGCTTACAGGAAATCTGCTGGGAGAACGCAATTCAGGTTGAATTAACGTCAACCAGCTCCCCTAAGTTTGAAATGTACTTGTATTTCATCCTACCCATCTCGAGACATTAACACTCACTGTTACAGAAAAATGAACAACGACGATAATAACATAAACATTCATCTAAGTAGAATTGAACAACCCTGCCCTCGTCTTGGCTACCAACCAAAACATTGGTGTGTTGTTTGTGGCAAAACTGCCAAGCCTGAAGTATATAAGTTGTGTCAAGCTGCAACCAGCCCAAATATATGTTATTTTGTTTGTATTAATAATAAAATATATTTCAATTGTGTGGAAACCTATGATCTCCCACAGTTACATGGCATACATACTATTGTTACTTTTTATTCAGAAAAATCTGATCGTGACCAGAACACTATCCGCAATGAAATAGATGAGGAAGATAATAACAATTATGTTCAGAGAGAATATGTGAAATAACTGATGTACAACAACAATAAACATCAACAAAGTTACACAAACCATCACACTGAAGAAATGTGCAGTGTAGTCGTTATGGTCACTCTTTAAAACATTGTTCATGTCTTGTGTACTGTGATTGCTGCAGTCGGAAATACCACACAACCCAAAACTGCCGTGAGATAATTGCTGACCTGTGGCAGCTTGACTTGAGTAACACAGCGAAGTCTATCTATCTATCTATTGCCGGACACAGTAATCACCGAAGGGATGGCCACGAAACACCCTCATGCACCTCTGTCCCCAGTCAGTCAACACCCCTCATCCCATCCAGCACTGTTTCCATGCATATACTTCTTAATTCCATCCTTGCACCTCTCTCTCGGTTTACCTCTCCCTCCCTGTCCTTCCACCTCACTCTCGTACTCTCTTTTAGTCATTATCTCGCTTTCCATACGTTTCTAATGGCCAAACCATCTCAAGGTTTTCCTTTTCACACTTTCCAGCACATCTACATCTACACCACACCACTCTCGTACATCCTCATTCGTCTGTCTATTCTTGCATGTAACTCCGCATTGGACTTCTCAAGTAACTAATATCCACTCCTCTCACTCTTGGTTTGTGTCTCTCCCACAACGTCCATGCTTCGCTCCCGTAAGTTAATGTTGGGATTACCACACAGTCATGCAGGAACTGTTTTACTTCCATGCTGACCACCCTATTTCTTGTTACTGGTTTCAGCGTTCCTACAACCCTCTCCCGCACTTCTTCATCCATACTCCCATCTTTATCCAACACACTGCTCAAATACTTAAATAAGTTGACATTCTCTATAGTCTGACCGTTCAACCTCACCTCACACTCTGTGGCTGCACCCCTTTCAAAGATCATAACCCTACTCTTCCCCGCATTTACCTTCAGATTCCGTTTTTCACACACAGTCCCAAACATTTACCAGACCCTTCAATTTTCATTCATTATCGCTCATCAGAACTGTATCATCGTCAAACAGCAGTACAGGCAACTTTCTCTCGTTTCCTTCCCTTATCAGCGGTAGACCAAGATCCACTGCTCTTCCTAGTATTTCTTTCATGACTCCATCCACATATACTGTATATATATATATATATATATATATATATATATATATATATATATATATATTGAACAACCATAGGGACATCATACACTCTTGCTTTAACCTAACATTCAGATCAAATAACTCACTTTGTTCATTCTACACACATACTGACGTCTTTGCACCCTTATACATGCTCTTCATTGCTTTCAGCAACTTGTCATCTACTCCGTATATTCTCAGTACTTTCAACAGACCTTCTCTATCAACTCTATCATAGGCCTTCTCCAAGTCCATAAAGGCAGCATACCACTTTTGTCCCTTTTCCAGATATTTATTTCAAAGTCTACATTTCATAAAGCCCTGGCGGCAGTTCATATAACTACTCCATCACCAAGTGTCACCAGTGCAGTTCACAGGAATCGAAAACAATCATAGGCTACATTATCCAACTATTTGTACAACCAGTCCCTTTACCATTCAATGAAAACAATTATTTTGAAGAATGTATAGGCAAAACAACTGTCTCAAGAAAATTAAGGAAAACCAGGCATGCTTGTAATAGTGAAAACATAGACATATAATACAAACTGGAAGGACATTTATTATCTAGGATATTCATATTCATAGACAAAATAAACATAGGTAAGTAAGTACCTAAATTAAAATTGCATCAAGCGAGAAAACAGTATTACTACTTCGTATATGGTTTCCTTTGGTATATATTCTTCACCCCATCACCCACCTATATTATATTCACCATAGCAATGCCAACAAGCTTGACCATTAATGCATTGTAAATAAAAGAGAGCTAGTACAAATGGGCTGTAATTTCCACACCTACCTGCTGGTTGACTCAAATTATAGAAAAAGCAGTTCGATTGATTCAGCCCGTGTTGAGTTATAAGAGGTGAATGGTCAAGATATTTGGCCTAATTATATTGAACAGACTATAGCATACTATTCTCTCTCCTCATCCTTTCTCATCCAAATCTCTGTCTCTCACCCTACCCCTATAACTTTTCCCTCTCTTCTCTCTTCCCCATTAGGTCTTTTTAAGCTCTCCTCTTCTCTCCCATGTTTTGCTATGCTACCACATAAATCCTTCTCCTGTCTCCACCAAATCCAAAGCATCCCCCACCCCGCTCACATTCTGGACAGAGTTACCCTCACCCCAGCTTCTCCTTCCCCGCTGCTCACGTGCAACCATCGAACCATTAAACACTGATTATCACACATTACACGCCAGATCAATGTTTTCCCTGGAGAGAGAGAGAGAGAGAGAGAGAGAGAGAGAGAGAGAGAGAGAGAGAGAGAGAGAGAACATTAGATCATTGTAACATAAATTGGTTGGATGGCAGTTGCTATTATGTGATACTAGCAAATTTAGTGATGGGCTGGTCCTGTCAGAGGCGGGCTTGGGCTACCTATACCTTCCATTGCTTGTTCTATATTTATAATTCATCCCCTTCCTCTTCAGGAACTTTGAGCTGGAAACATCTTAAATAAAATATTACAATTCGAAATAGTTATTATAGCATGTCCTTTACTTAGGATATATTATAGTAGAAAGGTTAGGTTAAGTTCAGTTTAGGCAAATTATCATGAATCTTCCGAAATTGGTAATATAGGAAGATACACATCAACTTTAAAATTTTAGTTAATATTGATAACTAGTGTAATGTAATCAAATACCCACACAACCACATACTGTTAAGTAACGGACTACTAGTGTAATATTGATAACTAGTGTAATGTAATCAAATACACACACAACCACATACTGTTAAGTAACGGACTACTGAATCTCAAGAATGTGCTATGAAGTAGTGATGGGGTTAAATGTTTTCACAGGCTTATTAATAGTTTGCTGACATTTTATTTATGTTTTCAGAAGTGCTTAACATCAATGATTTTCATTAATAATATGCATATAGACAACATGTTGGTAAAATATTGCAAGCACTACACATTTTATAAAAGTTAATTTGATTATTAATATAGGAAAACAAACACACATACACACACACACAATCAAATTATTCTATTGTACACATAATAATATGGTATTGTTAATATAAATTTAACTTACACTCAACATATACTCACTCATACATACAGCTGAAAACACACACACACACACACACACACACACACACACACACACACACACACACACACACACACACACATGATATACACATAATAATAATACGATATTGTTGACATTACTTTCACTTACACACAGGATATACACAATTATACATTCAGCTACAATAAATACAGCTATAACAGACACACACACACACACACACACACACACACACACACACACACACACACACACACACACACACACACACACACACATGATGATATACACATAATAATAATAATACGATATTGTTAACATTACTTTCACTTACACACAGGATATACACAATTATACATTCAGCTACAATAAATACAGCTATAACAGACACACACACACACACACACACACACACACACACACACACACTTATACAGTTTTGCATTAAGTTACACTGGAACTTTATACAAAAATACACTGTTACACTTTCAGATGAATTACACTAACATAATACACAAGAGAGGTCCCCCCCAATTCTTACGACCTGTGAGATACATACATTGCCACACTAATCTTTTTAAACACAACTCTTTTTGCAAAGTTTCGTGATGCAAATTAATCATGAGTGAGTTTTGCTAACTTGACAGTAAAGTTTGTCTGTGAGAGTTGTGGTTGTGTATTTGTAATGAAGGGTGGGGTAAATTTTGGTGTGTGTTGTTGTTGTTGTTGTTGTTGTTGTTAGGTGTGTGTGTGTGAATGTGTGTGTAATTATTTTGTCTTAAATCTGGTTAACGTTAATGGGTTATTTGTTTAAAACTGTCTAAACTATTTTCCCACCCATGAGCTACCAGTACTTTTCATATACTGTATATACTGTACAATATATTATTATATATATATATATATATATATATTTAAAACAAGGGCCTGGAGTTCTCGAAAAGGATTCCAGTCCTGGCGCTATTCTTGGCTTACAGTGTGCTGGCTTAATTATCCAAAAGCGTTGATAGCCTCTAAGTTCTATTTTAATTACCTAACTAGTATTTAAGAAGAGTGATAATTGACCACTTGCAAGTTTCTTGTTAAAAGGAAGTTCAAACTTTAGACATCGAATTTATGCCGAAATACGACCAAATATATGTTTATAACAAACGCACTAGTACTTTAAATCCATTTCATGATGATTCCCATCAAATAAAAAACCCATTATTTCTGTTAAACATTGATGTCTACTTCCGTATAGCCTGAAACTCGCAAGTTATCAATTGTGAAAGTATTGTTAGTAATGAAAGTGTTGTAGTAATGATAGTAATAATGTTGGTGAATAATGCAAAACAATGGTATGTACTATGATAGTTAATTAGTTACTCATAGTTTATAATTACTGGTTTTTCCTGGTATTCTGACATTATTATTGGCATATCAAATATATTGTTCATATCATAACGTGGAAACGATAAATATAGTGAAAAAAACTAAATGTATTTTACTAAACAATGGTGATAATAGAAGGAATGATGTTTTTAATTAGTGGACAGATATGATTACTATAGTTGCTTCTTTTCTAGCTGACGGAAAATTGTTGTACGTGTCTCCTCGATTTATCAGCTATTACTAAGTGTGTGACGCAAAATATATTAATACATGCGATAACTTGGCATCAATCTGACACAGATACATCATAGTTTCATAGTTGTCTAGAAAGTATGGAGATATCAGCTGCCAGAGCATCAGATTAAAACAAACAAACTATATAGATGGTCAGTGTAGACTAGACAGAATAATATACTGTATGTTATTGGTTTGCACTATGCCCAAATAAATAGGCCACTCTTTAGCGAGGTTAAATAATATGGCTGATATACCGATAGGTTCTCCCCCCTGATCACGCCCTACTACAAATCCCCCTCAGTCAACAACCCCCACACCTGTCACTCTCCCAGGACTGCCATAAGATTATCCCACACATGGACTGTTCTGGCAGAGCGAGAACAAATTGTTTAATCATTCCAACACCGAACCGAATCCCTGTACAGTTTCTGCCCCATTTCAACTCGCCATTCTCCTCCTCCAATACCCTGCCTCCATTCCTTCATTTCCTTTGTTTTATCATCTCTCCATATTGTGTATTCTCCTTTCTATAGACCCTTACAATTTGTCATTCCGCTTCATGTATCTTGCAATATGAAACCCTACTTTATGGATTATGGATTATGGATTATGGATTATGGATTATGGTTTATGGATTATGGATTATGGATTATGGATTATGGATTATGGTTTATGGATTATGGATTATGGATTATGGATTATGGATTATGGTTTATGGATTATGGATTATGGATTATGGATTATGGATTATGGATTATGGATTATGGATTATGGATTATGGATTATGGATTATGGATTATGGATTATGGATTATGGATTATGGATTATGGATTATGGATTATGGATTATGGATTATGGATTATGGATTATGGATTATGGTTTGCTAAACTTGCATAAACAAAAATAGCAGAAACAAATGTGGAATTTGTCTTAAACTAGATGGGACTTAGTCTTTTTATCAAAGATTAGCACTCAGTTAGTTTGTGTTCGTTCGATGTAGGGTTGGTTGTACCCTTCCCAAACGTTTAAAATACGAAGGTTAGCGTTAGTAGCAAATTTGAAGATAAGGGTAAGTTATGAACAGACAAAAAACACCATCTGAGGAGGAATACTTTATTTACAACGTTTCGCAGATAGGTTCTTCAGGTCACTTATAAACACTGGCGCCTAGGAGGCCTTAAATATAAAATGAAGAAAATTAAAATAAAAAGGTAGAATACCCCTATATTGCCCATATCTAGCCTCCCCCCCCCCCCCTCCCCTTGTCCTTCCTCCTTCCTCACTCCCAGTCAACCTTCAGGGTGGGGGCCCTCCACAGCCACTTGTCATGGTGGATATTTAACCCTTTCCCTGCGGGAGATGTTCCCGAACATCATGGCAATTCACAGTAACTTACAGGCTTTTAAAGCCTCTTAAAGCCTGTAAAATCAAGTGGAAGGGAGCGGGAGCGCGACAGGCCACACATCATTCTCTCAGCCAGGCAGCTAAGGCACTGAGGGCTTTGAGTCAGAGTCTCGCGAGATATACAGTGCTTCCAAAGGCAAATGTAGCGAGAAATTAGCGAGAATTGCTCCTTTTAGCGAATGTCTATGGTAGCGCTGCGGGTGAACCCCATGAGCTACAAAGCTCGTTCTGGCGTCATTTTGAAGCTATTTTCCTCTAGTTTTCGTCTGAATACATTTAATTTCATTCAGACATTTGCCTAATCAATCAGGAGTGCCTGAATAGCCTTAATATGGCGTAAATGGGCGGAAATATGCCCGTAGCATAAGTGTTAAGGCCTCCTATGCGCCAGTGTTTGTTAGTGACCTGAAGAAGCTATCTGCGAAAAGTTGTCAATAAAGTGCTCCTCCTCAGATGGTGTATACAAGCAAAATTATATTTCTACCAAGCTAACCTGGTGGAGAAACCCTTGCCCCATTTCTATGCTCGCAAAGTATATATTCAACCCAAACAAATGACTAGCTACTCTCCCCCCTGCCCCCCAATCATTCGTTGGGATGTATGTGTATTGGGTGTGTGTGAGTAATCAGAAATTAGAAATGCTACCTTTCTTATTGAAATTTTGTTTTAACAAACAATATCTTCACAACCATAATATACATTGCTTTATATAGTAGCCCATTAAACGTAGACTAGGTAGGAGCAGCTACTGATAATTTTAAAGTTGTAATACAAATAAACATAACATGAATAATGATAAGTATAATTATGAGGAGTTACGAATAATTATTGTCTATTCACTATTTATTTTAAGCAATTTTTTGATTACCGGTATTTTTAGAATTTGTCTAGAGTTAAAAACACTTGCATGATGTAGCTACATGTGTCCTGAAGACGATCGTATTTCCAAAATGTTTGTAAGTAAGGGGGGGGGGGGGGCAACCAATCATTCGTCTGGGTTTAATATATAATTTGCAAGGATAGAAATGGGATAGTGACTTCTCTGCAAGGTTTGCTTGGTAGAAGCATAGTATGGATGAATTACGAGTGGAGAATACACCAAATATGAAGTACAAATGAGTAATGCCCTCAATACCTTCTTTACATCAGTTTTTACAACGGAAGACCTCAGTGATATCCCTACACCATCGCCGATTCAGATTGATAATTTAGATGTTCTAAGCAATATCACCGTTACAGAGAGAGAAGTGTTGAATTGTTTAGATAAACTCAAGGTAAATAAAACGCCTGGACCTGATACAATCTCACCTAGAGTCCTAAAGGAAGCTAAGGATGAGCTCTCTAAACCACTGACATTGCTATTCAATAAATCCTTGCAGTCTGGAACTATGCCTGATCAGTGGAAGCTAGCCAACGTAACACCGATATTAAAAAAAGGCAGCAAATCCCTACCCAGTAACTATCGTCCAATTAGCTTAACCTCAGTTGTATGTAAAATGCTAGAAACACTCATAAGAGACAGACTCGTAAATCACTTAGAGGATAATAACATACTTAAAGATACTCAACACGGCTTTCGTAAAAAAACGTTCCTGTTTAACAAACCTCTTAGACTTCTTCCACGATATCCTCAACCTCTACGATGAGAGTAAATCTGTAGATATTATATACCTTGATTTTCAAAAGGCCTTTGACAAAGTTCCCCACAAACGTTTACTGCTAAAACTAAAAGCGCATTGAATACAAGACGGTGTGTTGAAATGGATAGAAAATTGGCTCAGCGACAGAAAGCAAAGAGTAGTCATAAACGGTAAGACATCTAAAAGGACCAATGTAAGTAGCGGGGTACCCCAGGGATCGGTACTAGGACCAATTCTAATTTACATCAATGACATAGATTAGGGTCTCACCTGTACAATCTCAAAATTTGCTGACGATACAAAAATTGCAAATAGCGTACTCTCAAAAGAACTAGTTGACGATATGCAACACAATCTAGATAAGTTGTCATTTTGGGCCCAAATTTGGCAAATGAGTTTCAATGCGGATAAATGTAAAGTACTACATATCGGATACCAAAATGAGAAAGCAAACTATTTGATGAATGGCACTCAGCTTAAGAATGTAAACAGAGACACCGATCTGGGAGTAACAATATTGAGTAACCTAAAACCGAGTCAACAATGTTCAGAAGATGTTAAGAAGGCAAACAAAATAATTGGCTTTATAGGCACGTCATTTGAGCATAAATCCAAAGACGTTATCCTAACCCTTTACAATTCCTTAGTTCGCCCTCTTCTGGAATACTGTGTTCAATCCTGGTGCCTTTATTACCAAAAAGATATAGACAAGCTAGAACGAGTTCAACGTAGAGTTACCAAAATGATACCTAGCCTAAAGAACAAACCATACTAGGAGCATCTTGGAGAATTAAATCTATTTCCTTTAACCCAGCGCAGATTAAGAGGCGACTTAATTCAAGTGTTCAAAATCATCAAAGTCATCGACAATATGAACTGTAGTAAGAACTTCACTATCGACCAATCTAATTACACGCGGGGAAACGGGTGCAAAATTATTGGTAAATCTTTTAACTCACACGAAGCTAAACATTTCTTCTTCAATCGAGTTGTCAACTTATGGAATGGGGTTCCCCGAGATGCTATAGACTGCAGCACCGTTGATTCATTTAAACTTCGCATAGAAAAATATCTCGCATCAAACCCGCGACTGACTGCGTTTGTAAATGAATAACTTTATTTTATCCTCCCCTCAGTTACTAACCCATCTGTCCCCTACTAACTTCCTAATCCTGCCACGGACATTTGTTCCAGGGCAGTAGTTCCCTTTCCAATGTTCCCTTACCCACTCTAAACCACTGTTTGGACACTTGATCCTCAGTGTTTTGGAGGACAAGCAGCCTAGAAGGGTCACTAGATATTTTGTTGCTTGATTTCCTTTGTACTCCCTTGTACTCCTTTGTAGGTTTCTATTAATTATCAGATGACTATTCTTATGAATTAACCACTGCATAAGCAACTGGAGGGATAGATAGACGAATGAGGAAGTAAGAAGGAGGTGTGGTGTAGAGGTAGATGTGCTGGAAAGTGTGAAAAGGAACACTTTGAGATGGTTCGGCCATATGGAACATATGGGAAGCGAGAGAATGACTAAGAAGGTGTACGAGAGCGAGGTGGAAGGACAAAGAGGGATAGATAGACCGAAAGAGAGGTGGAAGAATGGAGTGGGGGAGTATATGGATGAAGGCGGTGCTGGTTGGGAGGAAGGGCATCGACTGACTGGAGACAGAGGTGCATGGGGACGGTTTGTTCGTGGCCACGCCTTCGGGGATCAGGCGTCAGGCAATAGATAGATAGATAGATAAGCAATTGCGCTCATAATTCAAGAATGCACATTATATTTCCATCACCAAGAGGATCATATCTTATGTGGGCAACTGTACATTTGTTCATAAATGGTAGTCTGAAGTTGGGTGAATCAAATACAATGAAATGGAAAATAGCATTGAAATAATGAGGTAAGAGGATGGAAACACAACACCACCAAGAACCAACATTACCACCCTTGCCACCACACCCCCAAGGAAAGAAGTCCCAAGCGCTACACCACCAGATTATGCCCGAGTCGCCTCCATCATGCCCGCAATTCCCCCAACACCAGGAAAGGACATCATAATCACCATCAGGAATCCGGGCAGTGACATGAACATGAAGGACTGGAAGGAAGGGAAAGCAAGCAAGACTTTGCATAAGTCATACACCACCATGCGCCCTTCTTGCTCCAAGCCACACCATTGCCGTGACAGGGAAAACCAGAGGGGCTACCCCAGCCGCGCCAGGCCCTCCTCCCAGCAAATCCGCCCTTCTTGCACTGAGAAGGAGCATCTGGAGAAATGCCGCCATTGGTAAGACTATGCCAGACAAATTAAGATCTACACAGCTGGAAAGCTCTTAAAAACACACTTCACTGGAAGTTTTTTTAAGACCTGGAAGATTTGGGCCAATACTAAACAAACTATTAAAGCACTGGCAAATAAAGCTTTGTTTAGGATTTTTAGATCTTGGCTCTACATAGGAATTATTATTTAATCACCATGGTGGCCATTAAATATTTATTCTTCACCTCGATCTTCAGGAATTACTGTCGCTAAAGAAAGCTGTACTGATGTACGCTTTACTGGTAGTAAACCTAACCTCAGTAAGACTTGTTTGAAGTTCACGCACTGGCCATTGGTTTCTTTCTAAGTTTGGGCTCGCGAGATACCGTAGCACTGGCATAACGGCACTTTGCATAGCTGTCCCAGGCACTGGCAATAAGGCACGTATGCGTAAAAGGCCCAAATAAAACCCATCCAAAAGTCCCTGAAAGACTCTTATAAAGGTCAGGACAGTTAAGAGAAGTTGCATACCAACCCTCTTACGTTAGTCCGATTATACGATATGTATTGCACTGGCAGAACAGACTCGTATTCATTTAGGACCCCAAACCCAAGAGTACTGTAAGGTTCTTAATTAACGACTATTTTAAAGGTCAGGATAGTTGAGAGAGACAGTATAACACCGGTGCAACTTCTCCTCACGTTAATCCTCTTTCTTTTCTAATGATGCACACTCCACCTTGAGCCACATACAAGATTTTGTAAAAATTGGAATGGAAACTTTTATTCCTCATCAAAAGTACAGTAAAAGATCTAATTCACCTAAATGGTTTGACCATAATTGTGCTAGAGTAACTGAACAAAAAGCAATAGCCTACAATGCATACACAAGATCAAAAACACATGAAGCCTTTAATTACTTTAGAAACATCAGAAATCATGCCAAAATTGTATTAAACCTAACTAAATCAAACTTTCTCCACAAGCAGGCAAATAAACTTCTAAATAATCCAAATGATAACAAAATATTTTGGTCTACTCTTAACTCATTTAAATCCAACTTCACTACTGCTTCATCCATTCCACCATTAAAATCTCCGACTGGCAATCTTGTAAGTGACCCACGAGGTAAAGCTAACCTTCTTGCGGATATTTTCTCCGCCAACTCAACCTTAGATGAAATAAATCAAGATGTCCCTGTACTTAATTTTAATTCGCCTGAGATTCCCTCACTTAAGATCCACACCAGACATGTCAAAACTATTTTGCAGAATCTCTCAGTAGATAAGGCTCCTGGTCCAGATGAAATTCCTCCAATAGTACTTAAGAATTGCTCCTTGGTGCTCGCTCCTGTATTGGCAAAATTTTCCGTCTGTGTACTCATACCTCATGTTTCCCAGTACCCTGGAAAGAAGCAAACATCCATCCAGTTCCTAAAAAAGGTGCCTCTTCAGATCCATCAAACTACAGACCAATAGCTATAACTTCCACTCTTGGTAAAGTCTTTGAAATTATATTAAATAATCACATAATTAAGCATCTTGAGAATAATAAATTAATCAGTGATAGGCAATATGGTTTTAGACGATGTCGATCAACTGCAGACATGCTTTGCCTTCTTACGCATCAAATCAACCAAGCTACAGACCAACGTGGTGAAACACATACAATAGCACTGGATATATCAAAGGCATTTGATAGAGTCTGGCATCAATCCTTATTGTCGAAGATGTCACACTACGGCCTTGCATCATTAGTTCCACTAATTTCTTCTTATCTTCATAACAGAAAAATACGTGTAATGGTAGATGGTCTTTATTCTCAATTTCACTCAATAAATGCTGGTGTTCCCCAGGGATCAGTTTTGGCCCCAATTTTGTTCCTCATTCATATCAATGATCTCATATCTACCACTCATAATCCAATACATTCCTACGCAGATGACTCAACACTCCACAGTTCCTTCACATTTACCAATTCTTTCACCCAACCCGATCTTACAAATTCAAAAATAAACACTGCAATTTCTCTGAACCAGGACCTTTCTAGAATTAATGGATGGGGACAAAAGAATCTAGTTTCCTTTAATGCACAGAAAACCAAGTACATTCAATTTTCTAACCGACAGAATCTCACTGACTCACTTATATTTTTTAATGATGTAAATATTCCCACTTCCCCTAGTATTGACATTCTCGGTGTAACATTAACTACTAACTTGAGCTGGACACATTATGTTAGAAGCATTGCTAAGAATGCCTCTAAAAAACTGGGACTCCTGTACAGAGTTCGAGAATTCTTCACTGACGAGCAGTTGGCCGTAATATATAAAAGTCATGTGCGTTCTCAGATGGATTACTGTTCACCTCTGTGGGGTGGAAGTGGAGTGGTTGCATTGAGGCAGTTGGACAAAATTCAAAATAAAGCTATTAGATTAATCAATAACCCTGCAATCACACAGGACCTTCCTACATTATCCATACGAAGAAACGTTGCATCCCTTGCATTATTCTACAGATATTTTCACAGTAATTGTTCCGAGGAACTTGCTTCAATTGTGCCGCCTCTCCACATCTTTCCCCGTAAAACTAGGGCAGCTGAGAGCGCCCATGAATTTACACTTTCTCCTCCACAATGCAGAACTTCTGCATATCAGAATTCATTTATCCCCAGAGCTACTACTCTTTGGAATTCACTTCCCTCGAATTGCTTTCCACAAACTTACAATCTACAAATGTTTAAATCCAGTTGTTACAAACATTTTATGAATGGAGGATGCCTTTAGGCACATGGACCTTTTTGTTTTATCTGTGTTTTTCCTTCCTCCGTTCATTGTCTCTTTAAAAAAAAAAAAAAAAAAAAAAAAATCCGATGATATGTTACGTATAACACTGGTAAAATGCAACATATTAATTTAAGACCCCAAACCCAAGAGTTCTACAACATCTTCCATCCTGCTGTCATCACCACACGACAGGACCACCACCACGGCTCAAGAACCTCATCGGAAGTGCAACGGAAGTGCAATATCACCGGAAGTGCTTAGTGTCAACACCGGAAGTGCATAGTGTCATCCCCCTGGAACTTATTGTGAATCATCGATCGTGCTAGGAAACTTGTGTATATACCTATCCATGTCTGACTTTAACTCTGTATAATATTATAGTTACATTGAATAAGGTACTCTATGCTTGTACTCTGTATTATATTTATCCTCTATTACCTTTGTGCATTTGTTCTTGTGGTTTCAACTTCTCCAGTCGAGTAAGAACCTACCTAAATAGTCCAGTTAACCCCAACAAAAACCTGGCATAACAAACATGTATTTAATTATGATTGTGTATTAATTATTTTCTTATAAAATATAAGTTGGAGGAATTTAATTGGTTTCACTATTTTCCTTATCATAGTGGATTTGTTTTTGTTGTTACCCTTCTGGCATTTAGATGGTTTTATTTTATTTTCTAAAAATACAGGCTCTTCTCTCTTTCTCTCTCTCTCTTTCATAAAAAGGTTGTTGTCCGATAAACAAGGCCTAAACAGTTCCCTGGTCTGCCTCGGCTTCCATTGTGTCTCCTCCACTTCTCTAATGGTAGGAACGACCAAAAGACGAGAAACAAGGGAGGCATTGACGGTGTGGCGTCATTGGTGAGATTAAATAGGTGCACATGGAAGGTGAAAGGTTTGGAGAGAGAGAAAGAGAGAGTTACACAAAGTTATACAGATACTCAGACCAAACATACCTTGAGGGCCCAACAAGGTCGTCCGGCCTTAATACTACTAGACAGGGACAGTTTATAGTGGAAGAATAGGACAGTAAAGTAGAAAGCTCTCTACCCACCCTCCGCTCCCTCCGGCTAAAAAGACGTACCGGAAAATAAAATGAAGTGTTACTCTATGGGTCAGGAAATGCCCACAAGGAAAGTTTTTATATAGTATAGGAAGAAATAAGTTTGAATGGGAAATTACACATGCCTACTGATTAATTTATATTAATCCAATCTTCATTAGATGATCGTCCAGTCTGTTCTTAAACGTATCAATAGAATTACTGTCGACCACCTCCCTTGGTAAACTATTCCACTCGTTAACCACATTGTATGTGAAGAAATGTTGTGTCACATCTAAGGAGGCCTTTTTTTCTAATTAATGTCATTCTATTACCTCGGGTTGCAGCATTATTATTTATCGTGAACAGTGCACTGATATCTACTCTGTCAAATCCTTTAAGTACCTTAAAACACTCGATAGGTTGGCCTCGCAACCTCCTTTTCTTTAACGAGAACAAATTTAATGTTTTTAAACTTTCATAATATAGCTTGTTTTTCAGAGAGGGGATTTGTTTAGTTGCTCTACGCTGCACATATTCGAGTTTTTAAATGTCTTTCTTGAGATACGGGAACCAGAACTGAACGCCATATTCAAGATGGGGTCTAACAATACTTTTGAATAACGGTAAAATAATGTTTTCGTGTTTATGGATAACATTTATGTTGATAAATGTCTTTTGAGGATTTGATTGATTGATTGATATTTTTTATTGCCAAAAGGTACATATACAATAAGAATTATGATACATATAGTAATTAATGTGGCAAGTGCAGCTAGCTAAGAAGTAGTTCATGTTAGCTAGCTATATAGGCATAATAAAATATATGAAGCTAAACAGCACATAGTTGCTTAACAATAATTAGATGTAATAAACAATATTCAAGCTATAATAATTTGTAGTGGTTCTTACCAAATTATACAATTGATATGTGACCTACTCAGTATGCCAAAATATATTAAAGATAAGGTAAGTATGCATATAAACAAAACTTTTGCTTTCAGAGACTGCAATTAAGTACTAGTATTGATTAAGGAAGCTTCGTTTGATTTTAGTTTTAAATGCAAATAAAGATTCGGAGTGTCTAACAGATTCGTTCAACGTGTTCCACAATTTCGGGCCCCTGTAATGTAGGCTACGTTGTCCATGTGTTGTTCTATAGTAAGGTAGTCGTAATGACTCCTCGACTCCTCGTGTGTTAAAATTGTGTGTCATTATGTCAAAATTGCCATCTATGAGTAATAGTTGATTTAGATCTTTATACACAAAACGGACTGCTTGTGAAAACAAAATATAATTAAATTTCAATAAACCAATATCTTTATATATAGGTCCAGTGTGAGCGTTATATAGGTCCAGTGTGAGCGTTATATAGGTCCAGTGTGAGCGTTATATAGGTCCAGTGTGAGCGTTATATAGGTCCAGTGTGAGCGTTATATAGGTCCAGTGTGAGCGTTATATAGGTCCAGTGTGAGCGTTATATAGGTCCAGTGTGAGCGTTATATAGGTCCAGTGTGAGCGTTATATAGGTCCAGTGTGAGCGTTATATAGGTCCAGTGTGAGCGTTATATAGGTCCAGTGTGAGCGTTATATAGGTCCAGTGTGAGCGTTATATAGGTCCAGTGTGAGCGTTATATAGGTCCAGTGTGAGCGTTATATAGGTCCAGTGTGAGCGTTATATAGGTCCAGTGTGAGCGTTATATAGGTCCAGTGTGAGCGTTATATAGGTCCAGTGTGAGCGTTATATATAGGTCCAGTGTGAGCGTTATATAGGTCCAGTGTGAGCGTTATATAGGTCCAGTGTGAGCGTTATATAGGTCCAGTGTGAGCGTTATATAGGTCCAGTGTGAGCGTTATATAGGTCCAGTGTGAGCGTTATATAGGTCCAGTGTGAGCGTTATATATAGGTCCAGTGTGAGCGTTATATAGGTCCAGTGTGAGCGTTATATAGGTCCAGTGTGAGCGTTATATAGGTCCGTGTGAGCGTTATAGGTCCAGTGTGAGCGTTATATAGGTCCAGTGTGAGCGTTATATATAGGTCCAGTGTGAGCGTTATATAGGTCCAGTGTGAGCGTTATATAGGTCCAGTGTGAGCGTTATATAGGTCCAGTGTGAGCGTTATATAGGTCCAGTGTGAGCGTTATATAGGTCCAGTGTGAGCGTTATATAGGTCCAGTGTGAGCGTTATATGATTGATAGGTAATAATTCGTAATATCTTTTTCTGAGCTAGAAATATGGCGTCTAAATAAGTTTTATTGGCTCCTCCCCAGAAAATAGCACAATGAATAATATGAGGATACATTAAAGCAAAATACATTTGTTTTAGTGAGTTGATGTTGAACGAATCTCTTGTTTTATAAACTATTCCAGTAATTTTAGATATTTTTAATGTTATGTCATATATGTGTGTTTTCCAGGTCGTTGCGCTGTCGATGGTAACACCAAGAAATTTAGCTTCCTTAACCTGCTCAATAATGAGTTCATCGATTTTAATGACAATATTGAGAATATGATTCGAGCTAAAATGGGTCACTAAATAATGAGTTTTACCAAGATTGAGCGTTAAACTGTTTGATTTAATCCAATTAGAAATTTTGCTAATTTCTTCATTCATTTGGTTTGATAATTCGAGAATATTATTACCCTGTAGATAAATATTGGTATCATCGGCATAAAGTAGAAATTTTATTTTAGTGCTTGAATTTATAATATCATTAATAAACAAATTAAACAACACCGGACCAAGTACCGAACCATGTGGGACACCATACTTCATAATTATTCCTGTATTCTGAACAAGTGTTATTGAAAAATACAAATTGTTTACGGTTACTTAAATAACTCTTAAACCAGTTAAGGGGTGGGCCTCGTATTCCGTAATTTTCTAGTTTTTTAATGAAAATATTATGGGGTATGGTGTCAAAGGCTTTTGATAGATCACAAAAGACAGTCAATTGGTATGATGTTGTGTCTAAAACCTTGTACATTTCTTTAGAGAGCTGGTAAATGGCACACTCAGTTGATGACCTGGGACGAAAACCAAACTGGTATTTCGTTAGGAGAGCATTGGATTCTAAATATTGTGTTAGCCTGGAGCAGACAACTTTTTCAAATATTTTGAAAAATATTGTGAGTAGGGAAATTGGCCTATAGTTTTGGGGGTTGGATCTGTCACCTTTTTTAAAAATTGGAATTACTTTAGCTATTTGTAGGTAATTAGGAAATATACCTGATTTGAAGGATCTGTTAATTATATGTTTAAGAAAAGGAACAATTTCGTTTATACATTCCTTAACAATGGGAACAGGTATGTCATCATAACCACATGAAGAGTTTTTTTAAATTGCTTCTGTTCTGTTCTTGGTGTACCGTTAAATATCATATGTTGCGGGGGTTCATCTCGTTTGTTTCTGTTTAATTTTGTATTAATAAAGTTCCAGGTTTTCCTCATGTTTCCAGAATATTCAGTTAACTTAGATTTGTGATAATTATTCTTCGCACTCTTTATTGTGCGTGTTAATATTTTTCTATAATTTTTTAAATAGTCTCCATAGGTGATTGGCCATTTTGCAGCTTTCTTTTGTAATTTATTTGTATTTGTTATAGAATTAGTAATTGCTGGTGTTATGTATGGCTTATTGAGGTATTTTATCTTTATTTTAATCTCACGTTTGAGACAGTATTCATCAACATTTATTTTAAAATGTTGCATATACGAATTAAATGTAGAATTTATGTCATTTGTTAGGCTTGAGCGCCAGTTGTATTCCTTTAATGCAGTTTTGAGTTTTGCTAGGTTTTCTGTTGTGGGTGACCTTGTGATTTTAGTAATGTGAGTATTTAATTGATTTACTTGTAGATCGGGGTAAATAAAATTACTAGTAACTGGAAAATGATCCGTAATTTCCGTAAAAATTATGCTACTCGAATTATAGTACTCAATATCTGTAGTCCATAATTACGTGATCTAATAGAGTGGCACTATCATTAGTTATACGTGTAGGTTTTGTTATAGTTGGATAGTACATATGGGAATACATTAGAGTTATAAAGTTGTGTACTGGATTATGCTGATAATTTAAAAGGTTCAAATTAAAATCTCCCATAATATAACAGGGAACGCTTCGCTTGGTTGATATTGTGTCTAATATTTCGTTAAATGAGTCATAGAAGAGGGTGAATTGCGAATTGGGGGGTCTATATATAATACCGACAAGGAATGTATTAGTTTGGTGTTTAACTTCTATAAAGAGTGTCTCTAAGTGAGGCAATAGCTTAGTAAGGTCCTGTCGGAGCGTCGCTTGTATGTGACCCCTTACAAATATTGCTACACCACCCTGTTTGGTGTTTTTATTATTAAAGTACGAACGATAATTAGGAATATCATATATATCACATATATTATCATTAAGACGAGTTTCACACAAACCAATTACGCTCATTTTATTTTCAAGTTCTGAGAGACTCTGATCTTTAAAATCATCTATGTGCAATGGTAAGCTACGAATATTAAAGGATAATAAGCTGAAGGTACATAGCGGGAGCTCAACTTGACGATCACCTAAAAATACATAATTGCAGTTTGGCTCATTTAAATTGCTGTTTGTGAGGTCGAAATTGTTAGAAGTGTCACAGTCTCGGTACGTGTGATCGTCCAAATGAAATGGATTGAAAACGAGTTCGTTAAGAGTTTCTAACGGATAGTTGTGTACATTAGGATTAAATAATCTTAGAACGTCTCTGTTACATAATTTGAAAAAATGGGAAGATTTGAGGGGAATAAGACATTTATAATTAGGTTAAAAACACAGTTGTTTGATAGACATAATTATAAGGTATAGGTATGAATGCACGAGTTTCAGTATTATTTTTTGCGTAGATTCATTTGATTTTTCTTGGTACTGTTCTTGCTATTTCTACCGTTGCTGCTGTTTTTGTTGATGTTGTTCCTGCCAATGGCTCTGCGTGCCGGAGTGAGGGTATTCTCAGAGGGTTCAGCCACCACCACAGGTGTGGCGGGGGGATCCCGCAGGGGAGGCGGCAGCGAAAGCCCATCCTCGCCACCAGACGCCTCCACAGGGGCAGATCCGTCCATTGGCGGGGCCGACGACGGGGCCGGAGTCCGCGGGGTGGACCCCGCAAAGGACGGCAACACAGCAGCCGCCGACGGTACAGATCCCCCCACTCGGTCCCCAGGCCCAGCAGTCCCCTCCACCACCCGCACCACGTCACCAACACCACCAGCAGTGGGCCCCGACATACTTCCAGATACTGACTTTTCTTTGATTACTAACTTTGTATGGCGGAAAAAGGCAATCTTACCGTCTTGTCGGGCTTTTTTGAGATGTGGCATTTGTTCTTTTATTAAAGCTTGGGATGCAGGACACAGGTCTTCATTAATATAGATTTTTGTATCACGTAATTTGTTGGCATTTCTCTTCACTGCTTCCCGGTCTGCGAAAGATGAAAATCTGACCACTATGGTGCGAGGCAGGTTACCGTAGGGCTGTCCGACGCGATGGGCACGTTCGATGTTGACAGGGGGGCAGCTGCAGCTTATCCACCAACCACGTCCCTACCAACTCAGCCGTCTGCTCCCAGGTCTCGCCGCTCCGCCGCTCACCCAATCCAACAATCCGCAGGTTGTTTCTCCGGCTGTAGTCTTCTTGGTAGTTTGTTTGTTGTTGGAGTTCATTAGTATGAGATTTGAGCTCCTCATTTTGTTGTAGTAGTTTGCCAATACTCTTCTTATCTTCTCACTTCGCTGTTGTTAGTTCATTAACAACAGGAGAGAGAGAGAGAGAGATAGAGAGAGAGAGAGAGCAAGAAAAAGAGAGAGGGGGGGGTTCATTACCCCCTTCTGTACTGGCTACGTCTTTATTATTTTATTCTAGCATTATATTATTTTTGCAGTTTATGAAGGATCTGTAATAGTAAAAATGGTTAAGTGAGATATTTCGAAGCCTGTTAATTGCTGGAGGCCCTTTGGAAACTGAATATAATCGTCTAATAGTAGCCAGAATATAGTTAAAAGGACATCGACGGTACAGAAGGGGTTAACTTGTAACATCAACGAGAACGTTCCAGCTAGAAACCTCTTCAAATAGATTGTGGTATTAACCCCTCTTTGGCGGGGCCCGACTTAAGGCGGTCTAGAGAACACCTGCCTCAAGAGCGGGGCCCGCCTTAAGTCGTATGCGATGTTGAGCACATAATTGGCTCTGAGAGAGAGTCCGATCGGTGGGAGGAGCGTAGGTTGGCTCTGACCGTTCGGCACGGGTCCCACGCCGCGACTGGCCCCACCTTCACACACATCCATACCCACTCCCTCCCTAGACAGGGAAATATGTCAGGAAATTACCGTATTTTAGGGATTTTTCCTTCGTGTTGCACGATCGTTGCAAGACAACCTGTGATCATAGAAGGATGGTTCAGGTGTCATTGGAAAGCTCAATTAACGCCTTTTCACAGATACATAATTGTATTATGCTCTGGCTCTTCTTTATGCATGAAAAAGAGCATGGAATGAAGCTCGTTTAGGGTAAATATGTCCGCTGGGTAGGTAGTAGAAGTTATTAACCTAGCCGCTCATGGAGTGT
This sequence comes from Paralithodes platypus, assembly GCA_032716605.1. Lineage (NCBI taxonomy): Eukaryota > Metazoa > Arthropoda > Malacostraca > Decapoda > Lithodidae > Paralithodes > Paralithodes platypus. Next base: position 54,842,535 of record CM064578.1, read on the forward strand.
TAACGTAGTTTTTCGCACCCAGATCATAGGGAAAGGAAGAGAGAGGGACTAGAGAGAAAGACAGACAAAGGGGAAAAAGGAGGAGGGGAGAGGGAAGGACAAGAATGGAGGAAAAGGCGAGGAGTAAAATAGGACAGGCTAAAACGAAATGGTTTCGGAGAAGTATGTCATGGGAATTATAAAAGGAATTCTTGGGTCTCTGTCGAGGTCACAATAAGTGAGTGCTTGAATCCAGCAAAACATAAACTTATATGTATGTATGCATATACTCAAGCACATACCCCATTGCTGAGAGTGGCCGACTCCAGACAGAGCCCGAACAGAAACAGCATTCAAAGGTTCAAATTTTCAGAGTCTGGGACCACTTTCACGTTCCCTCGCCCCTTTCTGTCTCGATGATTAGGATAATTTTACAAGGGGAGACGGATTCCAATAGCCCCCTGCCTCCAGAAGGAAATGTAGGACAGTAAAAGAGACAGACAAAAACGGCTAAGGTTGGGTAGAGGAAGCCAAACCTCACTAATGATAGGACCAGCCCTCACAACATAAACTTACGTGGACTATTTAATCTGATGCACAAGAAATCCGGCGATACCATTGCTGTTATGACACCCTCTACTCTTAGATATTTGACCATTTTCTAAAACATACCATGGTACTAACCTTCGAGGTATAGTAAATATAATCTTCAAACAAGACTGGATCTTTATACATTTGGAACTGTAATCAATGTTCTCTGATTTAATAACAATCCCGTAGTACTCGGATAGAGAACGCAATACACATGATTCCCTTATTTAAGATCTATAAATCTCTAGCTCGTCCTTACATATTCAGTTACGAGCTGGAATGGGTGGGTTATTAGACAAAAAAGGATTGAAAGGTAAAAATCAATCCAATATATAACTCCAAATGAATGAATGAATGAATGAATGTATGAATGAATGGATGAATGAATGAATGGATGAATGAATGAATGAATGAATGTATGAATGCATGGATGAATGAATGAAGCTCTCATTTTGACCAGGCAAGATTCTCCGATTGGTGTGATACTGGCTTTGGCACCATTTAAATTTAACTACCTGATATAAACGATACGTATAATTAAATTCCTATTGCTTGGGAATTTGATGGATGGTTTAAGGAAGTTAGTGTACTGTGTACATAAGGTCAAACATGTATCAGTGTCTAATGTTTACCATAAACATTCTGATGTTGTGGGAGGGATGGCAGGGCTACCGACGTGTGGTAAGACTGCCACTACTATTGCACTGTCATTCATATTGTGGTGTCATAATGTTTAGCGAGTATTGTACACCGACAATTTCTTATTGTGTACAATGCCTACTCATACCCAAAGTCAAAGGAAGGCTGCAATGCCAGAAGGCCACTCTAGTTATTCTAGATTTCACTTTAAAATCATTGATAAGAAACATTACATGTTATACAGTATGAATGTTTTCTTATGTTATATTTTTTACAGTAATTAAGTGAAGGAGGAACAAGGAAAGACGTGGAGTGGGTGGAAAAGGTGACGCGATGGTAGTTATGGTTAGGCAGACGAAAAAAAAAAACGTTGTTGGAAGCGAGAAGTGAAAAAAAAGGCAATTGTTGAAAGGATGTCGAGAGATAATTGAGAAAAGGAGATGTGCCGTAGTAAGTAGCAAAGGAAGATCGGATAATTAGTTTACACGTGAACATTAGAGGAGCATCAATATTAAGGTGATGGGGCGAATCAAGTAACGGAGGCAGTAGCGTCAAGGGATAAAAATAACACTAACAAACAAATGCGCTATGGTACATTATGATTACATAGACACATTTCCCCACTTGGTTGGGAAACCCATATATATTTCTCCGAGTTTACATCTCTCTCTCGCTGTCGCTCTCTCTCTCTCTCTCTCTCTCTCTCTCTCTCTCTCTCTCTCTCTCTCTCTCTCTCTCTCTCTCTCTCTCTCTCTCTCTCTCTCTCTCTCTCTCTCTCTCTCTCTCTCTCTCTCTCTCTCTCTCTTTCTAATGTAGCATTAAGGGAAACTATATATATATCTGTATATATATTTAATCATATATACAGTATATTATTTTGTCCCGGCCGGAGGCCATTTCTTACTAAATTACAAGCTCGTTATCGCTCGCCAGTAAAAAATCAACACATGAATGGAACGAGATGTCTTAATAATGGCCAAAAATTGAGGCGACAGGTCTGAAAGTCGCCAAAGGGTCCAGCCTTCCCCCCCCCCCTAATAGCTAATTATGGGTTTTAATTTAATTCTTTTACTTGTTTCATTTTATAGCGGAGGGGGGGCTGGACCTCCTTCTCCCTCAAGTATAGCCCAATTATTTAGAGATTCTACAATGTTTTCCCCATTATTTTGCCGAATTCAAGACCTTTTTTGGCAATTAAGTGTCGATTATTTCCTGGCAAGCAAAAGAAGGTCTGCAATTAACTCATAAACTGCACAACAATGGTATTTGAAAGTGCCCGCCATGCAAAGGTATTTTGATTAATTCCTGACGAAAATAGTCAATTGACCATATATATATAATTAATACTTATTTACTATATATGTGCATATTTTACTTTCAATATGAACAAATGAACATTGGAAAGCAATAAAGCAAGTGGTAACAGCAATTGGCTGGTGAACATCGTACATTTTAGCCCCACGGTCGTAATCTGACCTTGACAGGCGAGAGAGATACACCCTCCTTCTCTCTTGTCTTGCATAGTACTGAGAGACAAGGGGAGCTCCCAGACTGGCTTAGAGGGTGAGATACAGTACACTCTTCCATCCTCCTCCCTCTCTCCCAGCCATACTCGCACAAAAATACTCGATAAATATCAGGAATAATAGGGAAAATACCGGATAATTGAGGAGGGGTAAAAATTAGGAGAAGGGGTGGGGGGCTGTGACACATGTGTAGGAGTGGTAGAAAGTAATGGGAGAGGAATGATATCACCTAATCACAAATTGCCTTGTTTTGAGTGCCACTGGGATGTTTTGAAATAAAAAAATGTATGCCTTGGATCATAAGAGTATGGCTGCATCCTCCCAATAGAACCTGTTAACCCCCTGAACCCCAGCGTAGACAACGTGTCGTCGTCAATGTATGTAACGCTAAACCCCAGCGACGACAACGTGTCGTCACAGGTACTCCGGTCCCAATTACTCCAGTCCTATGGCACCTAGAGGGCTCAGATTTTTATGGGAACTGTGTAAGTATCCCACGCAACCATGCCAATGGTTGAAAACTCTCAAAGTCGAACCGTGTGCGCGTGAGCGCGCAAAAATCGGTATTTTGGGTGTATTTGCCTTCAATTTTTTACTCTTGTAAAATCGACTTTAGGGGGCTCCGTAGGACCAATTTTTGAAATTTTTGATCGTTTTTGTTGTGGTTATTTCTTCATTCCTAACCCATTCGCTATTGTTTCTGGGAAAAAACAAAATTCAAATCTTGCCGGTCCCTGGTGGTACATCTATTTATAACTAGCTAGGGCTCAGTGGGTTAAGAGTCTGGCAGCAGTCCTCGGGTTAAGGAGGAACCGGCCATCGGCTACGGCATTTTACTATAAAAAAACATTGCACCGATATATCTCCTATGGTCATCTAGGGGGTATATTGTTAGGCATCTAGGGAGGTAACTAGAGAAACAAAATAAAAACATAATGAATACATAAATAAGAAAACACAAATTCCTAAGGTGCCCGCAAAAAATACATAAGCATTACAACTACAATTGAAAACATTACTTAAACACAAACAGTTATGTAATATACACACTATTACATATAATATATAGGGGCTCATAATAAATTGGCACTGAAGTAGGCCAGAGAGATATATATTGAAACATTAACTGCAGAGATATGGCCCATATACAGTATACTGGCTATATGGAGTTTGTTGGCGTATATTTAATTGAGTTCCAATTCTTTCTTGAATTCACTTTAACAAGTGAAAGCTAGAATCATTGAAACACACACACACACATACAGACAATGGCGGTGTTCTCACCAATACCAACGTGAATTATGTATATTTAGAAGTACAGTTTTGTATTCAGGATATAATGAAACTATACAGATCAAACCTACTCTAACCTAACCTTGTTAACCTTTTCTAACCGAGCCTACTTAGCCTAAATAAACGCAAAACACCATCCGGTATACATAACTAACCATGCAGAAATGCAAACATCCAATGGAAAAAATAATATACGGATATATTGGGCAGTTTAGATGAAACAATGTATTCAAGTGTGATTCCTCATTTGTGGTGACTACAAGAAGTAGACAGATGGGATACCTTTAGTTTTGGTAGGGAGCCAGGCTTGGGAAATGAAAACTGAAACTGAATTCAGGGTTGGTTGGTTAGGTTTACCCGTGTAAGCATAGGCATATTAGTACCTAATGGCAAGTTCAAGCCCTAAATGAGTTACCTCTGTCCTTCAGAGCATTGATTCTCATTTCTGGGGGCCTGTCATGAGGTACAACCTTGTTTAGCCATTTCATTGTAGTTGCCATGGTGATCGTTAATGTAACGCTAAACAAAATATATATATATATATATATATACAGGTATACCGGTAAAATATACCGGTATATATATATATTATATATATATATATATATATATACCTTTATATATACTGTATATAAATATATATAATTTGTGCTGTACCTAGTATCAGTGCATTACCACAGCACACCGAAATGCCAAAAATATACCCTCATTGTTCCCTGATTAAATAGCATTGTATGAATATTCCCATATTCAAAATATGTTACAGGGGGGCAATGCCTAGTGAGTTAATTGCTCAATAGGTGGCGTTCTGAGAGTGATGGTCCGAGTGTGGGGGATGAGATTGTGAAGCGCAGAGATGGAGCTGGGTTCGAGCCGGGGTTCTTCGCATGTCTCACTCCCTAGACTGGAACAAGACCTCACGGGCCTCACTGTGTTCAGCGGTGAAGTGTAAAGGCTCTCAGCCTATGCCCGAGAGGGAGTAGTTGGAATATAGAAAACAAAAATATATATATATATGTATATATATATATATATATATATACCGGGTATATATATAATTATATAAATATATGCTGTATATATATATACTGAATATATGTATATATATATATATATATATATATATATATATATATATATATATATATATATATATATATATATATATATATATATATATATTCTCTTTTAAACAGGCGAGGTTAAAGGCAACAGCAGTTTCAGCATTCAGTATTTTATTGTTACAGCTTTCAATATTTCCAACAATTTTCCTCTGGGGTTCAGAGATGAGGTACAGCAGGTTAGCAAAATTCATGGTGGATCCAACGTTTCACAAGTAAACATCTTGCATCTTCAGGGAATGGGCAGGTAATGATTAGAATAAGGACAAAGCAACATATTTATACAAAATTCGAGGATCAAGAATAGGTAGGTGGGCGGAGCTACTGGGTGTGGGGTGGCTGTTCATTGGTGGAAGGCAGTCTATTCGCGAGACGGGCACTAAATCTTATCGGTGGTTGGTTGTTGGCTGTGGGTGGCTGTGATTGGTTGGTGTTGTCAGTAGTGTGCTGATCGCGGAAAGGTACGGGAGGGGGGCACAGGGCGAGAGGAACGAGGGCAGTATGCCTGTAGCGCTTGCCTGAAGGAAGAATTTGAAGGTCTTGTGTTTGGTTGTTGATGCTGGGGTTGAGCGTTTGGATATATAGAGCTTCTAAAATAGCTAGTCTTCTGGGGTCTGATTCTTTGTCGAGTATGGTAGTTTGTTTGTCTAGGTCGGCGCGAGTTAGGGCAAGATGGTGGGGGCTTGATAGTGATCTTTTATAGCGCCAGATTGAAGGTGGAGGGTTTGTCGACGGGAAAGGCGAGTCTGTGTCATTCCAACATAGGATAGGGGTCCACAGTCCCCAGAGGTGCAAATATGCTGGTATATCACATGATCGTCTTTCGGTTGGTTGGTGGAAATGGGGCGGTTACGGAGGACAAGGTTGGAGGTCTTAGGAGATTTGTAGTAAATAATGAGTTTTATTTTATTGTCAGGGTTGGTGGGGAGGACGTTTTTGTGAATTATTTCTTTCATAATGGATTCGTCTGTTGTGTGGTCGGAAGATATGTAGTTTCTGTAGAAAAATGTGATGTCATTATATATATATATATATAGGCCTATATATATATATATATATTTAGCTTTAAACATAGCATGATTTAAGAAAACAAACCATTTTGGAAGCATTTCCATACTACGAAAGAATACCTGTGTTACTAATTGATACACTCATATTACTGTATAGCTTTAAGCATAGACAACATTAAGAAAACAATCATTTTTTTAAGCATGTCCTTACTACGGAAGAATACCTCTGTTACTAATTAATAAACACACACACACACACACTCACACATATATATATATATATATATATATATATATATATATATATATATATATATATATATATATATATATATATAAATAAATAGATAGCAAGTTGCGCGACAGATGGAGCCGTACCCTGATAGTATCAATGGAGACGAAGGACGGATGAAGGAAAGGCAGTGCATGGATGACAGGCAGAGAAGCACAAGTAGATAAACACGGAATACAAAAGACTACAAAGGTAATGATAGAGAGGAGAGAGGACGGGGAGGATATGTGAAGAGACGAATCAAGTGAGATGTGGAAGAGTTGACAAAATAATGAATCCCATAGATCTAATGGGATTCTGGAGAAGAGAGGCGTGACTTAAAGTTGAGTGGAAAAGAGAGTAAAGGAATGTAGAAGAGAAGCCGATATTAAAAACAAAAGGTTGATGGAAAAAGGGTAAGATGCTAAACACAAAAACAAAGGTGTGAAGAGTGAAACGAGGAGATAAAACAGTGAAATACAATAAGAGATGCATAGAAGCAGAGGAGGAACAATAACAGGGAATTGGGGATGACTGGAGAACTAGTATGGTAAATGTGTCTGAGGGACGAATATAAGAGGAAATTACTTGTAGGTATAGGTCTTTCATTTTATGTAGGCCAAAACTCGTGACCCCTAGCCTCTGTAACTAAAAAAAGTCTAGAGCAAATGGATGTATATTTCCACACCTATTCGCTGGTTGACTCTTCCCAAATAGTATACAAATAGATTAATAACTGTAGTAGATTTCTTAGTTATAAAGGTTAGTGGTCAAGATTTTTGGCCTAATGAATATGGTATGGTAAAATGTAATGGGTGTGTTAAAAGTAAAATATACATCAACATATTGGAATAGAGTTAGGGGTTGGGTTTGAAGTGACATAATTGAAGGAATATTACCGAATGAAGAGAGTTAACAAATTGTAATGGGAACAGATGATGAATTGAATGAATAGGTGGTGAATGATTGGACGTAATAGGTATGGGTCTGAAAACAAAAGGAAAAACTATATATAATTGGTTAAGGTGTGTAAATATATTTAAGTAAACATAGCTAAACATAAGCCACAAAAAAAAACAATGATAGAAAAACAAATGATGGATGGAGGATCAGCGTTAGATAAATGGATTTATGAAAAGGTAGAGACAAAGAAGAAGTGAAATATTAAATTAGTATGAAGGGTACGAGATTGAAGAAAGAATGTTCAAAGGAAAGCAAGCAGCAACATTTTACTAATCCTTATGAAGTTGTTTGTATCTAAACGACCTATACTATAATATATGTAGGAGAGAAAGACGGCTTAGCATGGACAGGATTAAACATTTCCCTGCAGACTGGACATCTGGCATGGTACTCGACAGAAACATAAAGAAATAGAACTGCATATGTGTGGGAGTTTACGGTGGGGGTCGAAGTAGGCATAGAGTTAAGGCAGTCTTTACTTTGATGATCTTGGTATGTTATATAGAAAGCTGCCCGCAATCACTCCATTATCTTAATTTCTACAACCAAAGTGTTTTATATCTAATTTTGTTTCCAATCAGAATTGCTTCAACAAACATGCCTTAGTTCTAATCCCATACCTGCAAGCGCAATCAAAATTACTTTAAGCAAGATAATCAACCACTTACAAAACATGATGAATTACCAAAAAATCAAATTTCCATTAATGTATGTTTCCAAATATCCCAAGGAACAACTTCATTATAACAAAGTTCAGCCTAGTTTTAATTATCTTATTTCCTCCTAAGTTTTAGCCATATATATTCCCAAGTCTTTCCCCAGCAGGCCCCAGACCCAGTCACTGCCAGCCAGGTATAATATGCTGAAAAGTTATTGTATAAGATATTACTTGACCTTGGAACTTGTTGCATTACCTTCTATCTCTTAGTCTCACTCATTCTCACTCTCACTCTCACTCTATAATTCTTTCTCACACACACACACACACACATTTGGGCAAGTTTCCTAAAAGTGTAGTCTTTGTTCACCTAGCAGTATAAATAGGAACCTGGTGTAAGTATAAAGGAGTACACAGGAAAACAAGCAACAACAGGTCATGCGACCCTTCGAAGTTACTTGCCCTCCAAAACACTGCTGCACCAAGTATTGCAACAGTATTTCGGAGAGAATATGGGACAGATGTGAGAAGAAAGTGCTGCCCTGGGGTTTAGATCATGACAGGGGCAACTATATTAAGATCTATTAGGTTATTGAACCAACACTACTAAAGGCAATATTTATTCAATTACAAATGCAGTCAACCTTGGGTTCAGGGCAAGGTGTTTTTCTAGGCGAACTTTGAAGGAAACAACGGTGTTGCAGTCTATGACATCTCGGGGAACCACATTCCACAAGTTGACGATTTGATTGAAGAAGACATTCTTGGATTCGTTAGAGTTGAATGATTTACCAATGATTTTGCAGCCATTCCCCGCGTGTAGTTTGAACGGTCAATCGTAAAATATTTATTACAGTTCATGTTGTCGATGCGTTTAATGATCTTGAAAACTTGAATAAGGTCACCTCTCAATCTGCGCTTGGTTAATGGATATACATTTAGTTCTTTAAGACGTTCCTCGTATGGTTTGTTCCGAAGACAGGTATCATCTTGGTAACTCTATATTGAAATCATTCCAATTTGTCTATATCTTTTTGATAGTAAGGGCACCAGAACTGAACGCAGTATTCCAAAAGTGGGCGGACTAATGAATTGTAAAGGGTGAGGATAATCTCTTTTGATTTATGTTCAAATTATCTACCTATGAAACCTATAATTTTGTTTGCCTTCTTAACAACTTCAGCACAATGTTGACTTGGTTTTAAGTTACTGAATATTGTTACTCCTAAATCGGTTTCTCTGTCTACACTCTTTAGTTGGGTGCCATTCATTGAGTAGTCTGCTTTTTCATTGCGGTATCCGATACGAAGTACCTTACAATTATCTTCATTGAAGCACATTTGCCAGATTTTAGCCCGTTGTGAAACCTTGTTTAGATTGTTTTGCATATCTTCAACATGTTCATTTGTCAGTACGGTATTTGCGATTTTTGTGTCATCTGCAAACTTTGAGATTGTACAGGTGAGACCCTCATCTATGCCATTAATGTAAATTAGGAAAAGGACTGGCCCCAGCACTGATCCTTCAGATACACCACTAGTTACATTGGTCCACGTTGATGCTTCCCCATCAATAACTACTCTTTGTTTCCTTTTAGTAAGCCAATTGTCTATCCACTGTAGAATACCGCCATGTATTCCATGTGCTTTTAATTTCATCACTAACCGTCTGTGTGGAATTTTATGAAAGGCTTTCTGGAAATCTAAGTATATAATATCTATAGCTTTACTTTCGTCATATAGATTTAGGATGTCATGGAAGAAGTATACAAGGTTTGTTAACAGGAACGTTTCTTTGCGAAAACCATGTTTTGTGTCTTTTAGTATATTATTTGCCTCCAAGTGATTCACAAGTCTGTTTCTTATTATTGTTTCTAGTATTTTTCATACTAGTGAAGTCAAGCTGATTGGACGATAATTGCTAGGCAAAGATTTGCTACCTTTTATAAAAATGTGTATAATGTTCGCAAGCTTCCACTCATCAGGTATTTCGCCGGTTTACATGGATTTGTTGAAGATCAGCATCAGGTGATTGGAGAGCTTGCATTTAGCTTCTTTAAGAACTCTAGAAGAAATTGTATTGGGTCCAGGTGATTTGCTTTCATTGAGGTTATCGACACATTTCAGTACCTGTCTCAGTAACTCTGATATTTGTAAGAACTTCAAAATTATTTGTCTGTACTGGTGATACTGTAGGGATGTCACTTAGGTCTTCTGATGTAAAGACTGATGCAAAGAAGTTGTTGAGAGTATTACTCATTTTGGCATCTTCATTGGTAAAATCTCCATTTTCATCTACCAAGGGCCTCAATCGTTGAAGTCACCACTTTCTTCTTCCTGATGTAACTGTAGAATTCTGTTGGTTTAGTCCTGCTTTGATTCGCAACATGTAACTCCAAACTGTGTTTACTTTGATTAAATAACCTTTTGGATTTACGTCATAGATCTCTGAAGGCCTGTCTATTTTCATCGTTATCGGAGGTTTGTAATCTCTCATGAGCATTCTTTTAAGCGACTAGACATTCAGTTATTTCTCTATTCCTCCACTTAGGTTTGTTATTGTGTGCAGATCTTCAGTTTTTTTTTTATGGTAAGCACTTGCGTACTGCGTTCGTGTAAATTTCTGTGAAAATGTTTCACGATTGACTTATCTTATTGTTGTTTAGAAAACTCCAATTGCCTCCTTAAATTTTGCTCTGAGATTATGGAAAGTTGCTTGCTTGAAATTTAGAACTTTCTCATTGCTGGTAGTGAGTTTATTGCTATTACATTTTATACTGAAAGTGATCATACGGTGGTCACTATTGCAGAATTCATCACCAACAGTCACGTTATCGATCAAGTCTTCTTTTGTTGCAAGTACATGGTCAAGAACATTATTACCCCGGGTTGGAGATTGAACAAATTGATGAAGGGAGCTTTCTTGTTGGTTGGCATACAGATCATGTCCGATGTGTGAAGTAAGAGTGTCGCCCCACTTGGTCACTGGTAAATTAAAGTCGTCAAAAATTATAGTATCGTGTATGTTACTTATTTCTGCAATTTGCTAGTAAATTTCTTGGTCGGTTTGCACTGATTGGGCTGGGAGCCTGTATATTAATGCTAGGATTATTGTTGTTCCTTTATTATTAGCAGGTAAGATGAATCAATATTTACTATTTGAGATTTTGACAAGAGAATTGGGATAAGACTTTCTTTGATGAAAAATGTAACGCCACCTCCATTTTTATTATCTCTGCTTTTCTCAAACATTACATAGCTGGGAAAAAAGTCTCTGTTTTCCATATTTAGCCAAGATTCTGTTATGCCGATTACATCAAAATTGTCTGTAAACACAAGCTCCTCTAGTTCTGAAAACGTATTCTGTATACTTCGAGCGTTCACGTAGAAGACCTTTAGAGATGTGGTTCTTGATATAATTTGATGCTCGCCACATGTATTTGATGATTTTGCTTGGTTTGGGTTTGTATTTATTCTGAGATTTAAGTGGATGAAGTTGTGACGTCACCTCTGAGGTGTTGGTGATGTGTTACAAGGTGAGAAGGGTATTGTATAGGTTAACCTAAGCCCCCCCAGACAGACAACCGACTTTTTGGACTGAAACCGATCACAATACAAATGCCGACCGAACTTGGGAAGACACCCCACCATGCACTAGGGATGCATATATAGGGGCCTGTACCAGGCCTGGCCCTATCGAATGTAGGTAAATTAGGCACCGGACAAAAAGGCACCGAAATAAAGGGCACCGGGGAAAATAGGCACAGGCAAAAATTACATATTCTTAGCGGTAGCAAAAAATGGCATATTATGCACATTTATCACAATGTTTAATAAGACAAGTGTATTATCAAGAATATTTTCCTAAATTGTATTATTCAAGAATTACATAATTGTTATATATTTGTATTATTTATTGTACTTCTATCCTGTGCTTTAATTACACTATATACAGTATCTATCTAACCTAACCTAACTCAATCTTTCATCTATTCAACAGCTGAGCAATGGAACTCTCTCCCAAAATCAGTCTTTGCCTCTTCCTATGACTTAAATTGCTTCAAACTCCGTGTGTCCCGGAATTTTGGCTCGAACGTCCCTTGATTTTGGCTCTGTCACTCTTTCAACTCTGAGGGAGGCACTCGCCACAGGCAGTTCTGCCTTTTGTCTCCCCCACTCACATAGACAAAAAACTGAATATAAGAACATGAGGAAAGTAGAGTCTGCAGAAAGCCGATTGGCCCACACAAGGCATATCCCTCTCACACCCAATCGTAATTATTAGTCCCAATTATAGGCCCATCTCACTAATACTAAGTTGAGCCTATAATTGGGCCTTATAATTAGGGTTTGGTGTGAGGGGGATCTACTTTGTGTGGGCCAATCGGATTTCTGCAGACTCCCATTTTCTTATGTTAAGTTTTGTTTCTTTGTGAATGGGGGAGACAAAAGCCTATCCACAGAAACACAGAAACGCTCCCGGACACTGAGGATCACCACAACCCAGATATTCACTAGACATTACAAGACAGCACGAGAATGCTGGTCCCCTGGCATTCTGAGAGTGTCTGAACAACTGTGGGAAGGGGGCTATATACATGTACAGTAAACACGCACATATGTGTAACAGTTAATTAAATTCAGCAACGTAAAGAGTAAGCCGACATTATGAGAATATTATTAGTAAGAATATAATTGTTATTCATCTCCGAGAAATACCCTTATGAAAACAAAATAAATTATGCATAAAATACTTATGATAAAAGTAAAAGACAAAATATAATTTTGATAAAATGTACTTCAGGTGAAATCAGGAAAAAACACTAGGAACAACGCATGAACATGCTATTCAGTAACAATTAGAAAAGGAAATGAAAGGGAAATATACAGAAATGTACCCCTTTACAAAAATGAATGTTCATTATATTTTAGCTACTAAATAATGTATCCAAAATTGCATGCTTTTGAAAGTAGTTACAGGTGTGTAAACCAAAATAAAAGTCTTGCGACTTGACACACACACACACATACACACACACACACACACATAGAACAAGAGAAGCTAAATTTAAGCAAAACTGGAGAAATTTAATGTAAGGACTAAAAGAAAAGGAGAAAGAAAGAGAGAGCGACAGAAAAAAAAAACTAGTTTTAATGGTGAATATGATATTTGGGAAGGTGATGCAAGTTAGTTTAAATATAGGAATTATTGAACATATACACCATATTATGATAGGAGCACTATATTGACAACATTACGCAGATAGCTTCTAAGGTCACTAACAGACGCTAGGTCCTTAGCCACCTTATGCCCCTTTCCCACTGATGCGATTTCATACGATTTTCGTCATCGAGGACGTAGTTTTGTCAATTCGCAACAAATTAGTGCAACGTCAACGATTTTGACCGTTAAAAAACATTGATAAGTTTACACTCGGCGAGATGTCGCCGATGAAATACGACGTAATCGGCGACATTATGCGATGTCATCGGCAAATTGAGCAATGGTTCGCCGATGACCTCGGCGAGAACTGTCACATTTGAATAAAATATTGCGAAATAATGCGAAGGATGAACGATTCCTCGGCGTATGTTCTGCGACGTCTTCGGCGAATTAAGCGATGGTTCGGCGAATACCTCGGCGAGATTATCCGAAAACATTTTGCATATATTTTATGGCAAAAACATAAGAACATCAGAAAATGGGAGTCTGCAGAAAGCCGATCGGCCCACACAAGGTAGATCCCTGTCACACCCAACCCCAATTACAAGGCCTAATTATAGACCCAAATCACTAATGCCTTGAGGACTGACCTCACCAAAACGGTCAGAGATCGACACAAGATTACGGGGTCTGCAGAGCGCCGATTGGCCCACACCAAGCAGATCCCCCCTCATACCCAACCCAACTCGTCGAAAATGTACAAATTTATCTTAAAATCGCCAAACTAATGGGCCGAACGTCATAAAATATGAAAACTAATGGGGTTAACCATGAGGAAGAAAGGGGACCAGAAAAACGACCCATCTCCCCAATTCGGAGATTGGCAATGTCCGGCTTTGCCGGAGAAATTTTTCTATCAAATAATGTACAAATTTAGCTTGCTCTCAAAACAAAAAATATATACGTTGGCTCGCTACCGCTCACCAGGAAAATATTGAAACCTGGATGGGGGTAAACGTCTTAAAACAGTAGGCTGAACGGGGCCGAACTGATACAAGGCAAAGAGAGAGGGAGAGAAATAGAAAAAAAAAAAAAACGAGGAGAGAGGGAGAGGAGATAAAACAAAAAACAGCGAGGTGGGCTCAATGTTTGCATTAAGGCTTAAAAATTGAGACCACCTCGCCTTTTTTAGTTTTCTCCATTAGATGGTGGGGGGGAAGGTAGAAGCGTAATTGACTCGTGTTACAAATATGAAGCCGATTGGTGAGGTAGTTTCGCCACCACGGATTTTCCTTTTTCCTTTTCTTCGTACGGATACGCTGGAAGTGGGTGGTGGGAGGCGGTTAGGGGTGTGGTGGGGGGAAGGCAGAAGGGTAAGGGACTTGTCACACAAATATGGAACCGATTGGTGCAGTCGTTTCGCCGCCACAGATTTTCTTTTTTTTTTCCTTGTGAGGTGACCGATAGTCAGCGAGTGGGTGAGGGGAGGTGGTCGTGTTGGTGGTGGCAAGAAGCCAGAAGGGTAAGATGCACCCAGAAGTGAAAGTCCCTGCATAGGGTGTATCCCCTACTCCTACTACCCCAGAAGGTAGGAACGGGGTGGGCCCTGCCCAGTCCCCCTTACTACTCCTACCCCAGGCAGAAGGGACGGGATGGTGCCAGTCCGTCACCCCTTCCTTCCCCTACCCTATAATGGAGAGATTAAACAAGCAGGCCCCCCACTCACACCCTACCCCAACCCCACACAGGAGGAAACCGCCGATTACAACCATTGTTGTCCACGAACACAGAATAAAGTAACCTTGCAACGAGGCCGAGACCATGTCAGTAATTGGTAATCTATATATATTCTATATATGCCAGACCAATGTTGCAATAAATTATATGATTTTACAGAATGAAGATAATTTACACTATATGTCACCTATCCGTAGCTTGACACACAAACACTTATGATTTATGCGTAATTAGTATTGTATTATGTTTGTATTTATAATGTAAATTTCCAATACCATGACCCCTTCTAGTTATTTTACAAATTATTGTATTCACCCGTGGCCAACCCTTCGGGGATCACGGCGTCAGGCCGTAGATAGATAGATCGCTTGTATTCACCCACCCGCGCAATATGCATTGGTATTTAATGGATTTGCACGTTGAAATGGTAATCTTGTAATTTTTGAATACCTCTGAAGAGATGTTGGAACTTGCTAAAAAACATATTGTATGGATTGCTTAATTGATTGTAAGTGGTATATTCATTCAATGCTTGATCCGTGTTTAGGCTTTTTGGTGCATATTCGAGAATATTAATACGTCTCTGTCTCTCTCTCTCATATATATTATATTATATATATATATATATATATATATATATATTAATTGCCATTTTAATGTATTACCATGTTCACTGCAGTCATTCATTTTTGGAGGGGGAGGGGGGGGGCTATCAAAAAGGTATTTCATATGTATTTTCCACCAACAAACTTTACTTCTAAACTCAAATCATAAAATCAACAAATACATGATTGTGACAGTCCAGGGATTCGAACCTAGGATGCTCACACATAAATTCAGTGCATTTATTAATTACGCTATGAAGACAGTTTTACAGACTTCAACGAGGTATGTCATAACTTTATAACAAACTAGATAATACTTATCTTTTCGCGGATATATCATAATCAGGAGAGCGCTATCTGCGTAGCAACTGATAGTGAAATTATTGAAAACTCACTTCCCAAACAGTCTCACAGATAAGATATTAACGTATCACTCTAGTGTTGTCTTAATTATACTGAACTTTTTCGAGTATAATTATGTCATCTATATGATTAAATACATAATTCTCATAATCGCTTTTCATTTGGAACGATGAGTGTATTAGTGTTAATATGTGCTTGTGGTATTGGATTTTATTTATTAATACACTGTATATATATATATATATATATATATATATATATGTATATATATATATAATTATATACACATGTATACATTTTCTTCTTGAAAAAGAAGACAAGAGTGTTATTTCGAAGTATGCCGATGCTCAATGCATACGTATGCAAATACGAAATAAAAGTTCAGTAATAGCTATTCACCATCTATCCTACCTAAAATCGAGAGTTATATTTGATCAAGTATTAAATACAAGGTAATCGGTAAGGAAATACTTATCTAATTCCTGCTATAGAATCTCTCTCTCTCTCTCTCTCTCTCTCTCTCTCTCTCTGAAAATGTTGTCTCGGTTCTTAAGGGATACCAACAGATTTTTCATTGACTTTTGTAATTCTTATTCTTATTGCTTCTACATTAGCACACATCTATTATTAATGTTAATCTTTAGTGCAAGTTAATCAGAATCAATTAGATTAATAGTGTAACTGAATAGTTAGGGTCATAGGATTTATCCTGAATAATGTTGGCAGGCCTGAACTGTATTAACTGTGGTGCTCCAGTAGTAGCAGAAGAGTTGGTAAAAAGCTCTTTTTAAAGAACCATACTAAACCCAGCCTATTGTCAGAAAGCAATAAGGGTTAAACGAGACTCAAACTATGCAAGTATGTAGTTCGGGGGAGGAAAGGTGATAGTTTAGCAGTCGACACAGGAAAATCAGCTTTAGAACACCATGAATAGAGACGCATTTAGTATCAAAGTGTAAACACGGTTACCAGCTACTCTAAATATACCAATAACTCATGAGGGAAATGCTTTACCACAAATGTTTGCCTCGATGTTAATTAATTGTTCAATATATATATATATATATATATATATATATATATATATATATATATATATATATCCAACGTGAGATATGTCTACCATTTGCTTACTACTGCTTATTACAGTGATATATGTTATATCTGTTACATATTATATATCTATATATCTCTCTATATATATATATATATATATATATATATATATATATATATATATATATATATATATATATAGGTGTGATTTTACAGTATTGAGTTATGCACGAAATACATACTGTAGGCCTATGAGTTTGCTATAATATTTAGTAACCCACTTCCTTGATAATATTTTCCAATAAGTGTTATACACCGAGACACCATAAAATACAATAATTCATTACTAGATTATACTGCTTTATAATACTACCAAATAGCAAACATGGCATATTGTTATGCTGTCAAATGTAAAACGAGTAGCTATTGTATTTTTGTGTATAATTTCTACATGATAATACATGTATAACAAATCATATATTACGCCTCTGAGAATAGATGACACTCTTCTTTTCTGCTTTACTAGCAGGGGTACCCGGCGTTGCCCGGGTAATCACCACTACTACCATAATCACCATCATCAATCACTACTACCACAATCATCACAATACTACTACTACCATAATCACCGGCCTCGACCTCCCTGTGCCTCATTAAACGGCGACCTCGATTTCGGCCGCTAAATGACCTCCGATTTTGGATCTGACCTCATCCTTACCCCCATTTTGGGGGGCTGCGAACAACTTTCGTTCCATACACCTTTTCGATCGGAGGCCTCCTTCTGCCCCCAAACGGCCAATTTTTTCATGTTTTTGTTTCAAATTTCGGCCTCGAAACGACCTCCGATCGTGGCCTCGCCCTCTCTATGACCTGACCCAGGTTAATTGACACCCACATGCAAAGCTTCAGCTCCCCAGGTCCAAAACTGCGGCCGCCTATTAAGAATACACAGACAAACAGACACACGAACTGATTTAATAATATAGATGGCTATTATTAGACGATTTAATTCAGATTAGGACATTATTTCACATTGGTCCTTCCTAAGCTGTAATTATTCGTCTAATTATAGCCAGGATAAACAATCAAAATGCGTCAAAACCGCCAGAGGGTAAATTAATGAAGGTAAACACGATACCTACTGGACTTATTTTTAACAACCAATTCAGAAAATTATGATGTTACAGTGAGGTCCCCACTTGGATCTTCTGATCACTGGTCTGATAACAGGCCACCTGTCTATCACGCCTACCACCCCTTCCCACTCTGAACCTGTTTTTGGTGACTAAATGGCATTACGATAGGGCAGACTGGGAGGGGTCTTCAAGGTTTCTTTACTGTGATATTTCCCTGGACCTCTTTCTTTTCCTAATGATGTCACACTCCCACCTTGAGCCACAATACAAGATTTTGTAAAATTGGAATGGAAACTTTTATTCCTCATCAAAAGTAGCAGTAAAAGATCTCATTCAACCTAAAATGGTATTGACCATAATTGTGCTAGAGTAACTGAACAAAAAGCAATAGCCTACAATGCATACACAAGATCACAAAACACATGAAGGGGGGCCTTTAATTACTTTTAGAAACATCAGAAATCATGCCAAAACTGTAATTAAACCTAACGTAAATCAAACTTTCTCCATAAGCAGGCAATAAACTTCTAAATAATCCAAATGATAACAAAATATTTTGGGTCTACTCCCTTAAGCTTCATCAATCAAATCCAACTTCACTAACTCTGACTGCTTCATCCATTCCACCATTAAAAATCTCCGACTGGCAATCGTGTAAGTGACCCACGAGGTTAAAGCTACCTTCTTTCTTGCAGATATTGTCTTTTGCTCCACCAACTCACCTTAGATGACATCATCAAGATGTCCCCTTGTACTTAATTTTAATTCACCTGAAATTCCCATTCACTTAAGATCCACACCAGACATGTCAAAAACTATTTTGCAGAATCTCTCAGTAGATAAGGCTCCTGGTCCCCCCCCCCCCAGATGAAATTTCCTTCCAATAGTACTTAAGAATTGCTCCTTGGGGTGCTCGCCTCCTGTATTGGCAAAATTTTTCCGTCTGTGTAACTCATACCTCAGGCTTCCCAGTACCCTGGAAAGAAGCAAACATCCCATCCAGTTCCTAAAAAGGTGCCTCTTCAGATCCAGCAAATTAACAGACCCCAATAGCTATCAACTTTTCCACTCTTGGCAAAGTTTTTGAAATTATATTAAATAATCACATAATTAAGCATCTGGAGAATAATAAATTAATCAGTGATAGGCAATATGGTTTTAGAACGATGTCGATCAACTGCAGACATTCCTTTGCCTTTCCTTACGCATCAAATCAACCAAGCTACAGACGCAACATGGTGAAACACATTTTTAAAACCCAAAAAAATCAGCACTGGATAATATCAAAGGCATTTGGATAGAGTCTGGCATCAATCCTTATTGTCCGAAGAATTGTCACACTACGGCCTTGCATCCATTAGTTTTCCACTAATTTTCTTCTTATCTTCATAACAGAAAAATACGTGTAATGGTAGATGGCCTTTATTCTCAATTTCCACTCAATAAATGCTGTGTGTTCCCCATGGATCAGTTCTTGGCCCCACCTCCTGTTCCTCATTCATATCAATGATCTCATATCTAACCACTCATAATCCCTACATTCCTGAACGCAGATGACTCAACACTCCACAGGTTTTTTCCTTCACATTTACCAATTCTTTCACCCAACCCCGATCTTATATAATTCAAAAATAAACACTGCAATTTCTCATGAACCAGGACCTTTCTAGAATTTTAATGAAATGGGGACAGAGAATCTAGTTTCCCTTTAAATGCACAGAAAACCAAGTACATTCAATTTCTCTAAGACCGACAGAATCTCACTGACTCCCATATATTTTTTAATGATGTAAATATTCCCACTTCCGCCTAGTATTGACATTCTCGGTGTACCATTAACTACTAACTTGAGCTGGACACATTATGTTAGAAGCATTGCTAATACTGCCTCTAAAAAACTGGGACTCCTGAACAGAGTTCGAGAATTCTTCACATGAACGAGCAGTTGGCCGTATATATAAAAGTCATGTGCGCTCTCAGATGGATTACTGTTCACACTCTGTGGCGGTGGAAGTGGAGTGGGTTTTGCATTGAGGCAGTTGGACAAAAATTCAAAATAAAGGCTATTAGATTAATCAATAACCCTGCAATCACACAGGACCTTCCTACATTAGCCATAACGAAGAAACGTTGGCCATCCCTTGCATTCTCTACAGATTTTTCACAGCAATTGTTTCCGAGGAACTTTGCCTTCCAATTGTGCCGCCTCGTTCCACAGCTTTCCCCCGTAGACCTAGGAACTAGGGCAGCTGAGAGCGCCCATGAATTTACACTTTTCCCTCCTCCACAATGCAGAACTTCTGCTTAATTCAGAAATTCATTTATCCCCAGAAGCACTAATCTTTGGAAGTTTCACTTCCCTCGAATTGCTTTCCACCAACTTACAATCAACAAATGTTTAAAATCTCAAGTTGTTACAAACATTTTTATGAATGGGGATGCCTTTAGGCACATGGACCTTTTTGTTTTTAATCTGTGTTTTTTCCTTCCTCCTGTTCATGTCCCCATCTTAAAAAACAAAAAAAAAAAAACAAAACCACTACTTAATGAAATTGATAATGGGTGTGTGTGTGGTGTGTGTGTGTGAACCTCCTGTCTGGCATTGGGGTGTGCGGTGTGAGTGTGCGTGGGGGGGGGGGGGGGGGGGGGGGGGAGGGGATCGGGGGGGGGGGGGGGGGGGGGGAAAGGAGCGGGTTATTTGTTCTCTTCAGGGGTTTGGGAGGGGAAGGAAGGGTGGTCAGAACAGGCACACCCTGCCTGCCCCTTCTGCCTGGGGTAGGAGTAGTAAGGGGGACTGGGCAGGGACCACCCCGTTCCTAGCTTCTGGGGTAGTAGGAGTAGGGGGTAAACCCTATGCAGGGACTTTCACTTCTGGGTGTACATGCTCAGATTAATATGCAGGATTCAAAACTGCATAATAAATCGTAGTCTTGTGCATAATTTTGTAACTGTCTTGATAGCATAATGTATAGAATTTCGGTGTGAGTATCCTAGGTTCGAGTCCTTGGAGTGCCACATGTATTTGTTGATTTCATTAATTAAGTTTAGAAGTAACGTTGGTTGGTGAAAAATATGAAATAACTAAAATATAAAATGAATACAAAATATAAATTAAGAAAGCATTTTGAATAACTGACAAAAGGGAGATCTGATATAACTACAATCTAAATTATTACAAAATAGAAAATTAACGGAAGAAAAAAATACAACATAGTAATTTCCTGAATACCGTCGCTGAGAGAGAGAGAGAGAGAGAGAGAGAGAGAGAGAGAGAGAGAGAGAGAGAGAGAGAGAGAGAGAGTGAATGGGAAGAACGAGAAGACGAAGAAGAAAGGAATGCATTGGGGAACGATAAACGAGTGGGCCGAAGAAAATAGGAAGGAGAGAGAGAGAGAGAGAGAGAGAGAGAGAGAGAGAGAGAGGAAGACGAGAGAGAGAGCGAGATAGAGAGAGAGTAAGAGAGAGACAGACAGAGAGAGGAGAGGATAAGACCGACGAGAAGAAGGCAAAACGGAGAGAAGAAGCAAGGGAATGCATATGTAACGGTAAACGAGTAGTGAGCCGAAGAAAATGAATTGTGACGACTTTTATCCCTCCAACACCGGGCACAGGATTGACAATACTGCCTTGAGAGCTTCTTCACTTTAATTAAGGCCTTTATTTTTCTCAGGAGAAGAGGAAGTCAATGGAGGCTGGCATTCAACACTATACCTCTTCACCTTGCAACACACACACGCACATATATTTTTA